>JARHVA010000605.1:417500-745000 GCA_037957365.1 Torreya grandis | reverse complement strand
TTTGATATTAACCAAGTCTGAATTCAAGCCTTTTTTTAACATATGAAGTTCCATGTCTAATCTGCCCAGTCTAAATTGTACCTCTAAAATGTTTTATTTTTATTTTAAAATGACCAAGTATTTATAATTTCTAATTACAAAAAATCAGTCGACATTTGATTTTATAATTGGCTATTCATAAATTATTCAAGTTTTGAAAATAATGTAAATTCATTACTACGGATTGACAAATTTGATTATGTTTCTAAGCTCAAAAGTTGGCCTGTGTTCTACATCTTGATGGATTTTTTCACTTTTATGATAACTTACTAATGAATTTATTTACCTTAGTTATTTTGTTGCCTTATATTTTTTGTAGGTTTTGAAGACTTCTTGAGGTCCCTTAGATCCTTCCACGCATCTAGATATCATCGATGCATGGCTTTAGAGTCAAATATTTTTTAAAAATTGACTAAGTATTTAAAATCCTTTGGGTCCTGAGATGGTTCCACGTGGAATGATCCAGGTGATCTAGCCTCTCAGAACCTTGGAACCCCAAAAATTTGAAACCTTGAGAGCATTAAATTGGATACTTGGGAGTTGATCAACATTGGTAAAGGCCTATAGCATTGAGGCCCTAAGAAGGTGCCATATGGCATCTTCTTGGAAGCTCAGGAGCTCAGAGTGATTACAACATTAGCCCAAAGTAAGACAGACCAAGAAGCCTAGATGAAGCTGTGCAATCATGATGATGGTAAAGGAAAATAACAAAGTAAAGCCTGGGGGTGATGAAAAGATGCCAAGTGGCAAAGTGGGATTGAATGAGTAAAGATAATAACCTGGTAAAGCAAAAAGAATGCAAAGTTGGGAAGAAGTCATGTGGCCAATGGAGAAGAGACTGAGGCCAAAAAAGCAATCAAGGAGACTGCAGGTGAACACCAAGTGTTAAAGAGAGATCGAGGACATAAATGAAGATGAACCCAAACCATGTCAACTAGTTGATTCATCATAAAGGGCACAAGCTTAAATTTAATGTCCTATCAAAACATCAAAATAACCCATTTTGAGAATAATAGTAGAATAATCAATTGAGCTAGATTTTAAGGGATCTGACTGGTCAAAGGGATACATGGAGTGAATTGGTGGATTCTTGACCCAAATATTCTCCCAAGTGGGTCGAATATAGAGATCATTCAAATTACTTGGTATCAAAGGGATAAGTGGGGGATCATTTTGATTAGACATGTGTCAAAACCATGGAGAAAAAATATGGTAGAATTTAGATTTCCTTTGAGAATGAAGGGAATATTCAAACCAAATGAAGTTATAACGACCCAAGGTGGCAATCATGGCAAGCGATGGGAGCCTTGTGATACTTGGAGACAAGCCCCATTCTCTTTTCTATAAAAGGTAGTCTACATTATTGTAAAAATGGGGAGATTTTATGCACCAAAATTTTGTATAAATTGGGATAGGCTCAATCCTCTCTTTTTCTTGTTTTATTTTGGCTTATGATTGTCTGACTGGAGGGCACACTTAATTTTTTTTGTAATAACATTGAAATATTTACCAGTATGGTTAGAAATTCATATTTTTATTTAGTAATGTCCTTCATTTATTGATGGAATAGAATTGATTAATGTTAAGAAGATATTTCAATGCCTATTTACTAATGAATATGCAATTAGATTATGTAATAACTAATCTAATTGGTTCTGCATTTTTATTTTGTTTAACTTGAAGTTGTGTCAAGGCACTTTGTCAAGTAGCTACATGTATTTCATATGTTTTTATTTAATATAGTTTTAGAATAATATGTTTAGGTAATTCCTCAAAGTCATACCTATTTATTTGTTTTAGTTTTTTCTACAACTAGACATGGTACACAATGGTATGATTGTGATCAGGCATGCTTTTGACTCTCGCCATTAACAATCTTGTTCTAATCAAGAAACCACTTACTTTAATAACCTACTCTTTCTCTCCTTTTATCATTTTTATGATGAATATTCTACCCATTGTATTATAGTGTGATACCTATGTGAATAAGGAAGTAAAGGACTTAAGCAATAATTAGTAATATTTAATGGATAACACAAAGAAGATTGAACTTCTAGTGGTTAATTGTTATTGCTCACCTAGCTAAATGACAATAAAGTTATAATCCCTTAGATTCAGCTAGATGAATCTTATAAATGAGGGGACATTGTGTCCCATGTGCTATTATCTCTCTTTGTCCCATCATAATAGTTAGTTCAATAATTATTTCTGCTGTGGGTCACAAATTGAGACCAATAAAAACTGGTGCTAGAAGGAGGGCTTGAACCTATAGGCTTTCTGTCTAGTTTGAAATTTTGGATTGTAAAAATATTATATATATTTGTTATTAATCCTAGGTGTCTATCTTAGTTGTTTAGCTTTTATTTTATTCAATAGGTTCTCCATTCCTGTAGGAATAGGAAAGGTCAGTTTTGGGAATGTGAAGTGAACAACCTTCTTGGCTTATTTATTGCAATGTTTGCTCTCTTTTAAAATTAAATCATGAAATAAAATTTCATGTGCATTCTAAATAATATTATTTGTATTGTCAGTGGTATTAGAGCTTGGAATTTTAGTCATTTTTTAAATTCCTTCTCCTTCATTCTAGCTATATGATCTATATGAAATAACACTTCCAATAATATTTTGTTTGTCTCATAGTTTGTAGTAAACCAACAACTACAAAGGAGGCATTTTATAAGTTTTTTCAGGATTTTTTGATCTTATTCAGTCCTTCAAACCTATGTATCACCTTCAAACCTACATAAGAGGATGTTGCACTAATTTTGGAGTCATTGGTAGCATATTCAAACATTTAGGCCACCAACAAAGAGGAATTTTGTCTTAGAGGAAGGCATTCTACTGTTCCTGACAATTTCAAACCTATGTAGCATCTAGTTGAATATTATTTTGACATTGTGGATTTTTTTGGTAAATAATCTATGTTGGACCTCTATGTCTAATTTTAGCATATTTATTGCCAAGTCTAACTTGTCATTTATTGGTGTATTACTAATCAAGGAAGTGGATGAATGCATAGTAAGTTATTGTTATTTTTTGACTATGTGACTCTTAAAATGAAAGTTCTAGCCACATTTTGGATGTAGTTTCACTTGGTATCTATTTATAATATGAAGCTTTACCATTTTCCATCTATGCAGTGATTTGGTGAACTGGGCCGTATTAATTATTTTTATAAATCCAATATTGGAATCAATTCAGAGAAGACAAAATTGGAGAGAGGTAAAACATATTTTAAGTTTAAAAAAAAAAAAGTAAATTTATTTTAAATGTTTTTTTTTCAAAATTTGAAAATCATTTAAATTTGAAAAATATTTAAAATTTGAGCAATTTTTCATTGAAATTACCTTGAGCAAGCTACTCTAAACAAAATTTTCAAACAACAACCAATTTTTACAAATACAATGAGAAATAAGGAGAGCTACTCTTTTACCCATTCATTACTATAGAAAGGCATATATATGAAAATTAAGAAAAATTGAGTATATTGATGTATGAAGTTTTAATTTTAAGATGATGCTAATGATAAAGCAAATCCTTTTCAGTACCATTTAGTATATAAAAAAGGAGACCATTTTGGAGTGATAGGGAACCAATTGGGATTAAACTAAAAAATCAAAACCTCAAAAAATAAAACTCCAAAATCTCAAAAACCATGCATTCCATCAAATCTATTGGTGGCACTATATTGACTGATAAATACAGTTAGCTAGATTGGTCTTGAAAAGTGGAGAACACTCTCATATTCAATGATATATGGTTCAATATTTATGATGGGGAGAAATAATCAACTGAACCAATAGGGAATGCAAGGACACTCAGACATGGAAGCATAAAAACTAAAAGGCATTGGCTTTGATGAGGGAATCAGTGGATAGAGATGTGTTTTATCATAGATAGGGTGAAGCACACCATGAGAAGCATTTCATAAAATAAAGGAGCTATATGATTCCCACTCAGAGTTTGAATTCATTTAATTATAGTTGAAGTTGTTCAACCTAGAGTTGAAAGATGGTGATGTGATGAGATTGGCTTTAGAGATGTGTGCCATAAAAAATGATGTAGAAGCAACAAGTGTCAAAATTGACATCTACATGATTGCATGCATAAAATATCTTCTTACCAAATATTCAACTTAATTGGTGTCTCTACAAGAAACTAATCAGTTTAAGACTCACATTTGACCAATTGATTGAAAAGATGGCTGATAGATAAAAGGCCTTTGGAATAAAAACTAAATCCATAATAGGTGAAAGTGTGTGCTATGTCAAATCAAATTCTTATAAAACATCAAACAAGGCCACATCTTCCAAAAATGAAGGCAATAATAAGTAAAAAAAAGTACAAGGGAAAATGTGGCAAAAATGAAAATCATGGTGGTCAAAATAAAAAACAAGATGATAAACATAACCTCTACTATAAATGGTGTGATAGAAAAGGAAGCCATGAGACTCAAAAATACAAGAATCCATGGGAGAAAATTGAAGCATACTATAATAAGAAAGAGGAAAAACCAAATAAATAATCAAAAAAGTCAAAATTAGTGTAATTCACTAGTAAATGTGTCTTTTAAAGTACATATGATGAAGCAAATAGTGTCTTAATCAGTTTTTCATGGTTTGATGCTTACGTTCTTGATAATAGATCCACTCAACATATGACTTTATGAAAAGACTTATTTGAGGAGTATAGTGAATAAAGTTATGGATTAGTATACCTTGTAGATAGATCAAGTCTAAAACCATAGGGAAGAGGTACAATTTGGCTCAAGTGTCTAGGGATTCTAAACTACAAACATGAAAATGTTCTCTACCTTCCTCAATTGAAATGAAACTTTTTGTCCATAGTGCTCATAAGGAAATAAAGTCATTCCATTATATTAGATAATGGTGATGTCTTGACTTAATATGAGGAAGGAAAACTACTCAAACTAAGGGGTGAGCCATAAAATTCAAGGAATTATGCTCATCTCATGGAAGACAAAATATCTCCAAACATGTTGTGGCATGCAATATTTAGGAAAGCTCACTATAAAAACATTCATGTATTATAAAATAATGGTGTTATTGGCATGCCTACATTTCCTACAAAATTAAATGAAAAAACATGCAAGAGAACCATTTCCAAAGTCACAGTGGAAATTTGATAAAAAATTTCAACTTCTTCACTCAGACTTGTGTTCTCTTCCAATCCTCTCCACTAGTGGTCATAAGTGCTTCATGTTATTTATTGATCCCTATAGTAAGATGACTTAGATATACTTTCTAAAAAAAAATTAGAATCCTTTGATACTTTCTAAATTTTTTGAAACATGATAGAAAATGAAGCACAAACCTACATCGAGACACTCATGTTAGACAATGGTGGTGAACTCACTTCAAAGAAGTTTGAATCCTATCTTGAGCAAAATGGGATTAAACACCATCTCATAGTTCCCTACACTTTGCAAGAAAAATGGAGTTGTAGAAAGAAATAAGAACTATGATGAATATGGTTTATGATATGCTGTAGTACAAAGGGGCAAATATACACTTTTAGGCCAAAGTAGCTAAAATAATAGTATACCTCCATAAAAAATCACCATCAATAGCTATTGAATCCAAGACTCTGTATGAAATGTGGTGTGGTCATCTTCATTTAGTGCAACATCTTCAAATTTTTAGATCCACTTGTTACACATTGATTTCAAAGGAGAAGAGAAATAAATTGGACCATAGGATTCAAAAAAGTATCCACTTGGAATATTGTAAATCCTCCAAGGCATACAAGCTATACAATGAGAAAGAGAAGAAGTTTCTTGTTGCAAGATAAGTTGTCTTTTATGAGACTGCAAAGGACAAAGAGCATATTGATCAATAATTGAGTTGAATTGACAAGTATGAAAATTTTTATGTATACAAAGAGAGTGATTTGGATGTTATAGATAATGAGTAGGAGATACACAGTTGGGAATCTATTAATTTTTTATTATCTCCTATATATGATCTTGAAACTCCTCCTAAAGGAGAGAGTGTAACTTTATTAGATACTAAATAGGGACCACCAGAACAAAGTTTAAAAAGTGATGGAACTTTAGAGGATGAATATGAAGCACATAAAACATAGAAATAGATGCTTAAGTGGGCCACTTAGACATTGAAAGATGTGAAACCTGATGAAGTTGAAAAAATAGGCACAAGAAGTTCACACGTAGCTATATCACAATCAGACAAGTACCTTGAAGAAATTCAAGATAGAATTGAAAAAATCACCTTGAATTATTCTCTAGAAGAATAACTCAATCTTTTGTTTGATTCAAAACCAACATATTTCAAATAGGGTGGAGGCTTGAATCTTGGAGAAAAGCCATGAAAGATGAGTACAATGCATTGGTAAAAAATGGGACTTAGAAATTAGTTAATCCTCTATATGGTTTCAAACTAATTGGCTGAAAGTGGGTCTATCACAACAAATACAAGGCCAATGGATCATTTAACAACCACAAAGAAAGGCTTATTGCAAAGGGGTATGATAAAAAAGAAGGAACTAACTACAATGAAACCTTTACACCTATAGAAAAATGGACTACCATTCAAACCATGTTGGCTTTGATAGCTCACAACAAATGGAAATTTCACCAAATGGATGTCAAAACTACATTATTAAATGGTGACTTCATGGAAAATATGTATATGACACACCTCAATGGTTTTGTAGTAAATAAGAGCACAAAATGTGCAAACTAGAAAAATCATTGTATGGTTTGAAACAAGCCTCTCGAGCATGGTAACAAACTAGTTGAGCACCACATGAACATTAGCTTATAATGTTTTGAGTTTGAAGATGCAAATGTTTTCATCAAAACAATTGATAAAATAGTTGTATTTGTGTTGGTGTATGTTTATGATTTACTCATCATAGAGAATAATGAACAATACACTATAAAATTCAAATCAGAGTTGATGAAAGCTTTGAAATGACTGATTTGGATTATCTTCATTACTATTTGGGTATTCATGTAATTCAAAAACCAAAGTATTTCTTCATCACTCAATAGATATATGTTGGTGACATTCTGAGCAAGTTCAAAATGGAATATTGTAAGCCTCTCAACATACCCATGGAATAAAATCTAAAATTAATATTTGAAGATTCAATAGATTTGGTTGATACTAATGGGTGTCATCTATCCCTTCATTTAAATAACTTTTTTATTGATGTCATTCAATCCAGGGGTGATATCCAAAGCTATCTGAAGTAAGGTTTATGGTTTTAGGCTATAGAAATGATCTGGGGGGTGTTGATATTCTAAGTGTTTAATCCTAATTTAATCTATTCCAAAAAGACTTACTTATGCAATAAGGAAGCACACATGCATAATTGAAACATTCTATGATGGAAATAAACACAATCTAACTTGCTAAAATGAAACACACTATTGAAAAGAAAGCACACTACTGAAAGATAAATACATTGTTGAAAGATAAGCATGTTACTGAAAGGAAAACACACAACTTTTCAGAACTAAATTTAATATGAGATATTAAAGATAACTACCTATAGGTTTTAGACTATAATACACTTATAATTACTAAAAATGTAAACACAATTGAAAACATAAAATAATGTAAAAAACACATTCCTAATTCCTGAGGAGAGTGGGCCATTTCTCATCTTGGGAATAGGAATGTAAAGAAACTTAGTACTTATAAAATGTAGATATATTCATTAATTGATCAAAACAAAATACATGAATATAGATGTAACTTTTATTACTATATTCAAATATCAATTAAACAACTCAATAATTTAACTCTCTCTAAGACACATAGATCTGCCTATATATATTGCTACAACTACATATCCCTAGATCTTAGTAACTAATATTTTTCCAAAAATACAAATCTCCTAATTTTAGTGGATATTTGTAATGAAATTAGTTAGATACTTGCACATAATTATTTTATATTACATAGAATAAGAAAATATGAGAGATTACACAATGATAATTGATAGCAGAACATGATACTGGATAGTATAACAAAGCCACTTCGAGGGGGCAACCTCCACAAAAATGCACTAATAGAAGAATACTTAACATGATGGTTAAAGACTAACCACTACCTCTTATATAGTCTCTACTTAGCCAAGGTTATTCCATAGGCTGACCTATCTAAGAACATAAAGAAATGTACCAAGTAAATAAAAGAGGTATGTAAGCCACAAGTTGGCCACACATATCCCTAAACACACCAATGGTTAAGGGCATAACAAGCCCTTCCCCTTCAAAAAACATTGTCTTCAATGTTTTGGCAATGCTGGATGATGTTGAAAAAATGATTCATCCTCCCAAGTGGCATCTTCACATGGCATATTATTCCATTTGATCAGGTATTCTGTAATTGCTCCAAAATGTGGTTGCTTGGTATGCCTTTGAAGGATCACCTCAGGATCAAGAAAAACTCTACCTTCCTCATCCAATTCTGGTAATTCTATTTGAATGGTAAATCTATGTCTAATGACTTTATTTAGGCATGATACATGAAATACTAGATGTATATGAGTGGATGAAGGAAAATCTAACTTGTAGGCTACATACCAATTTTTTACAAGATCTGATAAGGCCCATAATACTTAGGGGACAAATTTCTATCCTTTTTTTGTTACTTCAATGACATATATTTGTATGGATATAAGTGAAAAAAGACCCAATAACCAATGTAAAAATTCCTCTCACTTCTATGTTGAGCTGCTTGTTGCTTCATGCGATTCTAGGCCATAGCTAAATTTTCATGCAAACTTGCAAGGACCTCCTATTGATGGTGAATATATTCTTCAACTTCATGAACCTTAGGATGGACCTTCAAGGTTGAATTTAAGGATGGAGGGTGGTATCCATATAGTGCCATAAAGGATACATTTGGAAGAACTATGAACAAAAGTATTATACCACCATTCAGCAAGTGGCAGCCAATGAACCCATTTATCTTGTTTATCAAAAACAAAAAAATGGAGATATCCTTCCATACATTTGCTGACTACCTCAATTTGTCCATCAAATTGAGGATGATAGGATGAACTATGATCTAATTGGTTTCCTAAACATGTAAATAACTCAGTCTAAAAATTACTAGTAAAAATGGGATCTCTATCACTAACAATGATCTTAGGGGTCCCATATAGTTTATGAACTATTTTGAGAAAAGAAAAAGCTACTGTACTAGCAACAAATGGTTGGGATAATGAAAAAAATTGAGAATAATTACTAAGATGATCTACAACAACCATTATAACATTTTGACCATTAGATCTTGGTAGCCCTATAATGAAATCCATAGATACCTCTTCCCAATGCTGGTAGGGATAGATAAAGGCTATAAAAGACTTGGAGTTTTGATGGTTTTGCCTTTGCTTTATTGATAGATCATACATTCAATCACATATTTATAGAAATACCCCTTGAGACCTTCTTAGAAATATCATGTTCCCATTCTGATCGTGCTTCCTCTAGCCAATCTACCTACAAAATGGTTATGACACATAACAATGCCTTAACTGATTCATCTTTTCTAGATAGTGCATCTGCCACCACATTATCCTTACCTTTTTTTAGACTATTTCAAAATCATAGCCTAACATCTTAGTTACCCATTTTTTCTATTCTTCATATGAAAACCTTTGTTCTAAAAAATATTTAAGACTATCATGATCAGTCTTTACCTAAAAGTGATGACCCATCAAATAAGGTCTCCATTTTTTGACTGCATGCAAAATGGCCATCATTTCCTTCTCATAGATGGGCTTGTAATGATTTTTACCCTTGAGTTGATGGATTTAAAATTCCAATGGTATACCTTATTGCATGAGTACATCACCCATAACATACCCAGATGCATCACATTCAACCACAAAAGTCTTAAAAAAATTAGGAGTGGTCAATACTTGAGTAGTGCACATAGCCAATTTCAATTGTTCAAATGCCTAGCTAGCTACATCAGTCCACTGAAAGGAGTCTTTATTTAATAAATAGGTAAGTGGGGTTGTAATAATACAATAATTTTTTACAAATTTGTGATAGTGACTAGTAAACCCCAAAAATCCTTGAAGTTGCTTGAGTGTCTTAGGAATTGGCCAGTCCACCATTGCTTAGAGTTTTTTAGGATCCACTTTCACTCATTCATAAGACACCAAATGAGCCAAATATTTAAGCTCACTATCCCCAAAAGTGCATTTTGAAGGTTTGGCATACAATTGATTTTGATCCAAAATGGAGAGTACCTGTTTCACATATTGCAAATGGTCTACCCAATTTTTACTATAAATGAGGATTTCATCAAAGAATACCAAAATAGCTTTCCTCAAAAATGGCTTAAAAATAGTATTCATCAAACTCTACAAATTAGATGGTGCATTTTTTAGACCAAAAGGCATAACCAAAAACTCATAATGGCCCTCATGAGTCTTGAAAGTGGTTTTGGGTATGTCTTCATCATAGATCCTGATTTGATGATACCCATAACGTAAATATAACTAGGCAAAATAAAGAGCACCATTCAATTCATCTAGAAAATCATCAATGATAGGAATTGGAAACTTATCTTTGATAGTGTATTTGTTGAGTTCTCTATAGTCAGGGCACATCCTCCAAGTGTCATCTTTATTTCTCACTGACAATTGGTGAAGAGTATTCACTTTGGCTATGGTGAATGATTCCTGCATCCAACATCTCTTATACCATATTTTCAATTTCACTTGTTGGGGCATAATGATACCTATATGGCCTAATGTTGGGTGGTGTCCTATCAAGAATAAGTGTGATAGCATGATCATGTGTGCAGCTAGCTGGAAGTCCTTTTGACATGTCTCCAAAAACAATGGAATGAACATCCATTATTTGTTGCAGATCAAGAGGTAGAGATGGTTGAGTTGGATGTAATTCCATAGAAAACAAGAGAGATATAAATCCCTTAGTAACCTTATAGAGAATCTTTGTCATTTGATTGGAGCTAACAAGTTGGGGAGATTTAGCCTTTAATCCTCTTAGCTCAAATGTCCTTTCTTTAGAATGAAAATGCATGAATAATTCTTGAAAATTCGTCTCAATAATGCCCAAAGTGTTGAGCCACTAGACTCCCAAAACAATATCAGATCCACCCATCAAATAACAAACATAAGAGAATCTAATAAGTAGTCTCCCATGGCCAACTTAATACTATGACATTTTCCTAACCAACTGATAGTACCACCATCTACAATCATAACCTAAAATTTTAGAGATGGATAAATGAAAATGTTTAAATGAGTAGCCAACTTACTATGGATGAAGTTGTGTGTGCTCCCAAAGTCAATCAAGATAGTGACCTTCTATTTCCTAAGGAAACCCATCACCTTAAGAGTTTGGGGAGTACTAATACTTGACAGGGCATGACATGAAATAGTAGGCTGAGAGTCTTTAGATTCCTTCACAATAACTTTTGCATTTGCATCATGTACTTCTGCATCGTCTTCATCATCATTGGCTCCTTCAATGTAAAACAACTTCTTTTTAGCACAATGATGCTTTTTGTTCCATTTTCTATCATAACCATAACACAACCCTTTGGCTCACTTTTCCTCAATTTGTCATTGTGTTAATCTAATGGGCTATGGAAATGATGGTCCTAGAAATTTGAGATCATGGCCAGTAGTGAAAGTTTTCCTTTTGACCATATATTTGTATTCTATCATGCATGCCTTAGGGATAGCTTATGATACAGATGTTGGGCAAACATTTAGACCTCATATTGGATTCTATCTTTGAGGCCACCCAAAAATAGATTAGTCAAATTTCTCTCAGTGATATTTTCCACTCGTAAAGAGAGATTCTAAAATTGATGAATATAATCCTTCATAGAACCTATTTGCCATAGCTTGGCTAATTGGTTGAAATAATTCTTAGAGACATTATTCTGATAATGAGCTATCAACTCCTTAGTAAAAATAGTCCATGTAACAAGAGCACCATTCTTTTTTTTGAGCACATAACCATCGATACCAAATGAATTGCTTAAGTTCCATATATAGTGGTGCCACCATCACCCTCTAAGAACTAGGGATTTGATGTAGCTCAAATAAATTATCAATTTGGGTAATCTAAGTGAGAGGATCCTTACCATTGAACTTATGCATGTCCACTTTTGGCAACATTAGTTTCATACTAGCATGGGAGTTGTTAAGAGGAAGATTTGAACGTTGAAGTGGGGGGTTGTTAGGCTAAAATTGAGATGTGAGGGAAACCAATTTCATAGTGATATGATGCAATTCACTGTGAACCCCATTAATCTCTTTGTGCATCCTTGAAACATCAACTTGGACTGCATCAAAGTCATCATGCCTCACCAAGTTTTTTATCCTCTTAAAGCTAAGAAATCATTGAATCTGAAGTTCCAGATTCCATGTCATCAGTAGGAGTCTTAGGAGTTTCTAGTGCTCCTTTTCTTACCCAAGTTGAAGGACCTACCATAAAAAAACCCTAAGAGGGTTTTGTCCCCAAAAAAAGTGTATTAGGAAATGGTACCATTACGATCACCTTGTTAAGATGAATCTAATGATTACCTTTGCGCACTAGAGTAAAATTTTTAGTACCAAAAAAGTGTATCGATAAAATATACCATTGTGATCATCTCATCAAGATTAATCCAATGATTGCAAGTGTGCAAGGGGAAAAAAATTCTAGACTTGTTTTTTAAATATTTTTTTTCAAAAAAGTGTTTCAAGTAATATTGTGTTGACAAAAAAATTAATTCTTCCCAGATTGCAAGTTATGTTTTTTAGCTTTCACTACTCTCAGAAGCCACGCCTCACCAGATCCAAAAAACACCAAACAAAACTTACCCCAATCAAAGATCTGATACCACTTGTATTGAAATCACTTAGGTATTCGCACAAAATGATTTTATATTTCACAAAATAATAAAATATGAGAGATTACATGGTGATAATTGACAACAGAATAGAATACTAAATAGTATAACAAAGCCACTTCAAGGGGGAAACCTCCATAATAATGCACTAATAGTAAAATACTTAACATGATGATTAAAGAGTAACCACTACCTCCTATATATAGTCTACTTAGCCAAGGTGATTCCATAGGCCGACCTATCTAAGAACATAGAGAAATGTAACAAGTAAATAAAAGAGGTATGTAAGCCACAATTCAACCACACATATCCCTAGACACACCAATGGTTAAGGGCATAATAATCTTAAGATAGGTAATTGACGGTCACAATAGAAAGAACCACCTATTACAAAATCCACTAAGAATACCTTCTTAGATCTATTAGATTGGTTATCTATAACATACTATTAATATATATACAATGACTAAAATATAGGAAATCTATTTATAGATTGTTATTTATAGTAATAATATAAATAGAAATTGACCAAAATGATATTCAAGTTTTTTAACAAAAGAGGAAAGTGTTTATCTTCAAAGCCATAGGTTCAGGATCTAGACTATAAAAGTCTGTAACAATTTTGGAAAAGTTTGTAGCATTTATAATAGACTCCATAACAATTATGATAGAGTTTGTAGTGATTTTGGTAGAGTCTATAGTGATAAGATTAAGGGATATTCAATGCTAAGGGAGTTTGTAGCGAGGCCACCATGTTGGTAAGGATGATGGAATGCTTCAATGGTGGTTGGAAAGTTGTTTGAATGAATCTGTAGCTACATTTGAGTGAGTTTCTAGCTATTGGATGAGTTTGTAAATGTGGACTAGGTGAGTTTGTAGCTACTAGTCAAATCTATAGCTAGTCTAGAGTAGATTATGTGAATTTGTAGCTTACCAAATGAGTCTGTAGCGTACCAGATATACCAAAATCCTTCATGTAGGTTGCCTCATGAGAAGTTGAAGATCATCAAAAAGGTCTTTATCCTCTATATACTATTATATGATCTATACATAAATTTTTTTGGGAAACTAAACATGAAAATAGTTAGAATAAAGTGATAAAATCAATAACTTAGACTTTAGTTACATTAATAAAGATAAAACATCTATTTACTATATTAATATTAAATACAAGCCTAAGATCTTTGTAATGTTCAGTCAAAAGGAGAGGCAAAAATGAAATAAATTGATGGTAAAAATGAGTCATATTTTGGACTCATCATTTCCACCACAAGTTACCTTTTGCAATTCCCTTTATAAACTCATCTTCTTGTCCCCTCATAATTATGAATTATGTATTATAGTTGGAAACTAAGGTCACACGTATTGAATTCATCAGGCTAATGGTTATCCTATGTACTGGTGAAATCATTATAGGTTTGCATGATTTGTTTATAGATCTAAAATTAATCATTTTCTTGAGGAGCCCATTTATACCATCGTGGAATAGGAATAATGAGGAATGGTGATATGAATTTCATACCTACCCACATTTTTTCTCTTTCTAAATTGATGACATCAACAATCATGTCCATTATTACTTGTGCTCTTTGGAGGTTCTATCTTAAATTAGTTGGAGACATGACCTTCCTTATTTTTAGTGAGATTGTCATTGTATCCCAACCTTTGATACTGGCTTTAAATATAACATCAAAATGTTTTTTGGTAAATAAATAAAAATAAACAATTTAATCATACAAAACTTGTAGATAATGATCCTTGATATTCCAATTTAGCAAATAGGAAGATTTGAAGTTCACTAGTAACATTATCTCACTAGAAAAATCTGGTTTGATGCACAGTCCTATGGTCTTTGTTTTTTCTACATACTCATCATGCCTAGCTTTCCATGCTAGAAAATTTTTATAAGTGGAGATAAGGGATCTCAACTAGACTTCTCCCACATATAAATTGATCATGAATTTATTGTAAAACCCTAATATCATGTTACATAATTAGAATTCAAATAATAAATCCTATTGTTCTAAGGTAGAATCTTAAAAGATGTTCAAAAACATAGGGGGATCTTTAATATTATAGGGTAGATCACATGATATTTTGAGTAACTACCACCTATATAAATGTTCATGTATATACATACTGTAGGAAGTAGAAGGAGCTCTATAAGCTAGAAGATGTTCCCCTATTTTAAAAACAACCTAAAGATTACCTTCAACTTTTTAGATCTACTGCTTTTCCTTCTCTAAGACTTAGTTTAATGTCTATTTTATTTTTATTTCCTTGAACTCCAAACACACTTGATTCCATTTGTCTAGATAATCAAAATGAGAGACAATGGTTTGGTAAGCCTGGTCAACTGAAGGTCTAGAGGAAGATGAAACTTGCTAAAAAAATTGATGTTAGAAGATCAAGGTTTATTGTTGAGAGTTCTAAAGTTGATGTTTTAACAACAAATTTTCTTCTTCTAACTTAGTGATATATATCCATGATTCTACCATCTCCTCATCAGATTGAGTAACATTTTTATCAAGCATATTGATTTCATTTATATGGTCTAAAGCCTTATCATTAAAATTGTCTAAACTTTGGGTTAAAGAAGAATTAAGAATGCCCTTACATTTCAATTGGGCCAAAAGGTCATCAATATCTATAGCTTGATGTCTTATGATGGCCTCAACTTTAGATAGTGCAAGGGTAAACTACAATTATATATCCTTTATATACTAGAGGATTTTTATTCCTCAGAGACCATAAGGCCCTTTCCCTTATCTAGTATAGGTATGGTGTCATGATTTGGAAAGGAGGGAGAGGTTGATTATTCATGTAATGAAATCTCTTCTATTGGTATGTTTTATTCCTCAATGTATTTCTCAACATGAACTTATTCAACTGATTCAGGAATTGCTATTACGACTATCTCTTCCTATAATTCTATGGTGTCTACTATTGTTGGTGGAAAAAAAGGAGGTTTTTGTTGTAAGTTATAAAGTTTTTTGGTTACCTCTATCTCCTCATCATCATATGATATTATCAAATTTATTTACCTCTTTTTATTTTGGATAAAATAACTAGCTTCCTCCAAAGGAGTACCCTCATTTGTTTGTGGATTACTAGATGTTTTAGGTGCCTATGTTGTGCTTGCTGAAGGAATGTCTTTAGCCTCTGGGTTCAAGTGAGACTGTGAATCCTTGGGTCTTAATTTTATCTTCTTTAGAATATACTAAGAACTCTATTCAACCATAGGTGTGTCATGTGATTTATTCTATCTCCTTTCAGTAGACAAAACCTTAACCTTATAAGAGGAAGCTTCTTTTATTTTTGGTGTCTCTTTAGAAGCAGTTGGAAGAGGTGTTGAAGAGTGATTGGTTCTAGCTTTCCAAATGGTATTCCAGGATACTTGTATTTGATGTAGAAAATGATTTTTTATAATCAAATGAATGAGGCCATAGTGGTGAGTTGGAGCTAACCTATTGGAAGCCAAAACTTGAATGGCTCTATATAGGTATAATGGTAGGTTGACTTTGTGTTGGGTCTATTTTTATCCATATTTGAGGTAAAGGATGATATACATGGCTTCACAACCTAGAAAACTAAATTTTCCTTCACACAAAGTATTTTATGACCCATAAAGCAACAGACTTATAGGGTTCTGGTAGAGTTTCCTTGATAATACCTTTGGTCCTTCCTTGGTAATCATCTATGCATGCTACAGATAGTTATTCATTTCCATATAATTATGTAATCAACTCAAAAAAATGGGTTATTCCCAATAACCTCTTACTTTATTCAATGATTCCTAAGATTTCACTGATTAATATGATAGAAACTAGAATTTTGATACCCCGAACTATGGTGGAGTCTTCTTTTAGGTGTGAAATGAAATCCTTAACTAGATTTTCATCATATCCTTACAATTTTTGTAGAAAAGGGAGCCATCAAAATTATTCAAATATGGATATAGAGATATCATTTTTCATTAACCCATATACAAAGTCTGGTTCAAACCTCTTTTTTTGTCCTATGGTAGCTATATCAATTCTCTAGAGGTAGGAGTTAGTCTGGCAAGTGAAAACAATAGTGGAAATAGAAACACAACTCATATTGAATATGAAAAGATTAAAAAATGGTTTGATTATGAATACTGTCTTAGTAGTTACTGACACATTATTGAGTAATGATATGACATGGGGGAATTTAATGAAACTAACTTGAAAAAGATTTGATATTCTCCCACACTTATTAGACATATGTGCTAACTCCCATGCCATCATGACATGGAGTTCTATGGACTGGTTTGATAAATAGTTTGTGCATGTGGATAAAAATGATATGACACATTTTCTTTTTTTTGTTACTTATTAATTTTTGACATCACTAAGTGCTAATGTCATGACCATGATTTTTAAGTTTGGCAAGACATCACTGGGTTGAAGTTACTCAAACCACCTCCTCATGGAGAATATACATGAATCAAAAGAAATTATACCAACATAATTTAGATAAATAAAATACTCAAATTACCTAATTATACTCATAGTCTTTACTCTTTTCCTACCACCAATTATAAATAGAGAAAAATGCATGAGTTAGTCTTAAGAAATGTGTATGAATAAATACAATAGTGAAATTATTGCTTGGAAATATTTTTATCAAAAATTGATCATTCATATATATATATATATTTTGCAAGAAGGAAACCAAAGAGTGGTCCCCTTATTATTTTTGTAGATTACACTATCAAGGATTTGATATCATGGAAAAAATAGGTTCTACCATGAAAATTGTAGACACCTAAATATGGTCACCAATGACCTCCAACCAAGCTTCAAACCAAATTCTAGAAAACATCACAATTTAGCCTAAAAACACTAAAACATGCTAAATGATTTGAATCTGTCATATATAAGTGCCAATTTTTCCCAATGTATCCCTAAATGGGGAAATGCATTTTATGATATAGCTAACTTTGATCAGATCATTTTGAGTCAAAATGATGATTTCACACATAGGTGTTCTGGATTGCTCTTTTGTACCAAATTTCTTACATGAGAAATGTGCTTGTTATTTTGTGTTAGCAACATCCTAAATGGGATAATGGGTCCAACACATCTAACATCACATTTTAATTCCAATACAACCAAAATTTGAGCCAATAATATGACATTATTGACCAATTTGATTAATTTGAGCACCAATTTCCAAGATTTGCACCAAAATTGATAAATCATGTTTAAGACTAATTAATTTGAATTAAGAGCCTAATTTAATTTTACATAGAACTTGTTGAATATTTCATTAATGGAAATTAATTTCTAATATATGCATCATCAAGTGAGGTCATTTATAGGGTGGCATCCACAAGCCTTAATTACAATAAATATCTGATTAAGCCCTCCCATGCCTCTTTAATACCTCTCTATCCCAAATATTTATGAAGTCATTTATTGATTTTAGCCTCCAAAATTGAATGCATTATTAGATACACATATTCATCTTGAGATGGATGGTTTATGTTCATTCTAATCAACTAAAAAAATCTATAAATAGAAGGCCTCACACTCATAATTTTAAGCTATCTTGGTGTAAAGTTATAATGATTAAATGATTTCAAAATCCATTTTAATATAATTTTATTATTCCAAATTATTGATCCAAGCCATCATAAACCAAAGGTGCCAAGGAGAGGAGCCAAACAACTCCATTGATGAAGAGTCATTGATACACAAATTGAGCAAGCCACTCTAAAAACCATTTAGAAGTTCCAAGGAAGGTGAAGGAATGTTTCTTTCATGTTTTTATTGTTGTTTTCATATGCATATTTGTTACTAAGCTCCCCCAAAGATCTAGGCATAAATTGTTAGTTAATTAGCGTGTTTTGTTTTGGATTTTGATTTTCCTACACTAACACGTTACTAATCTCCCCTTATCAGATTCCTATGCTCACAAATAGCATGCCTGGTGGGATCACACCCTACAAATTTGATCAAATAGCTCCTACAAGCAAACTACTAACAATCTTCATGCAAAATCTTGGAGTTTGAGGCCAAAGAGTCAAAAATTTGATCAAAAATCCATTTTTTGAAAGTCACAATTTTATCACTATGGACTTGCAATATTGTCCTCTGAACCACAAAACCACAATTGATATAGTCACAATTTTGTCTTATAGTAGTGATATTGCATTTAAACTAGGTTTCTAGACTAACATTTCTCTATCTATAGGTCAAGTTGTAATATTACAATACCACAATTTGACATTCATAATATTGCAATACCATGATTTTGTAAGTTGTGATATTACCAATTGTAATCATGATATTGTAGCTAAACTACTAGTGGCTAGCCTATACCATTGAGGTTAAGTATCAATATCACAACTCTCTAAGTTGTAGGTTTACTCTATGATTTGTGATATTGTTTGTTAGAGTAGCAATTTTGTCTATTTTTGCTATCTAACCCATGAGTTACGATATTGTGTTATCCAATCATGGTTTTATAGAGTTGTGGTATTGGACTATGGACTTTTGGTATTGCACTATGTGAACCTGAGACATTACTTTTCCAAGTTATTTGTCTCATCCACAAAAGAGATTATAAGCTAAACAACATTATTATAATTTTCTTGTAGGGCCTACTTAGAAATTGATCAAATCATGCTTAATTAAGTCTTTTTAAACCTCTTTTGAATGCTTAAAAAGAATTAAGAATGTCTATTTGGTGCTTAAATGAAACTTTAGGGTGTTTTACTTGAATCTTTTTGTAGTTGTTCTTTTAAAGCTTTGCAACTTAAGGCCAAGGGGCCAAAGAACACCACTAAATCTTTCACTTTAGTACTTTAAAATTGAACTCACTTCCAAGTTTTTATTTTATGCAAGTTATTTATCATTTTCTTAGTTATATTTATTTTTACAAAAAGGAAGTTGTGTGTGTGTACTCTACCCCCATTCCTTATAGGGAACTTTTGGGATCAAATGCACCATCTTCATTGTAAACTTGTTCCTTAGTCTAAAGGTGTAAAAGAGATGTTGTGAAGGCTCTCCCCAAGACCTGCATGGCTTGGGTGATCTAGAAACAACCATAAATCTCTTTTACTTAGTTTTTATTTTACACATTTTGGCTTGTGAGGGGGACTTCATTACCTCCCATAAGTTTTATAAAGAAGCTTTGACTTAGGGATTCATCTCTTAACATCATCTTCAACCCCTCTCCATGGAGGGTTTATAAATTAGGATCCCCTCATTGGGATGATGGTTTGAGTGGTTAAACCATCTCTATTAGTAGAGGCTAAGCTTAGGACATTTGAGCATGTTGGACAATGTACTACACTAAGTGAGCGATGGATGTAGTGGTTGTAAAAAGAGGAAGACCTTTTTACAATAAGCCATATGATGTAGACCCAAATGACATGCTACTTATCTTATTTTCTAATTTAAAAGTTGGTAGACATGAGATCCATCTAGATGATCAAAAATTTTAGAGTTTTAGATAAACCCCACTTACCACGAAAGTATTATTGATGTGAGGTGCACCCTAAGGCCCATGTCACTGTATTGTCACTTGAGAAAAGGGGGGGGGGTGTAAAAACCCTACTATATAATGCACTTTTATTTTGGACAAATAATTAATTTCCTTTCAAGTGCACATATAAAGATCGACTTATAACAATATCATGCAACCTTGTCAATTTAGGGCTTAAGATGATTACTTAGTTGTTTTTATTTTTGTCTTAGATTACTTGGTCTTGTTTTGAGTCAAAGCTTGTTTGTTAAGAAAAAATTAAACCAAACACATTGTACACCACATTTATTGAACAAAGAGGCATTATGTTTCCCAAGTGAAAATCATCTTTTTCTTTGTTCAAAATTGTCATCTAAAAACATTGTGTCATATAATCCATTTTGGTATAATTATGCTACCCATTTGGGTCTAGACCATTGGCCAAATTTTTCTTAAGTCCTTCATAAATAATTTAAATTAAAAATTACACCTTTATAAGTTCATAAGGTTTATGTGTTAAGTGGGTTCACCATTTTTACTAAAACTTGAGGGAACTTGGGTTTAATTTCCTATTTGGATTGAAGGTTGTTTTAGACTCAAGATCATTATTATCATTGGTAAGACTCAATTCATTTTGCATATCTCTCATGATTTGAGTCCTAGACCACATGTAATACTACCTTGCCTACTACCATTCTTGTTGTTCCATGGTAAAAGAGAGTCTTAAGTCTATTTGATACATCACTTTTGCCTTAGAAATTTGTCAAACTTTATGTGTGTGTCATTTGAGTTGAGGAGAGTAGTGTTACACTACCAAAATTGTGTTAAACCATTTGCCTTAGAGTCTTGAAGAAAACATTTGTCACATATTTTGAGAATTTTAGGGTTATTGCATGATTATGGTATTAATGACCTTGTTTGTCAAACAAGGAGTGAATAAAATAAGGTAATGATCAAATGATGTCAATAGTACATCTACTAGTTATTTGTATTTTTGTAGAACATCATTTTTAATTTGGTAAGAACCATTGATTTGGTTGACCACAATGTAGGAGTCACCATAAATATTAATTGATTTAAATCCCAATGATAAAGCTATTTAGAGTCCTAAAACCAGGGTCTCATACTCAGCCATGTTGTTAGTGAAATCAAAGTCAAGTTTGAAGGACAAGGGAAAAGGCTCACCTTCAAGGGGGATAAGGATGATTCTGGCACCCCCACCACATTGACATTTTGATCCATCAAAGAACATGGTTATTTGATAAGAAATGTCTTGTTGAGAGAGAGTTGCAATGGAATCATCAAAAAACTCAAGGTTAGAAGGTTGGTTGTCAGCTAAAGGGGCCTCAACCAATTGATCAACAATGATTTGCCCGTTGATAGTTTTTTTTGAAGGAATTCAAGATTAAACTCAACTAAAAGAATGAGCTATCTAGCCATACACTAATTTTTATATGGCTTAGAATGCATGTAATTGAGGGGTTGGTATTGGTGATGATAAAGGTTCTATGGTTAAGGAAATAGTGATGGAGTTTACAAGCCACAAAGACCAAGGTGAGTCACAATTTATTGGTATAGGTATATAAAGTCTCTTACTCTAAAAGTGTTTGACTTATATAGTATACTACCTTTTCTTTATGCTAATCATCATGATGTGCAAGCATTACTCCTAAAGAATGGTCTATGGTAGAGATGTAGAGGTAGCAGGGTTGGTATTATTTGGGAGGGACAATAAGTGATTCAAAGGCCTTTTGATAGTATTCATTCCACTTAAAATAGATATCCTTCTTAAGGAGGTGATCAATATGTTGACATTTATCAAATAATTGAGAGATGAAATGATGAATGGATTAAAGCTTACCATGAAAAATATGGAGTTGATTAAGGTTAGTTAGAGGAGGAATGTTGAGGATTGATTTAAATTTAGTGGGATAAATCTCTATTCCATGGAGAGAAACAATAAAGCCAAGAAGTTTACTTGATAAGACCCTTAAGATGCATTTCTCTGGGTTGAGGTGAACATGAAAGTGGATAAGGCATTTGAAGATAACCTTAAATATTACCAAATGGTCTTTATAACATTTAAACTTACCAAAGAGGTCATCTACATATTCCTCCATGGTTTTGTGGATGAGGTCATGAAAGATGTAGATCATGGCACAATGATAGATTGCACCAACATTCTTCAAGCAGAAAGGCATGACCCTATATCAAAAGTTTCCCCATGGGGTGATGAAGGAAATTTTATGTTGATCTTATGGGGTGATCAAGATTTGACTATATCCTGAGAATCCATCTATAAGAGATAGCATCTCATGGTTGGTAGTTAGATCAATAAGTTGGTCAATGCTTGGCAGAGTAAATTCATCTTTTGGATAAGCAAGGTTAAGATCAAAAAAATCCATACAAATATAATGTCCCCGTATTGATTTAGTGATAGGAATGACATTCGAGACCCATTGGAGATAATCAATGGGTTGGATGAATTTTACGGATAAGAGAAATTGAATCTCTTATTTAACAATAAGGGCAATGTGAGGGTATATCCTTTAAAGTTTTTACCTAACAGGCTTGGCGTAGAGGTTGGTGATGATGTTATGGATGACTATGGAAGGGTTGATTCCCAATATATTTCTATAATACCAAGTAAATGATATTCTGTGGTCATGCAAAAAATAAGAGAAATATTATCACTCTAAGGAATCTAAGGATTGGCCAATTTTGATTACATGAGGTTATATTGAGTGCCCAGGTTGATGCCAATGTTAGCTTCATTAAATATGGTCAATGTCTTAGGAGGTAGGGAATTGTGAAGGTATTAATCTTCAACACCAAGATAGGTGAGAAGGGAATCATCATCTTGACACTAAATAGTATTAATGGTAGGGAAATTATCTTCAACCATCTCAAGATGAGGAATGGTTCTAGTTTCCCCATGAGTTTGATAGTTTAGGGGTCCCAAAATAATCATATTGATAAAAAAAAAAAGTTAGGAGGGATGGAATATTGATCATCATATTTCAAAGGAGAATGGGTTGGTGAGGATGAGGTTTATTCCTTAATGATTATGATGGAAGGTGGATTGGTTGGCTCTTCTAGTTTGATGAATCCAAGACCATGTCATTCATGAGGCTTTTGAGTTTAAAATGGGATAAGATCATTTGGTCCATGTTCATAATTGGCCTAAACCAAATCCTTTCCAAGCACATCAATGAAGGTATGTTTTGGAAAACTCTTATTTATCCAATAAAGAGAAATTGGAGGTGAATGGTTTAATATAAGAAGAGGCATTGGAAGCCAAAATTAGTTGATCAAGTCCCCCATTGATAAAATTGGTTTGGTAATTGGGAGGACCAAAAGGGATGATGTTTTCATTGTTGAAATCATAGCTAGGATATTGATCAAGATTTCCATACTCTTGGGGAGTAGGAAGAGAATTTAAAGTCAATAGGTGATATTCCCCAAATAAAAGATGTTAGAATGTAGATTCCAAGAGGGTTTTTGTAGGGATTTGAGAAGAAGGTATGGTCAAGCTTGTAGAAGCTTGGTTGATGGAGGATAAAGGGGTTGTGTCTTTTAATAGAATGAGAACATCATTGGGATCATAAGTAATGTTAAATGGCTTGAAAGGACTAGGGTCTATTGTAATGTCATGAACTTGACACTCATGATCAAATTTAAGGCACCTATGTAAATTTGATGATGCACAACCCATGGTATGGATCCAAGGGCATCCAAGCAATACGTTGTATTGAAATTATTCTTATATAATTTATAAGTGCTCAAGAAGAGTGGGAGGGCCCAAAAATATATGAAGGATTATCATCCCCAAGGTATTTTCCATTGTATCATTAAAAGATCAGAGTATGATAGTGGTTTCAGACATGATGTTCTCTGAGAGATTAAGTTGATCATAGGAATGAGAGGAAATGATATTTATGATAGCTCCACCATTAATCATAACCCTTTTGATTTGGGTTTGATTGATGTGGGTGGTTATGAAGAGGGGAGGATCTATATCATTTGGGTGGACATGAGGTATCTCCAAATCTTGGAATGTGATGAGGGCTGATGGCTAAAGGGCTTCAACTAGGGATAATAGTGGTTGAGGATCTTTGGGTTGAACCTCAATTGATTAAAAATATTCCATCATAGGTTGATAGTGTTGGGGCAAGGTTTGGATACACTCATACAAGGTCATCTTCATTAGGATTTGGTGAATATTTTTAATAACTAACCTATGTATTAGTCTAGAAGGGTTGGATTGGGGTGTACCCAAGATAGAAATCTTGGGATTTGGTGAAGGTGATAGGGATGATTCCATGAAAGAAGGGTGCATCCAAGAGATGGCTAATTTAGATTTCCCTTTATCCTTATAGCTTTTTTATCAAGTGACCACATGGATGGAATTGATTTAGAAGGTATGTGGGCTATTAGGTTAGTTCGGTTCCTCTATAATCTGAGATGAGAGTTTGGGGATAGGTTTATGTGGGGTGGTAGTTTTGGGTTTTTGGCTTCGAGTGGGATATGAGGAATTTATTCTATCAAAAGATCATCTGTATCACATAGTTTTTGGATTATGTCTTAAATATATTTATAGTTCTTCATGTCATATCTAGGCATCCTATGATATGTGCATATTAAGTTGTATAGATTAAGAATTTGACTCAAGAGAGGATAATTAGTATTGTGTTAGTCCCAAAAAAAAAAAAACACACTAGTATAACATCTCTAGGCCTAGTTACTAGGAAGATATTAGTTAACGAAACATGAATGAAACACAAAACTAAAATGCAAAAGAAACCTTCTTTACCTTCCTTGGATGCTCCAAAATGCTTGTTATAGTGGCTTGCTCAATTTGTGCTTATGAGATATTCATCAATAGGGATTGGTTATCTCCATCTCCTCATGGAACTATTGTTAAATGCTTGGCTTGATTGATGGCTTGGCTCAATTTCAACATTATAACACAAGGCTTTTAACTTCATGAATCTATTCCTACATTATAACTCTACTTTGGTTGAGCTCCCTAAATGAAGGGCTATAACTTAATTTTATAGGCTTTCAAATCCCTTGGAATCGGTTAAATATGACCATGGTTGAGATTATGAACTTTGGTTGAGTTTGGCATATTCCTAGGATATTCTTTTAGATATTTTCCAAAAGTGAGAACTCACAAAGGTAAGATGCTTTTGAATTTCCTTTTTAACAATTAATTTAATTGATTTATTAACTCATGGGTGTACTCAATTAAGATTTGAAATTGATTTAAATTGCTAATTGAATTTGATTAGGGTGTGAAAGTTAATTAATTTTTTTTAGGAACTTGGTCATTTGTTTGATTTTGATTAATTCATTGTGTGTATTTACCTTGTTTAATTGATTTAATAGGCCAAATTGATTTAATGCAAGGTTATCAAGCCAAATTCAAGACTAATAGAAATTCTTGGACTAGGTATTTAATGATTGGCAATAACTAGTATAAATTCAAATATGAAACCATTGGTGGCCAAATTTAGGTGTTTACAAGTTATCATTTAAACAAGCTGGTTTTGGGCTAAGAGTGTCAAATCATTTGATGGGAGGTAAGGCTATGTAGGAAGTTTGTATAAACCTTTTAAAGATGGTATAATTAGATTCTATTAATGGCAGTAAGGAGGTAGAAGTCTTGTCTTTGAATATTGGGGTGGCTACCTTTTTAAGGGTAGGCTTAGTGAATGGAGTTTTGGCTTGTGTAACACTTTTGGTAGATGGTTTTGAGGTTGAGGGTTTGGCAAGAATGGGTGTAGGTGTGGCTAGAAGAGGAGGTTAGACTTAGGGTTTCTTTGTTTGAGGCTTGGTATTTTCAATAAGGTGGAAGAGTGAGGTCCTAGAATGGATGAGAGATGTGGCCTTAGAATGGATGATAAAGTTGAAATGGGAGGTGAAATGGTTTTGGGTTTCTGAATCCTAGGTGGTTCAATCTTCCTTGTTGGTTTGGTTGGTGGATTTTTAGGTGGTATTAGTGGTGTCAACTCTAATTTCAAAGGAGGATGGGTGATATTTTGATTTGGAAGGACACCTAGGTTTTTGATACACTTTAATGGATTAGTGGAGTTTGCTTTTTTGTTTTTGAAGGAGTTGGGTTGGTTGGTTTATGTAAATTTTGGGATGCAAATGTTTTTGTTGGTTTATTTGAGGTAGTGGTGGTTTAGTTGTGACTCCTTCTTGGTAGGATATGGAAGCCCAAGATGGTGCCAAAATGTGGCCTAGTTAGGGTTTGGTTGAGATAAAAATTCTATATTTTGGACCAACCTTGACAATGGTTTATAGATAGGCTTGACATCTCCCATGGTAGTTTCTAAGGATAAACCAAGTAGATGCGTAAGTGGGATGGTCAAATTTTCCTTATCTTTTTAAAAGGTTTCCAAGGAAATGGTGAGTGATTATATTATGAAAGGAGTAGGTGAGACGATCTCTTCCATAGTTATGCTTTCCAAAGGAAGGGTAGATAGTTCTAATATGAAAGAAAATAGAATGGGAGTGATGGTTTCTATATACACATAATATTTTCAACTTTTATCAAATACTAACACTTTACATCTTGTAGGAACCTATCGAGACTCAATCTCTCTAAGTGCACACCTTAAGGGGTGCACCAAGAAAGTGGTGTCTAGACCATTAGTACTTCTTAGGATTGTTATCCCTTATTTCCACATTATTACCAATCCAACTAGCTCTTAAAACTATTCCCTAAGCTATTATTCCTCCTTTGCACACTCCTCTAGTATTTTACACTTTCCATCCCTCTTTTCCTCACCTTAAGTACCTTTTTTTAGTTGGTTGTGTTGGGTTGACTGGGTTGACCCTGTATAGTTTCAGGTGATTTTCACTTAGGAACTAGTTTGGCCTTTGGCTGACCTAGCTCATGACCTAGTGAATAATTGTACAAAATTATGCTAGGTCAACTGGGTTGACCCTATTAGCTAGGATTTTTGGAAGGGTTTAGGGTTAAATCTACCTATATATACAAGATCATTTCATCATTATTTCAATATGCAATCAAGAGTTATTATTTACTCATGCTTCTCTATAATATCATCTTCTACCATTCTACTTGCGGAGTCTTAACTTAGGGTTTCTGCATAGAGAATATATTCTTATGGATAAGTATTGAATTATTTGGCCTTTCTTAATGATCCTTACAAACCACAAAAACCTCTTTCAAAGCCCCATTGGCCAAGGGAGAGATTAAGTCTC
Source organism: Torreya grandis (assembly GCA_037957365.1). Taxonomy (NCBI): domain Eukaryota; kingdom Viridiplantae; phylum Streptophyta; class Pinopsida; order Cupressales; family Taxaceae; genus Torreya; species Torreya grandis. The sequence continues at coordinate 717,344 of JARHVA010000605.1, read as the reverse complement.
GATGGGTTCACATTTAAGTAAGTATTCTCTAACTTTGCTCCTCTATTTAGAAGATAAAAGTGGCATAAGTATTGGATTTGAATATATTACTCTTCATATTACATATATTAGGGTCTTACTCATACTTAACTTAATTGAGATTCTCCTATACAAGTTTTTATTATTTACTAACCCCTCATGATGTGCCACAAGCTTTGGTATGCATAGATTATATTTAATTTACTTGTTATTAGTATAGGTGAAATATCAAAACTCAGACCCCCTTAGGGTTATTGCATGATTATGTTATACTAAAGGCTTTGTAACCCTCCTTAGCATGGTGTATTGTAGTAATACATCCCCTAATATGGTCCAGTGGATCCCCATATTGGTCATGCTCTTGCTTAACAAATGTGTCTCCAATTGGAAGTGTATTGGTATGATCTATCTTATTCAAGTTAGGATTAATTTATAGACATGATGCATTTATGATTGTATACATTCTGGTAAACTTGATGTGAACCTAACCCTTATAGGTTTTATTTCACATTTTCATCATTTTATATGTTTTTTTGTTTCCCACTATACTAGATTGCCTCTGTCAACTTTGTACAGTTTCCAAACCTTGTCTTATATACTAGGTTGACCCTGTCAACTCTGTATAATTTCAATCCCCTATTTTCTGTACTAGGTTGACCTTGTCGAATCTATATAGTTTTTAGACCCTATTTTTTATACTAGGTTGACTTAATTAACTTTGTACCTTTTTTTATTTCTTTTTTTATGGATCCAGTTCTTTATTTCTCTTTCTTAGCATTTTGTTCATTTCTCTCATCATCATGTCCCCTCTCAGAATCTTCTTAGACAACTTGATTCCATTTAGACACTACATGGGGCTCTCTTTACTTCTTATATTTTCCTATCTTTTTCCCCCTTTTTATCTTTTGGGGCATCTTGTGATGCCCATCCACACATTACTCTAGCCTTTGGGGCATCTTGAAATGCCCAACCACATATTATTTGACTTTGGGGCATCTTGCAATGCCCATCTCTACATCCACCTACCCTTTGGATCATCTTGAAATGCCCACTCTTATTCTACCTGACATGCTACTAAACTAATTCAGATTCAAGATACCTTCCGAGACACATAGGTTTGCCTCTCACATGCTCATATTTGATATAGATGTCAATGTAGATTCCTTCCCTTATTTTCATGATTTTTATATGCTATCTATCTAACACTTTTTTTAGGTTACTTACACAAGTCTCTCCCTCTACATTAGTTCTCTCTTTTCACAAACCTTTAGTCCTTGTTTGGTCTTTTTGTTTCCCCTTTCTCTCATGAGTTGCATTGTAAAACTGTTGATAGGACCCAATGTTCTTCATGATGTACCATAGTCTTATTTATTTTCATACTATTTTTACACACTTTTTGGCATCCCTTGGATTTCTCTTTTATGAGTTACATTTTAAGACCATGGATAGGACTTGGCCTTCCTCACAAAATACCATATTTTTCTCATTTATTTTTCACATGCTTTTTAGCACCCTCGTGGGTTTCTCTTTTATGAGTTACAATTTAATACCATGGATAGAACCTGACCTACCTCATAAAATTACCATCATATTATTCCTTTTCTAAAAATATGTTTTTGATCCTTATTCTTAGCATTAGCTTTTGCTTCTTTTTATAGATGGAATTTGTACAACAATATATGTTAGCATGTTTTTCTCTATTTCTTTTATTCTTATGATAAGGAATCACAATTTACTGTCACTGTATCCCTTTTTACCCCTTTGTCACATTTTTTTCAATTTGAAGTAATTCAAATCATTTGATGTGTCCTTCCTCTTGATTTCCTTTCCTTTCACTCCACATTAGATAAAACAAGGTCAAATTCAAGATAGCACTTTTATTTTACCTAGATTTACGAGACTCTTAAACCCCATAATATATGAAGTTCTCCCTCTTAACAACCAAGTCCTAAGTATTCAAATAAAATTCATATTTATCACCCATGTTTGGTTTTAAAAATTTGTATGGAGGAGGAATAGAAACAACCATCAATAAATTTAAAATCCAAATCATTTGAAACAAAAGGCAATGATATACAAAAGGCAACTTACAAATTTCAAAAGTCAAAATCACATTAAAATACATGATTACAAGCACATCTCCTATCTCTAATCAAAGATCAAACTCCACAATTAGCCTCACATAAAGCCAAGGTTCATTAGGGTACAATAGGCTAGTAGATTAGAATAGAATAATTTAATAAACTCTATGGTACTACCTAGTTTCTCACACAAGTACCCAATATTTGCACTAGAACGGTGGCTCTATAAGGGGTCCTAAGGAATGGGGACAACATTGTGGGAAGGTAGGTACATTTTAATTTACATGCATATAGAATTCATGGGATGATCTACATACTAAATTTGTTGATCTAAAACTTATGTAGCTAAGAGAAGTTCTTCAGATTTCTTAAGGTTGAAAGTCCTCTTGTTTTAACAAACCTAATTTGAGTGTCTTGACTTTGATAAAGAGCTCTTTCTAACTTGGTTTTTCCTTAATTATCCCCTCCACCCATTTCATTTCCCCTCTTGATAGGAAAATTATGATTCCAAATATGTTTTCCCCTCCTCTTCTTTATTCCCTTATTTTTCACCTCTTAAAAATATGCTAACACTACTTTGTTTCAGTTTTATCTATCCTTAGAGAGCGAAACAACATGTTTGAGCAAACTATGGATTACTTTCTTTACACCATATAACTATATTCCTCAACTTGTTTTGATTAATTTTAACATTTTTCATTTGTTTTACTATCCTTTTGTTATGGGAACCTAAGTCCATACCTTTTTCCATTATTGCATGATGTTGGCTTATTACTTCTCACTCAATAATGTTGTTTTCCATTTTATGCACCTTTTTCTATTGTTGTGTGAGATGAAGATTGTTATTGCTCACTCATAAATGTTTTTTTACCATTTTTTTTCTACTTTTACATTTGCTATTTGATTACCATCCTTTTTGACATGTATCCTTAGTTTGATTTGTTGAGTTTGCCTTTCTTACTTAAGGTTTACTTGTTTGATTTTTTTGGTCTTTAGTAGCCTTGGCTTTTCGGTTACCTAATTTACTCTTGTTTTGACTTGGTAATTTAGTCTAACATATCAATTGTCACCCCATCTTGACAAATTTCCAAGTATGTCCCATCCTCATAGTACCAATTATCTTATCTTTCCCACATTTATTTGTTTTTGCTCTTTAGTTTTGTATTCTTGGGTTTATTGAAAGTAGTCTTTGCACCCTACATAATCAAAACTAACAACACAACAAATAACCATCTAGTGCTAAAGGTAAGTCAAGGTATGCAACACATTTACTTTTTAGTTATTTCCTTTTTTTTCATTTACTTTTAGTTATTTTATGCTTTAAAATACTACAACTTTATTTAGCATAAACATTATGTGTTCTTATGTTCTTTCTCAAAGTACCATCCCCTATTGCACCTTAGTGACATGTGATGATATTTGAGTGGGGCATATGTATACATATAATATTTTCAACTTTGATCAAATATTGACACTTTATATCTTGTAGGAAACCATCAAGACTCAATCTCTCTAAGTGCATGCCTTAAGGGGTGCATCGAGAAAGGGGTGGGTAGAACATTGGTGCTTTACAAGATTTTTGTCCCTTATTATGACATTATTACCAATATAACCAACACCTAGAACTATTCCCTAAGCTATACTCATCCTTTACACACTCCTTTAGTCTTTTCCACTTTCCATCCATCTTTTCCTCACTTTAAGTCCCTTTGGTCAATCAATTATGCTAGGTTGATTGGGTTGACCCTCTATAGTTTTACGTAATTTTCACTTAGGAACTAGTTTGGCCTTTGGCTGACTTAGATCATGACCTAGTGAATAATTGTTCAAAATTGTGCTAGGTCGACTGGGTTGACCCTGTTAGCTAAGATTTTTGGAGAGGTTTAGGGTCGAACCTGCCTATATATAAAATATTATTTTTTCACTATTTCAATATGAAATCAAGAGTTATTGTTCACTCATGATTCTTTATAATCTTCTCTTCCACCATTCTACTTGAGGAGTCTTAGCTTAGGGTTTCTACTTGGAGAATCTAGTCTTGTGGATAAATCTTGGATGTTTTGGCCTTTCTTAGTGATCCTTACAAAACAAAACAACCTCTTGCAAATCCCTATTGGTCAAGGGAGAGATCGAGTCTTGATGGTTTCACATTCCAGTAAGTATTCTCTAACTTTGATCCTCTTTTTAGTAGATAGAAGTAACATAAGTATTGGCTTCAAATAATATTACTCTTCATATTCCATGTATTATGGTCTTACTCATATTTAGATTAATTGATATTCTCTTATATATGTTTTGATTATTTACTAACCCCTCATGCTATGCCACAAGCTTTGGTGAGCATTAGATTAGATTTACTTTACTTATTATTAGTATAAGTGAAATATCAAAACTTAGGACCCCCTTAGGGTTATTGCATGATTATGTTAGGCTGGTTATTACATGGTGTATTATGGTAAGAGATCCCCTAATTGGGTCTAGTAAATCCCCATATTGGTCATGATCTTGCTTAAAAAATGTGTCCCCAATCAGAAATATATGATATGATCTATCTTCTTCAAGCTAGGATTGATTTATAGACATGATTCATTTTTGATGGCATATAATTTCCTCCTTCATTATGCTTTCCTAAGGAGAGATGGGTGATTACACAATGGAAATAAGTGGAGAAGGGATGGTGGTTTCTTCCTTTGTTATGATTTTAAAAGGAGAGATGGGTAATTCCAGCATGGAGGTGAGTGGAGAAGGAGTGGTGGTTTGGGCCATGGGTTCATCAACTATAAGTTCATTAAGAACAATGTTTACCATATGAACCTCATGTTTTTGGGATGTTTCCATATTTGTATCCTCATTATTTATGGGAGGTTGGTGGTTTGGGAATGGTTATCAGAAGATGTCAAATGCTTGATTAGGAGGTGCATTTGGGTTATCCATTATGAGATCACCCTTGTCATTCAAGTTTTAGACTATGTTTTAAATGTTTTGCATCTATCAACATTATGCCCAATGACACAGTGGAAGTTACATATCTCATTTTCCTTATACCAACTTGGTATAGGATATGAGGAATCAAATTATTGAGGTAGTTTGATTGGAGGTAGTTGGATTATAGATGCCTTCTATAATTTATCCAAAATTGAAGCGTAAGACTCCCTTAGTGGAGTATAATATTTTTTCACAAAATGGTTTTTGGATTTAGAATTTTGGTTCAAAGGAGTGGATAGGTTGGATTGGTTGACTACAGGAGGAGGAGCCATTTTAATTACAACAACATTGTATATTCCTTTGGATTTGGCATGGTTTGAGGGTTTAGAGGAAGCTTCGATAGTTTTGAAACTAGCATTATTATTGCTCAAGTTAAGTTTGTCCTCATTAATTACTCAAATTTACAACTTTATATCCATGGTAAATGCCTCATCAAAGGTTTAGAATGTTTGAACCTATAAGGTGGATGAGATGTGTTTAGCACATACCCTAGAGAAAAGTTAAATTAATTCAAGTTGGGGTAAGGAGAAGGAGAATTGGTTGATTAATCCTCTCCAATGAGTAACAAAATTGGTAATGGATTCATATTTAAATTTTTGAATAAAATATAAATCAATTATAGATACTTTCTTGGAGATATTGATAGAAAAGTGGTCTAATAAGGTTTGAGCAAGTTGGGAAAAAGAAAAGAGGGAATGACTAGTGATGGCACTATACTAGTCTAACATGACATGGGGAATTTTTGGAGTAGAAGAGCATCATCATAGGTAATTAGATAGCATGCATGCTTAAATTATCTTAGGTGCTATTGGGGATCCTCCTTGATTTAGAATTTGGCAAATTTGGGAAGTTCTCATGGTGCAGGGTAAGGATGAATTGTTACAAAAGGGTGGATGGGATCATTGCAAATCTGATCATAGGACAAAATAATATGGGCTCTAGAAACAAATGTATTTAGAGTTGTCATCTTATCCATAAACATTATAATGAGGCCATTTTATGATGTACCCCCATAATTATAAGGTATGTGTATACACAATAATTTCAAACTTTTATCAATTACTAACGCTCTTTATCATGTATGAATCCATTGAGCATCAATCTCTTTGAGTGAACATATTAAGGTGTGTACTAGGAAAGGGGTGGGCAGGTCATTAGTGCTTCATAGAATTATTGTCCCTTTTACCACTTGTTATCTACACACTTGTCTCCTAGAAACTATATCCCTAAGCTTGTTCTTCTCTATTGCACTCTCCTCAGTCATTTCCTACCTTTTATCCCCATTTTCATAGCCTTAAGCCCCTTTAAAATATTTATTATACTAGGTTGACTACATTTACCCTATACTATTTTGTGTAAAATTCATTTAGGGTCTAGGTTGGCTCTTGGCTGACCTGGCCCGTCACCTAGTGAATTTTTATCCATAACTATAATAGGTTGATTGGGTCGAACCTATAAATTAATTTTTTTGAAAGGGATTAGGGTTAAATATACCTATATATACAAGATCATTTCTCCATTGTTTAGAGAAGAGAATAAAAAGTAAGAGCTCTTGTGCATCTATTTATCCACCATTCTACTTGAATAACAAGTTTAAGGTTTCATACTTTATTTGAAGATATAGATCTTGTCTTGTGGAGAAGTATTTTGGATGCATTGATAGGTTATGTAGCCTAGAGATGATTTATCCTTGTCATCCTTACATACCACAACAACCTCTTACAAAGCACCTTGGCCAAGGGAGAGATTGAGGCTCAGTAGGTTTGTCTTCAAGGTAAGTATTTCTAACTTTGTTCCTCCTTTGTAAGAGTATATAGATATGCATTTATACTTCTCTTCCATGCATTAGGATTCCATAAACATTGACATGAGTATATGTCTCTTATGCATGTTTACTTTCTGTTATTTATTACCCCCACTTTGTGCCATAAGCTTTGGTGAGTACTAGATTATAATTTACTTTACTTGTTATTAGTTTAGTGAAATATGAAAACATAGGGCTTAGTTATAGTTATTGCATGATTGTGCTTGATTGGAGGCTTTGGAACCCTCCCTAGAATTGATTAGTATGGTAAGATATCCCCTACTTAGGTTAGAAAATACTCATATTGGTCATATTCTTGATTATCTAATGTATCCCCAATCATAAGTGTAAGTATGATCTATCTTCTCTGAGTTACGATTGATTTATACACATGATGCATTTTTGATTGCATACATTTTTTTGAACCTGATGTGAATCTAACCCTTGCATGTTTTATTTCACATTTTTCATTATTTTATCATTTTCTTATTTATTTTTCCATATTTATGACATTGGGTCAACATTATCAGTATAGTTTCTAACTTATGTGTTCAGGTTTAATACACAATCGCATTAATATGACTATATTCTATTTGTGCAGGTCTTCATCATATATAGGCTATTAGGTCAAACAGGTTGACGTAATATAGGTTTTCACTTCTAGATAGGCTACTAGGTCAACTCTATCAACACATTATATTTCTAGACTTCTAAAAAACATACTAGGTCGACACTGCCAACATAATATTCTTCACAAGTTTTAGTAAATAGGGAATTACAGAACTAGGCCGACCTAGTAGACATAGTTGGTAGAATTTGTAAGTAAAAATTGAGGCACTTCAACAACAATCTCACTTTTCTCTGCATATTCCAAACCACCAAGGTTCCTTTCTCTCTTTCTCTTTCATTTGTGTTATTCATTACAAATTTATTTTTCATAGTCTGTAGTCTTTAAAACTACCCTTATACAAAAAAATAGGTCTACCATGTTGACCTAATTTTGTATTCTATCTTCTATCTAAAAGACTAGGTCGACACTATTGATGTAGTTCTTAATAGACCCTTCAATAGTATAGTAGCGACATTACTGACTCTATTTAGTAATCTCTTCATACACTATCATCTAAATTGACACTATACTATGTTTCAAATTTAGAATTAACATCTATATTCTAGTAATTATCTCACACTTTCACTTTCATTTGCTTGCATATTGTGATTAGATCACATAGTCTAATTAGGTGGTTTTTAACATACCATTTATTTAAAATATTTTTATCTTTTATGCACACGCTACCAAATCACATAATCTTAAAATGCATTTGAATAATTATCTATCCAAGGCCTACCTACTTGGATTTCATCACCAAGGGGGAAGTTAACTTGGTTTTCTAGCCAAGTATAAACACGTGATTAATGGTATATATTGACAAAGCACCTGACACCCTTATTTCTAAGGTGTGTGAAGTGAGGGGTTAGGCCCTAATACCAAAATAGTACCATTGTCAACACAAATTTCTTTCAACCTAAGCATCCTAAAACCATCTATAGATTAATTTCTAATTCTTTATTTACAAAAAAATTCCTATCACACTTAAAAATCATAGTCTAATAATCCAACAACATTCAAGATGACCACTTATTTAGTATTTACTTTCCAAGTTGACTACTTACTCTTTGCTTAATTGTATGTTATATTGCAAAAAATTACATTAGACAACATTGGTGCAGGGTTTTATGTTGTGTGCCTCAATTGGATCATCCTCATTGACCTAGTTTATTGTGTGTTTCTTTTCACTTCTTGATTTCAAAAGGAGTTGAATTTTTTTCTTGTTTCAGTACACTATCATTCTGTTTGACATAGTCTCTTATAAACTGTCTGTTTCCCTTGCTTGTAGTATTGAGTCAACACTATCGATAAAATATTCTTTTTTGAACCTCAAGATATAGTATTAGGTTGACCTTGTTGACTCTATATCTTTTTCTACCTATTTTTTGTCCAAGTTATAGAACTAGGTCAACCCTATCAACTCTTTATTCTTGTTTTCTTAGTTTTTAGACTCTATTTTTAGTACTAGGTTGACCCAGTCAACTTTGTACTCTTATCTTCCATTTATATTTCCTTGATTTTACATCACCTTTACCTTATCTATTCCTTCTCCCTCATCATTAACTTCCTATTTGAAGACAACACTAAGTTGAATTCAATGGATATGATGAGTCTTACCAACCCTCATAGGGTCTCCCATAAGCAGATTATGGCTCATCTTTTGGATGAAATAAATGTTCATATAAAGAATCACACAACAAACTATGGGATCCCTCCTCATTCCTCTTTGCTTTGTTATCCTCTCTTCTCACTTGAAGATCAACCTAAACTATAATATAAACTTGAAATGCTCTTCTTTATCTCTAAATTTCCTCAACATCAAGGAAAGGATCCTTATACCATTTACCATCTCATGATGAGTGGTCAAGTTGAAGAGCATCATTCACCTTTTCCCATGTTCTCATATGGATTTGGAGATACTAGCTTATTTTCTTCTCAACCTCTTCCCTCTATTTTGACCCCTTCCCATACCATGACTTCTTATTCTTTAACTTCCTCTATCTCCAAGCCTAGTTTCTCCACTAACATGGTAGTTTCTACATCTAGTGGGCCTCTTCCAAGACCTACTCTCCTTAATTCTTCCACTAGTGCATTTTTTTCTACCCATGGTAATCATGCTTCTAATGATTCCTCATCTCATCCCTTCACGAGTTCCTATTTTTCCACACAAACAAATTTTTCCACTAGTGCTTCACATTCTAACAACTCTTCTCAAGCTCCTAATAACACCTATAGTGGTACCCAAACCACTACTTTTAATTCTAATGCTTCAAATAATGCCAACAATGCAATTCAAACCCACCAAATCCTATTACAAACCCTTAATCAAATGAATGCTTTTCAAGCTAATAATGCAAATAATGAAAATGCAAAACCACCTTATCCATCTTCAAACTCACCTTAAATAGATGGCATGGGGCACTTATAATCAAAATTTCCCCCACCTCCTCTTCAGGATTCCATGGTAATCTTATACCTTAACCTCCTCTTGTCAACAAGACAATCAATCATATTCAAAATGAGTCTTTTACATATCAAATTGTTAATAATAATAATATAGGAGGTATCACCCGTAACATTTCTTACAATGGGTCAACTAATCCTACCCTTCATCTAAAAACATTTGTAAATCTATATAAAGATTGGTTCAAATAAAATACCTTTACTACTACTAAACTATTAGCCAAAACTCTCATGGGTGATGCTTTAGATTGGTACAACCAAATTAAAAATAATTCTATTTCTAATTTAGAATATTTAGTAAATACTCTAGTCCAAGAGTTCCAAACTAGTGATCTTCTTGATGATACTTGGCCCATTTTGTTAATTATAAGCAACTTGAAACTAAAGCTACCCAAGATTTTTTTAAAAGGTGTAAGACATTGTCCAAAAAATGTGAACATAACATGGTTGATGATAACATTTTCCATCTCTTTACCAATGCTCTTTTGCCCAAGTTGTAATATCAGGTCTAGACTCTCTCTCCATGTACTTTAGAGGAGGCTATTGACCAAGCTAAACATCAAGATTCCCTTATGCATGAATTTGAGCCATCCCAACCTTCTATGAGTACTCATTTATTACTTAAAAATAAGAATCATCATGCTACCAATGATGGTGTCATAGACTCTTATGACACCATTCACACTATTCAAGTTGTTCCTAACTAATGTTTGGAACCAGTGCCCCCTTTTCAATAGTTCACCAATCCTCATTTTTCCTCACCTAATAACATCAATGTTCATAAACCTTTATCCTTAGCCAGATTACTAGAATGTCTACCCAGGTTACTTCTATGAGAACTTGATCCGACTCATCCTATGAAATCTTGGTATGGTCCTAATAAATTTTGTTGGTTTCATGTTAGTTGGGGTCATTCTCATGAGACCTGTAAACAACTTTGTAATTTAGATATGGATTTTATTCTTGGTCCCAATTTTGACCATGATTCTATCATTTAAAAATGTCAACAAGCCCATGAGATTGCTTTCAAATCCCATAAAAAAATAGTAAATCTCAAGCTTTGAATCAAGCTAATGTTCATTTGGCCATCTATAAAGATCCTCTTCCAAACCATGAAGACAACCAAGACAATACCACCCCTTCTACCAATAATGTAGATAGTCTTATTGACACAAATCCTCATGAGATTGTGGTTAATATGACTAATAAATGAAGGGTGGTTGATTTCATTGATCCTCAACCTATCTACACACTTCTATTGTCTCGCACATTTTGTGTTATCCAAGATTCTTTTCCAAGTCACTTAAATGAGTTGGGGCAAGATGACCTTATATCTTTTGATGAACTTATCCAGCTCACTTAAACTAGTTGGGCCAATATGACCTTATATATTTTGATGAACCAATTCTAACTCCTCCCTTGGATAACACTTCCCATTCTATTTCTACCATCCCTCCATCTTCTTTACCTACCAATAATGATACTCAGGCTTATATTAACACTTTTTCTAGCAATTCTCAAAGCCAATATGCATCAACTACGTTCTATTGTCAACATAATCTACCAACTTATTCTCTCACTAAACCTTATACCTCTTATGAACATAAATTCCAATGTACTTTGACTCCTCATTCTGAAGACCTCCTTTAACACTATACCCCTCATTCTAACAATATTATTATGGGTTATGATGAGTGGGATCCTATCATAGAACTCATTAATATCCCATACCAAATCCCATTTATTGAGCTTATGAGTACCTCTCCACATCATCATAACCATCTTATGAAACTTTTTTTTGAAATGAACATCCCTCATCCTCTCCTAGTAGGATGCGAAGTAACCTTAGCTAGATCTGAAGATAACATATTGAAACTATTTAGCATAGGATAATACTGAGATGGGGGGGGTGAATCAGTATTATATATTATTTTATTTTCCAACACTTAATTACTTATTCCAATAAAGATATTCAAAGAAATCAAATAACAACACAAGATAACACAATGCAAAGTGACACTAGATATACGTGGAAACCCTTTCGAGAGAAAACCATAGAGAAATATTTCTTAATATAAATATTTGTAGGCACCAACATATTAGAGCACCAACCTAAAATAGCATGAACCCCTTTCATTGAGCACCAACTCAACACGAGACACCAATATCTTCAAAAAAAAGGTACCAACCTTCCCACAAAAATTACTCTTCTATCTCTGATTTGTTGTCAACACAATGGATAATAGAATACTAATTTTACTCCTTTTGATTTGATCTACACTTGAGTTTTTTTGTTGTTATGCTTTGCCTTATACTTGTTTGATTTTAGTTTCAATATTCTCACAAAAATCTAATTTCAAATATTTTTGCTCTTCTTTTGTTTTTTCCACTTTCGAACTTACAAATTTTCCACTCTCTATGCACTTATTTGTAACCCATGAAAAGCCACAAATTAAGGTCATGACTCTTCAAATGAAAAAGGTCCATTCAAATGATCACAACTCCTCCAAATTAGGTTAGCCAAGGTTGGGGACCATTTTAACCTTAAAAACTACCTTGAAACCTTTGCCATAATTATCTTTGCAATCCTGTTAGATAGTCAATTTATCCTTAATTCCACACAAATATATGACCATTATTTGCATGGTTAATTTACTCAATCAAATTAAATATTATTTATTTAATTTAATTCTTGTATCAAAATACTTTGCCATCAATTAGATTCATGATTACTCTATGACATCAATGACAATATTTCCAACAAAAATAATGCAAAGAGATGTCCATATATGTTGACTAAATAATGGACACTTATCTTTCCCTCAAATTTCCCATTACTTCCATGATTATTAATGAGATTCTACTTCATGAAGATGATCTTCCTCTATTTTTTAGTGTCCAAATTAGTGATATCAAAGTCAAGCATGCCTTGATTGATAAGGGTTCTAGTACTTGTGTTTCTTCTCTTGATTTTATCAAAATCTTTTGATATTATGAATGTAATTTCAAGTCTACATGAAACACATGTCAAGGCTATGATCGAAGGCAAATGCCTCCTTTAGGCTATGTGTGTCTCCCCATTACCATCCCACCTATCATTGTTCACATGAAGGTGATGATATTCAATTTTCCTCTATCTTACAACATTTTGTTTGATAGGCCATGGACTCATCGTATGAGAGAAGTTGCCTTTTCCACTTGCTAATGTGTTAAATTCCATCAAAATAGAGCCATATATACGATTTAGGGTGACACTAACCCTTGGAGTTTGAAATAATTCCAAGATCATGGTGTATTCAAGATTCCTACCCTTGAACCCTTGCCAAGTGTTTCATTTCATGAGTCTTAATGATTTAACTTTCCCATCAATTCCACTCGAGGTTACAACGGTCATCCCAAAATCATTGGGAATATTTTCCCTAACCCATTAGATTTTATTGATGATGAGCCTAAAAAAATCAATCTCAAGATTAAAATTTTTGATCTCTCATCTCTTCTCATCTCTTAGCTTCTTGCTTCCTTGCAGCCTCATTCTCATCAACCTCCTTATGATGAAATCCCTATTATCTTAACTAATAATTGACATTCCATTCATCACACCTCATTAGATGATAATGTCATCCTTACCTGCATCATTTATCTTCATACATTTTATTATGATGATGGTTATACCATAGATGATCCATTCTTAGGAGGTCTTGTTCAGGCCTGTGATGATGAGATTATCCATTATCATTCCTATTTTCCTTTTAGTATATCTTTCCATGTTTCATCATATATAATTCCTAATTTTAGTATTTTTCATCTTTATTGCAAGGTAGATATGGTGAAAACACCTCCAATTTTTTAATAACCTTATAGGAGTATGCTTATGGATAGTATTATGATTGGGACCTATCACTTTACTAGATATTAGGACCCATATAGCCTGTTTATCCTTGAGATGCATAAAAATCTCCTTCAACCTTCTATAAACCTTGCCCCCCCTCAGTAGAGCCTAGTACAAATCCCATTTGTACACCCACTTTAGTTGAGTCTATTCCTTCTTCTGATCCTATCACTCTTATTGTTGAGCCTTGCACTATCTCTCCACCAACACCACCTTCTCTTGGTGATGGTTTGCTTCCTTTACCATAGGTGGTTCCATTACCCACCAAATGGGCTGATAAGCCTTCCTAAGTTCCTTCCACTTTTTTTACACCTCCTCTTATGATTACCCCTACTAAACCTACTCCTAGTCATATCGATTACTTCTATGCCATAGATAATCATTTATCCACACGTTATCACAAGATATGATAATACATTGATAGTTTGTGTCCTACTACCCCTTAGTCCTTAGATAAGGTTATAACTCTCCCAAAGGTAATTTTTAATTATAATAATAAGTATGGAGAGGTATATTATCTTTGGCACTAATGTGGCACCCATCTCATTGATCATTATTGAATCCTTCAACATCTTAAATATCATCTTTTAACCATTCCCACACATTTTACTATTCCTCCCATGGGTCATTCCTATAAGAAGTCTCCCCCTTCTTCCCCCATGGTTCCATCTCTTCTTGTGGTCCCTCCTTCACCTTCTATTCCTTCACCTATGAATCCTTCACCTATGGACCTTCTATCACCTATGGATATTTCTTTGCCCATGAGTCCCTCACCTATGGATCCTTCCCCATCAGTGATCCCTTCATCTCTTATAGAAACAACTACCATGTATTCTCTTGAGCATACCTTACATTATGTCCCTCCTAAGCATAATCCATCAAGCATTCCTACCTTTTCTATTAAAGAGATTAGACGTGAAGTATTTTCCTAGTTTTCACTAAAGATAGATGAGACATTAGCTATAGTTCACATTCAACTTCATAAAGACTCATAAGATATTTTAAATAGTGTTTATGTTAAAATATATCAATACTTATGAGTACATGCATGGTGTTCTTACATTTTCATTTGGATTGGACGTGTGCTCCAAATTTATCTTACATAGTGACTTTGATTTCACACTTTATATTGATTATTCTATCACTTATGTTTTCTGATGGATTTATTCTTTATCAATGCCTTATTTATATTCTTGATTTTCTTGCTTAAATATTCCCTTATTCTCTTTTCATGATTGTTTTCTATCTTATCTATACAAACATGGATAATTATTATTGTGACTTAGTTATAAAAACCTTATTCCTTTTAGTCATTCATTATATACCATGTGATCATTTAGAAAAAAAAATCATCTCATTATAGTATCCTTTTATCGGTCTACTTAGATCTCCATTCTTCCCCTTTATTCCTTTTCAAAAATTAAGCATACACATGGTTGAGACTTGAGATGACATGTTGGTTCATTTCTAAGCCTAAGTATCCGAGTCTATCTTATCTTTGGTTACTTAGCTTATTTTAGCCTAAACCTAAAGCTCATTTATGTGTATCACTTTATCTATAATGAATAGTCATTCCAAGTCCATATGGAGGAGGAATATTAAAATCCATCAAAATCATCAAAAGCCAAATCATTTAACAAAAGGAAATGATCCAAAAGGCAAAACATTCAAAAAATTTTGAAAGTCAAATCACACTATAAGACATGATTCAAAGCACATATCCTTATTTTATTCAAAGCTCAATCTCCACTATTGGCCTCATGATTAAGCTAAGGTCCATTGGGGTGCAGTATCCCAATGGATTAGAAAAGGAGAATAAAAAAATCTTTTAGTGCTACCTACTTTCTCATGCAAATACCTAATCTTTGTAGTAGACTGACAACTTTGTAAAGGGTCTTGAGGAATGGGGATCACGTCATGGGAAGGTATGTCCATTTTAATTTTATTTTACCAATCTACCTTCATGAGTTAATCATAGTAGCACACTTATTTTCCTACACAACTTTATGTCTATAACAAACATGTTTCCTTTGTACATTGATAGTCACTAGTCACCTAGTGTCTTCTCATGTCCTTAGTATGCCTCATGTCTCCTAAGGTCTTCTCATAAGATACCAAAATTATGATTTTTACATTCCATTTTTCACTCCCTTCAATCCAAATATTTCCCCTTGAGAAATATTTCTTTGTTCACTGATCACTCCCCTAGGGATTCCATTTGTGATTTACATCGTAATACCATGAATAAGACCTGGCCTTCCTCACAAATTACCAAAATACCACATTTGTATTACCAACACCAATTTTTACTGGATTTTCACATTAATTACACCTCATTAATGTTCCATTTGTGATTTTTAGTGTAAGACCATGGATAGGGCTTGGCATTCCTCACAAAACTTCCCAATAATCCAAGTCACAACAAAATTACATGTGTCAAATATGAGATAATATTTAATTGATTATGAAGTTACACATCATTAACATGCCTCCCATCTTGATTTAGTATGTTTTATGCTTACTTCATTACTCTTTTTATTTTATCTTCTTATTTTCTAATTGCATGTAAGAATCTAACCATTTTTTGAGTTTTTCATACTTCCTATCTTGAATCATTATGATTAATTATAGACCAAGTTTGCTAATTTTGTTTTTTATTTTATAGTTCCCAACGTGATTTAGTATGATTGATTGACTCCTTTGATTTATTTTTATACCACTTTTTCTTCTAAGTGTTTTTAATTTTATTTCATCATTTTCATATTTCCCAACGTGATTTAGTGTGATTTTACTTGTTTTAATTTGGTGTCAATCTTTTTCAAGGTGTAAACACAATTTTTTTGCCCTCTTGTTTACCACTCTTGGTTTCTTATACTTAGTCATTTCTTGTTATTACACATTTCCCAATGTGAAATAGTGTGTAGCACATTTTTTTTATTGATTATATTTAGCCAAGTCCTTTTTGCTAATTTTTTAAAACCATGCAGGTATCCTACATAATGCTAGAAAAGAAACAACTCATATATTTCCTATAACATATACAATAAAAGATAAATACATGTGTTATAAATAAATATATTCATGCATCCACAACCACAACCATAATATAAACACATAAGATCAACATCCAACTACCAAAATGATATATATATATATATATATATATATATATATATATCAATCATTTGTTTTCGATACAAAGTACAAATATACATCGCTCCAACTCTAAGGCTGGGATCTATCCTATCTATCTCATGGCCTAGCAATGATACCCATAGATGACTTAAATAGTCCCCTCTAAATATTAAACTGTAAAGAAGCTATCCAAGATCTCAAACCTATCACCTTCCCCTATAGGTTGGTCACTTAAGACTGTACCTATGCCAGTTGGGTTATGGTAGCCATCTGCATGGCTCTCTCTTGATCCAAGGCTTACCATGCATATTAATCTCCTAATCCCACCCTTATTAGTGGTTTTAACTCATCCCTACATGTTCATAATTACCTCACAACCTCTGCTACTAGTATAAACTAGCTTGCCTGAGCTAGGGTAGATGGTATCACAAGATTATCTAGTGTCGTAGGGTTGTATGGAATCAGTGCCTTGCTAAAGATCTCATGGAGTACTTCCCTCACTAGGATCCCCATATAGTCTCTTCCTCTATAGGATATTCAAAATTTAAACCAAATATATATTATATCACAAATATATGTCAAAATCTATCTATCTATAATCTATCTCAGAAAACTTAAGTAAATTTCAACCATCTATTATTACCTATTTGAGTGTCGCATATCACCATCTATCCATCTACACAATCATTGAACATGGCCTATCCATCCACTCATCATCTAATTACCTCATCTATAGGATTCCACCTAACTAATACAAATCTAAGAGTCACCACCCATACCCATCTTAGACTATGCCTTAGTGGTACCTCTATATACCAGCTCTATCCTGTTCTACCTAATGGGTCATCTAGGATGACTGCCCTCTATGCTCTATCACGCTACTAGCATCTCCATTGATGGGGAGACTAAGGTGGTCAATGTTCCTCTTACTATGGTGTGTCTTATGGTATTATGGCACTCTTACATCCACATCCATCTCCTCTCTATCTATTGGATATCATGCTTGACCTATCCACAATCTCTCATTTCATAGTCTAATCTTTGGTCTAGAAATTGGTGGTCCTATTCATCCTCTCCCCCTCAGATCTCTCACATGTTTAACCCAAAAAGTGGGCACCACTATAAGATCTTCTAAGTGAGGAAGTCCAAAATTTCCTTGTATGCATGATACTAGATGTAGATCTATCCACCAAGTGTAGTGACTTATAATTTGTGCTCATGCCAATACTAGTACCATTTTCCTCTAACTCAATCATGCTATCATGATGTGCCTATACAAATACCACATGATATCTACTCATGTGACTATTTGTAACACTAGCATGTGGGGCATGACATATGCTACCTGATTGTATCACCATCTCTACACCCAAGGCAACTGATCATCAACCACATGGTACCATGTGTTAGTAGAATTATGGGCCTATCACACTATATATAAGCACCTAAACAAGGCTACACCATTTAAAATGGTGTTTGGCATAGAGGCCATTTTACCTATGGAATTCTTAGTGCCCTCATTGTGTATCATGCATATTATTCGATTAGATGACCAAAAGTCTTTAAGCACATGCTTGGAAGACTTGAAGTGCCTAGATGAGATACATGCCCAAGCATAGTACAAATAATAGATATAAAAGGCATGCCAAAAGCTATGGTATAATAAGTATATCAAGCACAAGATATTTATAGAAGGTGCATTGGTCTTACTATATTACTCTAAGTACCTCAAGCACCCAAACAAGCTAAAGATTAGGTAGATGGGACCTTATGTCATCAATAGTATATTAGAGACTAGTGAATGAAATCTAAACATGTTAATAGATGAAATACTCCTTGGACATTTCAATGACAATATATTAAAAATATACAATCATTAGGATGACACTTGTACCATCAAACACTAAGTTCCTGATCATAAATTAGTTACTTCATTTTGACCATAATAAAAATAAGCTTAAGACAAATATTTCATTTTTATTGTTTCATTTGTTTTTTAATTGAATAAGTGTGGTACTTTTAAGCCTATAGGAAAAATATTCTAGTGATTACACACATAAATCTAGTTGGGTGAGTCGAGCACGATCACTCTCTAAGTGCTTGAGGCTAAACACCTAAGTTTCTAGGTATGTGAAGTTTGTCAGGTTCATAAAGTTATAAATACTAATTGGTAAAATAAAGGAGCATAATGTGTTCATGCACTGGAAATAAAGTGAAGAGAATGAAACATTGGAGGACTAGTACAAGGATTTGTATAGGGTAGGGAAGGCTAAATAAAGAGACATGAAAGCATGGAGAAATCAACCAAGAAAGAAATGCATGATTGAAAGGAAGAACAACACTAATAAAAGATGGAATCAAAGAGGGTAAATCATGTGCATGTGAAACACTGCACTAAGGTTTCCATAAGAAGGGCAAAGGTCATGCCAAGTTGAACCAAGTGAAAGAAAATGACCATTGAGATAGTTGACACCCACCTAATAGTCGATGGGAAGTGACCATTTGAATTACCTATCACTTCATCAAATAAATCATTATTAGAGTTAATACTATGGTGATGGGAGCACAAATATCCACAATAAATGAGTAGTTGATAGCAAATTTTAGTGAATTTTATAGGTTTAGCAAAATTAAATAAATCCACACGATGCCAATCATTAATCACCAACCATGAATGAGGTAGATGAAAATAGAGTATAAAGGGGTAGTTGATAGACTTCAATAGGTTACAGACCTTTGTAAGAATTCATAATATAACGCATAACCAAAGCCTTTAAACTTAGAGAATGCTACCAAAGAAAACTAGTCATCCACAAAACCCCAAGCGAGAATGGTTGAATAATGAGGAGATTGCATTCTTGTTTTAATTAAAAAGGAGGTGAGTGGAGAGAAACTAATATATAAATAGGGGAGTAGGAGTTATGTAGAATGATTGGGTTTTATTAATGACATAGGAAGTTTGAGAGCCGAATGTATAGTCATATTTCTCATGACTGTGAAGAAGCACCAAACAAAATATTTAGGCTTTGGAAAGATTAGCTAGCTATGATTTAATAACAAGTTTAGAATGTGAAAAAAGAGGCTTAACATAGGTCTATCTTAGGCATAGAAGGATGCAAAGAAATTTTAGGTGGTAAAAGAAACAACCATCATGAAATGCGAGGTGCATCTCATAGAAGGCATAAACATCATGTAAGTATATTCAAAAGTGAGTGTAAATCTCACTTATATAAAAATGTAATTCCCCCTAGAGGTCATGGTGGGGATGAAGTGGGTGTCATTTGTGCACATGTGCAAATTGAAGGACAAAAACCATCAAGCAAGAAGTAATTTGCAAGAGTTAAACCAAGATTAGATGGTAGACATGGGGAAGAAAACAAAGGTAAGAACCGTACTCTTTAATGTCTCAATCAGAGACAAATTGGAAACAATGGGCATAATACAACTATTCAAGTTGTTGAGATTTAGTGATCTAGAAGGGTTAGTGTAATTTTTCCTCTCATGAGTACATGATGATAGGTTTTACTTCATAAGATGGTGAAAGAGAATCTCAATGTGCCTAATTATTAGAATCATGGGACTAATAGGCATAGGGGAAAACATCTATGAGATGATGAATGATGAAGTAGACATTGAAAGGGTAACAAAGCTCTTGGGCTACTACAAGTTAGGGTTTGCATTCCCCATCAAGGACATCGAAGACCCCATCACAAGGGTAGTGACATACCTAGTTGGCTCCAAAATATGCCCTGGTAAAATTTAACATCTCCAAGTTCATTGTTGAGGATACTATCAATAATGTGTAAGAGTGCCATCAAGTACATGAAACCTCTAGGTGGGGGTACATGTTGATTATGATAGTGATGGAGGAGATAAGTGTGCCACATGGTGATGATGACCACCTATGGGAGTTCCCACCTAACCATGAGTCCGCTATGATAAAGTACCAAAACTTCATCTACCTACCCAACTTCTCATAGAAGTATAAGACTAGGGTGCAAGTGTGGTGTGACTAGTACATTGAAGACTTTGGGAAGGAATGGTGTATCCCTTAGGAACTTTCCCAACAACTAGTGGGAATGATAACCTTTGCCATAATACAACATTTCTATGTGGTGTACCTAGTGCTCATGGATGGAAACTTGTCAGGGTAGCTTTGGTTGCCTTACACTTTTTTGGTGAAGTATTTCATGGCAGTGCTAAAGAGAATCCCTAATACATAACATCTTGAGATCCTAGTCAAGACTATGAATCAAGGTAAAATTAGGATGAGGTGTTAGTTTGTATTCCCTAGAGCCAAGGCTACTGAGGATGAGGAAGATGACATCGACATGATGAACATCTATCCCATCTAGAGAGTGATAATCAATGGGAAGATCTTCAACCTCTACTATGAAATGAAGTTGTGAAAGAAGGGAAATAATCCTAAAAAGGATGATGATTACCCCCTCCTAATTGATGATGAAGGGAAGGCTACACCAAAGTTGTAGGAGAAGACTCTCTAAAAGAAATAGGGAGATAAGCTTGAATAAATCATGGAGTATATCTAATTAAAAATTACCTTTGAAGAGACAATTTAACCCCATACTCTAAATAAGTGCATAACCTTTATGCCAAAGAGTGCTTCCTCTAGTAAGAAGCATAAGAAAAAGACCAAGGTACATATTGCATTCCCTAATATAACTCTTGTAAAGATGGAGAAAGAGGTGACCCTCACTCTCATAATAGAGGAGGAAACTAAAGAAGATAGAGCATGGACATATATCCTATAGATAAAAGAAAGGGAAGAGGATCCAAGTGACAAGGATGTACAAGAAGCCATACAAAGTGGCACGACCACCATGCTTAAGGAAATAGAGGAGCTAACAAGCCTCTCATCCAAAAAAGCAACCTCCACACCACCTTCACAAATATAAGAGGAGAAAAAAAGATGGGGTTGAGTAAGGATGACATCAATAAGTTATTATAACTTGAAGAGAAGTGGAGATGTGCCCAAGAAAATAATTGGCCAAGGTAGAGAAAAGGGGCCTAAAGGTTCCCACAAGTGTATGGCTAGTAGTTGAAATAGTCAAGGAAGTGCTAAGTACCCTCACTAACAAGGTAAGAGAATCTATACAAGAGGCATGCCCAAGTATTGAAGGGGTTCCTAAAGGAAAAAAGGCAAAACTAACACCTTAGAGAAATAAACAAAGATAATGAAGGAACCCCAATAGCAACAAGGTGATGCTAACACTGAAGGAATTTTCCTGGAGGTCATAATTGAAAAAACATAGGATGAATAAATGGATGAGGGGAAGAATTTTGAGGAAGAAACCCCCAAGGACCAAATAGGTGAGTCCTTTGAGGAGAGCATCAAAGAGAGCAGTGGTGTCAGTGAAGAGGAGGAAGTATAGACAAAAATGGACATCATCAAGAAGGATGACAAAAAGTTGAATATAAGGGAGAAGGCATAGGAGGGATGGGTAGATGAATACTCTATATATAAGAAAACATGCCCACCCAAATGGTCATGACCAAGACATGCAAACAAATCTCATTTATGCTAGACCACTACATGGATGATCCCTAATTTAAGACACCTAGGAAATCTACTTCGAGCCTATAAGAACTTGATGATGGGCAAAACTCCCTCTTTATCAACCCTCATGCCATGAACCTAGTCTAATATGGGAATTCACTGATCAAGATGGAAACATGAGTTATGCACTAAAACATCATCAATGATGGCAAAGTAAGGAAGTGGAAAAATCTCCACAAAGAAGCTAAAGATGAAGCACAAGATACAAAATTCAAGCTGAAGTAACTTTGTGAGAACATAGAGATAGTTGAACCATATCTTTTGATTAGCATTGATACTTTAGACCTTTCATAGGTCAACAAACTTTGTGTGTTGGTGGAGCAGATGCAAGAGGAAGAATAAAATCCCAGTGTCACACTGAAGAAAGAACTAGCTGATAATATGTAAGAGGTAAAATACATATTCACTAAATTATAAGAGGGCACAAATGTAGTGGATTCCATTTTATTAATCTTATCAAACCAAGCCTTAGTTATATATGTGTGCCTAAATTACACAAAGGAAGAGAAGGAGAAGTTGATGACATAAGTATATTCAGCAAGTAGGTCAGAACAGTTACAAATCATGGTGAGTGTCAATACACTTAGAAACCAAATAAAAGATCAAGAGTAAAACCTAGAATCATTATTTTGTCTACATAATAAGGCTTATGAGTAAGGATCAATCTTACATGGGAGTGTAGAAAAGGTGAAAGGTAATGTCGAGGCCTTCTATAAGGAGCTATAGAAAATGGATGTGCTCATGATCACTACTACATCTACTAAGATAGATAGTGCCACTGAATAAATCAAGCTCACCATTAAGGTCTTTGAAGACTTTAGCACTGAAATCAAAGAGAGTGCACCCAAATTCTTCACTCCCAAAAGATTGACATCCTAGTATGAGGATAGACTATAGTTTTTGTATGGGGTAATGTTGGGCTCCTTATTTTGTTAAGTAAAGGATTCATGCCAATAGGAAATCCACCTAGGCATGAAGGAATCATTTTATGTAGTGGTTATCCCTTTCAAATTTTAGAACTAATTGAAGGGTGCAACACATATATTATGCCAACTAATAGGTGGTTAACTATTTCCAAGATTCCTGAGGCACCCTTAAGAATTTAGCAAGATGTGGTAGTTATTGTATAGAGTTAGTAAGGTTATGGATCCAATAGTTATGATGATCGAGCTCTAGCTTGACACTCAAGATGAACCTTATAACTTAGTGAAGATGCTCCTAAAATCTATTTAAGGAGATCAAACTAGTTGAGGTAGATAAATGAATAATTATAATGGAGCTTTGGAAAAATTAATCCTTAGTAGATAGTACTTCACTAACCTTAGGCTTAGGAATAGTATGGAATCAATAAAGGCTCCATTTTAAGCACCCAAGCTCATCTATGAGCCTCTATGTCATTAAGTCATATATATTCTATTATGAACTCTATACTCTATTTTGAATTATAATTAGTGATGAAGGTTATTACATTAACACATAATGTGTTTGATTTACACATCTTTGGTATTAATAGTGGAAAGAGTAATTGTTGTAATGTCATATTTCAATTATGTTAATAAATTTTCATACATGCTAATGGTTCACATTTTTAATGGAGTCCCTATAAAATTTCATCATGGCATCATAACTCTGTATAGATCATGAGTATAGGTTTTGTGCCAAGTATTCATATCCTTGTTAAGAGCACATGTCTAGCATGAGTAGTTTGAGTGTAAGTAGCCTTGTGACCCCATAAGAACCTAGATGACACCAAACTTATTCCACAAAAGGCTTATGCCTATGCACCTACCTAAAGCTTTCATATAATTATTAAACCCCCTAATTAAAGTCTCGTGCCATGGCACAACTAGCTGAACACAGGCCCCAGTTCCTTCTCAACTATGATTTGGGTGAGTGCATAAGGCTTGTGCCTTATGTGGATTGATGTCAACACAACTGAGTGTTCAAATTTTGAGTGTAAATGGAATATCCCATGATTGTGCCTATTTATAATAAATCAAGAACTGACTAAGACAACTTTATGATATTTTATACAACACTATGTACATTAAATAAAACTAATTTATTTCTCTTTAAATCTTTTGGCACAAAGGGGGTGGTTAAACATAAATAAAAATTTAATCTTCAATATTTCCAACAATTTCAAAGGAGTAACTACTCTCTTAGGAACTAGACATAGTAACATCCCATTACCACCTCAACCCATCCTAGAAATGGTGTCACTCCTCTTGATATAATAACAAATAATGACCCTCTACCCTTTAAAGTAAATAATCCTAAGCTAATAGAAAAAATGGGTACAACATAATGGAATACTTGAAGAAGATCAAGGCAAATATCAATTTGCATGATTTTTCCTAGATTACTGAGCGAAGATATCTCCTCTTAGATTCCCTCATAAATAAAATAGTTTATCCCTAACCCAAACCTATGCACACTATCATGTTGATACATAATAATAAGACTAAGGTCCCATCTTTCAACCTTTACAAGCCCATGCACATACCTAATATGCTAATACACTCAGACCAAATGTCTAAAATGATTAATCTGGGATAATTAGGCTATCCCCAATATTTTCATATTGGTTTGAAATTCACTCATGTTGAAGTTAAAAAACTCCAAAAATTGCTACTAAAATACTGAGATGTTATTTATTTCCCCTATAGAGACCTTAAGGTCTTCAACCAAAAGATAATAACACACACTATCCCAGTCAAGTATAACTAGAATCCCTTTAGACAAAGGCAATGAATCATGAACCTAATCTTGGAATCACTTATTAAAAAAGAGGTCCACAAACTCCTCTTTTATGGGATCATCTTCCAAAATTATCACTCTATCTAGGTAGCTAACTTAGTGCTAGTCTATAAAAACAATGGGTAAATTTAACTGCGGGTAAATTTGAACCAATCTTCTAACAAAGATAAATATCTTTAGCCTTCCTTAGATGAGGTAATATAGATGGTAAGTGAATCCTATATTATCTCCTTGTATTTATTCTCAAGATATAATCAAGTTCTAGTAAACCTAAAAGAGTGAGCCAAGTCTACATTTACAACCAAACAGGGCACCTTCACCTAAAACTCAATGCCATTTGGCCTTATTAATGCAAGATATACCTTTTAAAGAGATCTAGAATTTTATTTCAAAGTGATGATAGGTAAATACATTTTTATTTATATGGATTACTTGACTATTTTTTCAAAAAATAGGTTTCATATTTTCCATCTTCAAAAAATATTTTAGAAGTGTAAAAGGTATGATATCTCACTTAATCCAAATAAAACTGTATTTGGTATTACTGAAGGTAATATTCTTAGTCACTTCATCATGAATGAAGTTATTTCTATTGACCTTAAGCATGCCACTATGATTCTCAAGATATGTCTACCTAATAGTAAAAAGGAATTAAAGTCATTCTTTGGTAAGATTAACTTTATACGCAAATTCATATATGGTTTTTATGAAATTGTTCAAAAATTGAATGCAATGTTGAAACATGAATAAAAGGTGGAGTATCCTCATAAAAATAGGGAAGCCTTACAATAAAATAAGTAATCTATCATGGAGTCACCAATATTAATCAACCCAAACTACATGAATGAATTCTATCTCTATTCCTTTGCATCAGACCACACCATAGCTACAATTTCACCCAAAATCAATATGAAGATGAACACCCAATAAATTTCATGAGAAAAAACTTGAAATATTTAGAGTTAAATTATTATAACTTAGAAAGGTAGGCTTATTCCTTGGTCAAGGCTATGAAAAAATTTAAACACTGCATTCTCATAAACAAGGTGCACACCATCATCCAAAACCTAGCCTTAAAGGTAATGCTGTGGAAAAATGAACTAGGATAACACAGAGATTTATGGATGGACAAGATTCAATAGTATGACCTTGAGATAAAACATATAAATTTAATTTTAGGACAAGATATTTCTTAGTTTATTACTAAAATCAACCCAAGGATCATGGTGGTGCAATTAGACTAGTTAGAAATGTTCCATCAAGAATGGTATGACCTGTAGATCAGGAATCCAATAGAGGTTAGTCAATTATTATTAATATAATAAAAATAAATTGAAGGCATAAATTCTAAAACCTAATACCTATGTTCATCTATGTGATTAATAAACAAGAAATTCAAATTGGAAGGATAAAAACAACACTTTTACCTCCCTTCAAGATATGTTTGAAAATTGGTCTAAAGAGGTTGAGCTCGGCTTGTAGATGTATAAGTATTTATCAATACTTTATTCCTTAAGTGGGGAGAACCCATTATTGTCTAAACTTGGTCTTGGATGTGTCTTGGGATGAGAGAGATATTTGATGAAGTTTCTTAGAATAATCCAATAGAGTAAGTTTACATTAGGAAGCTTGATGAAATGAGAGTTGTGAGGGTCCTATTTATATATTCCATGAACTAATATGGACCATTCATATCATATTAATATGAAGAGTTTAGGATCAATCCTAAAATCCATGATTACACCTTTGGAGTGTGTAATTTGTGCTATGTAAGGCATTTTTTGAGTATAGAAGGCACATTGGAAGAAAGTGTAGTCATTAGTACTATTGAAGTGTGTAAGAGATGTAAAAGTGTGTGTAAGTGGCCATGTCATAAGCCAAATTTTCCATTTTCCACTCCATTCCATTGAATTTCCCCTATGACATCACCTATGTGATGTAATAATTCAATTTTGATTTAAGGAAAATAAGTTATTCAAAATCCATGGAATTTCATTTTAGAGGAATGATTAGGATATTTAATCAAGGTGATTAATTGATAATTAGAATAAAGGTAAAGATTGTAATATTTATTTTTTAATCAAATATTCACATAATTGGCCTATGAAAACACTTGTAAAAGGGATGATTTAACTAGATATACACAAGATAAGATAATTGATGCAAGACAATCCATTGCCCCAATTAGGGATGTATTATTGTGATTTTCATTTAAAATGATAGTTATGCAGGTAAATTCGTCCCAATTGGATATTTTAGGTTAAACTTGGATGCAATTATGGAAATTAATTTTGAATTTAGTGTAGACATGGAAGTGTTTAAAATGAAGTGTCTATATTTTACCCCTATTTGAGAAGGTGTTTCAAGATACTAGACACAATAAAGTCTTTTCAAATGTTTTGAAAAAGTCAAGAAGAAATTTGATAATGCTTGAAGAATGATGTCTTCAATCTTCTATTTTTCTAATTTTATCAGTTAGTAAACTCAAATTGATGCCCTAAATGGTGATTTATTATCCCTAGATGCCTCTTCAAGGGAAGGGATGGGGAAGCAGTTGAAACAAAGGGGCCCTTGAAAAATAGAAGAAGTCAAAATGAAAGAAGTGGTAGACATGGCCCCAAAAAGGGTGGTTTTGGTTGATCACAATAATGTCCCTTAATAGGCCAAATTTGATCATGATACAAGAAGATTTCCTAATAGGTAAAATTTGATCATTGACCGGTCTCAATGGTTTGCCTTAGTAGGGAGGATTTTCAATTTTATAAATGATGATTATTCATTTGGATGAATTACTTAGGGGTATAGTATACAAGGAGAGATCTTGATACAACATTTCTGATTTAGACTTCCAAAATATTTATTTTGATATAAAAATTGAACAATATGCACCATGATATAAAATACCATGATAAATAGACCATAATGGGCATAAGGATTGAGTCACCCTGATTCCAATAGATAAATGAAAATAATGCAATGATAAAAACCATGATGAAAATGATAACATATGCCACTGGATGGACTCAAGTACAAATGCATGATAAGAATCACCATGATGATGACCTTACCAACACAATGGACTGAGTTGAGGTGATAACAGAAAAGGGAAACCAATAGACAATACAAAGAAACAAGTAAAATCAAACAAAAATAAAATTAATAGAAAGCATCCAATTGATCAAATAAATGCACCAAGAATAATCAAATAAAACCATGATAAATAGACACACAAATACATTAAAAAATAAAAAAAATTAGTGAATTAGTTGTGTGTGTGTGTGAACATAAGGCATTACTCTTAGGTATTTGGTCAAATGACATGTTAAGATGGTAACATAGAAATAAAGTGGGATAAAATAAAAAGGAATGCGTGTTCAAGATGAATCCAAATTCCCCAAGCAAGTGGATGTTGTCTACATAGTCCCATGGACTTCAAGAAAAATGTAGTTCTCCCAAGGAGACTCAGGTTAGTGTGAAAATTATGTCCTTGGTATTTCTCCCATGTGGATATCTACCAACATGTAGATATCCCATAATATCCACATGGGATCCAAATGTAGTGCTCCCATGAACTCCCATGATATCCAAATGCAGTTCTCCCATATCATTTATTTATATATATACACTTACATTTCATGCATCTTTTGAGTGTGATGTAATCATATTCAGGCACATGATATATGCACATACAAATGTTAGGTCTTCTACCTAGTCATGTCATTATTATGTTGGGGGAATCCACATCTTTGACCATGATACACCAAGGTTACATTATTATATGATCATTTCCATTATCATGTTTTGAGATTATGTACTTACATATTCCTTTATCCATGCTTATGTATTTTTTAGTGTACTTGATATGCTATATAATTAACGTTTTTTGCTAACACACATAAATCTAGGGAATAATATGATATGCTTATGATGGTTGCTTCTAATTACATGATTTTATTTTTTCACTTCCTTGATTTTTGTCTCCTTCATATTTTCTTGCATTGTGTTACTTATTTGAGCATTTGAATATGCTCCATTGATTGTGTCCGACATGACTTTTTTTTCATATTGTGACATTTTAATATGTCATAGTTTGTTGTATGTGGGCATTTGAACATGTATTTATATGGTTTGTGTAATTTTGATTAAGTCATGCCCCTTTGATTGTGCAACATTTGAACATTCCCCTTGTATGAAGTCTCCTTAGACCATTACCTTTTGTTTTGATTTTGAGTGCTCTTGTGTGTGTGCTTGTTTATTTAATGAGATTGTATTGTTAATATTTAGATATTTCTATGATTTACATTATGCATCTTAGGACTTGATTTGATTATATAATATACTTATCATTTCTATATCTACCTAGACATGTTATCTTATCCTTTTGAAGTAATGTAACTACTAGTTTTTACTTCCCCTCACCTAGAAATGGGGGTCATATTAGTGGGGTCATGTTATAGATGCATTACTTCCACAATTTCACTATTTTAGATTTTAGTGGGGGCATGCCATAGAGACATGGATTCCACACTTTCATAGTTTAAGATTATTGTGGGGTCATGTTATGGAAACATGTTCTCCACACTCACACTAATTATAAATTATTTAGATTCCATGGGGGAATTTAAAGGGAACATGTCTTACACACTTGAAAATATCAAATTGGCCAAATTTCATAGTTATATGATTTAGATACATATTTATTGTAGAATTTTATACATTGGTACCATTATTATACTGAGGTTTTAGTTTGAGACATATATGAGGTGAAAATGCCATGAAAAATCACATATTAAATTGTAAAATCTCATCTGTCATATTTCAAATACTACTATGGACTATTATCACATCCATGATGGACTTTTACTAACTTTATTGAACCAATATAATGCATTAATTGGTTCACCTTTTGGAAATGTTGAGGTGATTAAATAAATCAATATTACCAAGTTTATAAGTTGGAATTAATTAAATATAAATTCATCAGATTTATATGATGGAGTGATCAAATCATCCACCCTCACTAGATATATAGTGTGATTTTTGGATCACTCACACTAGCCAGATTATAAGTATGATTGGGTTTCATGATTGAGATAAGATCAATAGCCATAAAATAACTCAAATTTTATCCAATATTGGTGACATGTTGTCCTATAATACCTATAATATGTATGCACTTATAGGTGTACAAATTATCCTAATATCAGCTCCAATACTTCATAAGAAAACATCTCTTTAAATCAAATTGACAAAAGGCAAGATGGTTGGATTGATACATAGGTGTATTCCTAACCTTGATCTACTTGATTTTAAACATTTGAAATTATTTTAATCATATATTATATGCACTAATTATATGCTATAACATGCCCTTAGTTTCAAGTCAGTCATTAGAAAAGCATTTAAGTGGGACTTCAGTAAAGGCAAAGTGTGTTATACGCACCCAAGTACACAATTTATTTCCATTAAACTATAAATTTCATTATTACATTAAAATGGGGTAAATTTAGACACTAAATATGAATTATATAGCACCTTAATCTTATACACTTGGAAAATAAGTATCATGGTTATGCCCTTCAATTATAATACTTTTTCATTATTAAAAGGCTCATGTTCACTATCTCTTTGTATCAAATTACTTATCTCTTAGTCTGACCATTGTTATTCTAATGACCATGCCTTAAATAGTATGTAAAATTCTATAAACCTAATAATTACCCTTGTCTACCAATTTTGGACTTGTACATATTTTTGAGCTTCCTAGTTACTTGTGTCCTAGCTAGACACCTACATCGATACAAGTGTTCTTTTTCAAACTAAGTGTCTAGTGCCCAAAATTCACCTAATTTGTAAATGAAATGTATCCTAAAGGTCAGCATGAGTGCTTTAGCATGAGATGATTTCAAAAGGGATTTGTATATATAAAATATCAATCCTCATTCAGTCTTCACCTATAAGTCTCATACAACTCACAAGGCAACTAACCAAAAGAACTCAATCAAGCATTCAAGTGAATAAACCCACCCTATTCATCCTTATTTCCATATAAATGATATGAGCAATAGTTCCACACATCTAAAACATCCACAAAGTAGCCTATGGGCATGTTTCTCAAGTTACAAACTTGGTCACTCTATGTACTTTATTATCATACATTGCATCCTTATGCACATACCAAAAAACACGTAAGGGAGAACTAATAAGTTTAAATCCCTCTTAAAAGTATTATATATGTAAGTAGCATGCGACACCATGTGCCCACTAACCTATTTTCACCATATTTCCTCTAAAGGTGAGGAAGCTAGGTTTTTGATCATTTGACAAAGAGTGATACCCTATGCATGTCATATAAACACAATACAATAAAGGTAATAGAAAACATAGAAGGTTATAAGTGGACACATACATATTTAGTCACTATTATATACTTGACACTTGCATCTAACTCAAATACCAACATTAATGTAACTGTCTAGATATTATACAAGTATCTAGAGCCATAGATTACAAAATTCTAGAATCTGATGACTATTCTTGAATCTTGATCTAGTCCACTTCCAAAATCTTTTAGCCTAGATATGCATATTCATAGTGAACCAACTAAGTACTCTTGTTTTCAATTTTTTTCAATGTCAATAAATAGTTGTACTTTATATTTTTGGCATATCTTAGTCTTATAAATTTAGAATATTGCTTATCTAAGTTTATAAATTAATTGGCTTGATATAGATCTACTTATCACACTTTTACTTATTTATTTATATATTCTTAACCCTATTTTACCCTAAGTAACCCCTATAAATATCAAATTTAGGGTTAAAAAATAAAATAAACATGTTCTTCTTAGTATGGAATCATCATGTGATTTGTGTGTGACCCTTGGACTTGAATGACATTCATATTTCCATTTTATGTGGCCTTTGGGCCTTATGTGTGAAATTTTATGCAAATTGTGTCACATTGTATGACATGACATTTATGTCCATAACTTGTTAATATGATGGCATGATTCATATCATGAATTATTTATATATTTTACTCTTATGACATGATACACATCATGTAGATGCTTCTTGTATACACAATATTTTTGAGATTTTATTGATTATTGACACTTTGTATCTTGCAAGAACCCATCAAGTTTCAATCTCTTTGAGTGCATACCTTAAGGGGTGTACTGAGAAAGGGGTGGGTAGACAATTAGTGCTTCATAATATTATTGTCCCTTTTACACTTTCCATCTACATACTTTTCTCCTAAAACCATTTACCCTAATCTCATTCTTCTCTATTGTACCCATTCCAAAACATTTGTCATGCTTTATCCTCCTTATTTTTGCCTTGACCCCCTTTTCACTAGTTGACTATACTAGGTCGACTAGGTCAACCTTGTACAGTCTTCAACCTCAGATTACTTTATAGGGTTGACTAGGTTAACCTTGTACTATTTAGGGTATTTTTTAATTTGAGTTTCATCAGCCCTTTAATTGACTTAGCCCAAGACCAAGTGATTTATCCCTAAAAAATGTACAAGGCTGACTAAGTCAACCTTGTACAGTCAACATATATAGAAGGATTTAGGAAAAGATCTGCCTATATATACAAGTTCATTTCCAACCATTTTTAAGAAGAGAATTAAAGAAGAAAAGTGTTAATGAACATATATTTATTGACTATTCTACTTGAGGCATACATATTAAGGTTCCATACTTTCTTTGGAGATATGGATCTTATCTTGTGGAGAGGTCTTTTGGATGCATAGATAGATTGTGTATCCTAGAGCTGATTTGTATTTTTTATCCTTATATACCACAACAATCTCTTGCAAAACACCTTGGCTAAGGAAGAGATTGAGGCTCGATGGGCTCATCTTTAAGGTAAGTATTCCTAACTTTATTTCTCCTTTGTACGAGTAGATAGATAATGCAGTTGTGCTTCTCTTCCATGCAATTAGGATTTCATATACATTAATGTGAGTATATGTCTTCTATGGATGTTTAGTTTAGTTTGTTTTGTATCTAACCCCACTTTGTGCCACAAGCTTTGGTGAGTACTAGATTATATTTACTTTCTTGTTTATTAGATATAGAGTGAACATTAAACCTAGGACTCTTTTATGGTTATTACATTATTGTATTATACTGTAGGCTTTCGAACCCTTCAACATGGTGTATTATGAAAAGTGATCCCATAATTAGGTTCATTTGATAACCATATTGGTTATGATCCTACTTAATAAATGTATTGCCAATCAAAAGTGTAGGTATGTTCTATCTTCTCTGAGCTAGGATTGATTTATAGACATGGTGCATTTTTTATTGCATACATTATGGTGAACCCGACGTGAACTAACCCTTATAGGATTTATTCACCTTATTTCATTTCTTTCATTCTTTTATCATTATTTTTATCATATATTTTCCATACTGGATCGACTCTATCAACCCAGTATCTAATTTATATGTGTAGGACTTCAGGTACAAGCTACTTGATTGACCTAATTGACCCAGTCCAATTTTTTCAACTTTTTAGACATCTAATCTAGACTACTCGGGGTCAATCCAATTAATCCTAAACATTTTAGGCACTCAACAACATATTTCTATAAAGCTTGATTGACCCAGCTGACATAGTTATCAGAATTTTCAAGCATATATCAAGGTTCTTGAATAACAATCTTCATTCTCTGCATCTCTGATCCACCAAGGTTCCTTTATATTTCTCTGTGTCTTTCTTTATAGTCTTTAAAACTACCCTTATACAGTCAACCTTAATCAACCCTGCTAACCTAGTTTTGTGTTTTGTGTGATGCTGGATAACTAGGTCAACTCTGCCAACCTTGTTCATTTTCAAACCTTACTTTCATAGTATAGGTTTGACCCTGTTGACCCTATTCTATATGTTTATTCATACACTATTGACTTTATCAACATTTTACCTTGTTTTAAAGTTATAATTAACCTTATATGCTATTAATTAATTCACACTTTCATTTTTTGTTGCTCACATGCCTAGAATGGATCACAAAACTTAATTAGGTGGTTTTTCAATTAACCATTTAGTTTCACTATTTTTAATTTTAAGCACACACAACCAAATCACAAAATCTAAACAAGTATTTTAACATTTGTCTACCCAAGGCCAACCTACATGGATTTCATCACCAAGGGGGAGAAGCCAACTTGATACTCTGGTCAAGTATAAAATGTGGTTAATACTATATTTTGGCTAAGCACCTGACACCCTTGTCATTGTAATGTGTGAAGTGAAGGGGTAGGCCCCAATACTAATCCTATATCATTTCCACTACAATCCCTTTCTATCCAAACTACTTGAAACAATCCTTATATTGCCTTTCTAGTTCCTTACTTACAGATAACTTCCCATCACATTTAAAAACATATCTTAACAATCTAATAAACATTCAAGTTAACTAATTAGTTATCTTGTTACTTTCCAAGTTTATTGTTTACTCTTTTCTCAATTATATTTTTATATTGCAAAAACTTACTTTAGCCAGAATTAGTGTAAGGTTTTGTACTATGTAATTCAATTGGATTGGCTAGTGTTAATACAATTGAATATTTGTTTCTTCTCCTCCTCCTTCTTCTTCTTCTTCTTATTTTTCTTCTCCTCTTCCTTCTTTTCCTCCTTTTACTTTTCCTTCTCCTTCTCCTTCTCCTTCTCCTTCTCCTTCTCCTTCTCCTTCTCCTTCTCCTTCTTCTTCTGCTTCTTCTTCTCCTTCTGCTTCTCCTTTTCCTTCTCCTTCTTCTTCTCCTTCTCCTTCTCCTTCTCCTTCTCTTTCTCCTTCTCCTTCTCCTCCTCCTTCTCCTCCTCCTCCTCCTCCTTCTCCTCTTCCTTCTCCTCCTCCTCCTCCTCTTCCTCTTCCTCCTCCTCCTCCTCCTCCTCCTCCTCTTCCTCCTCCTCCTCCTCCTCATCCTCCTCCTTCTCCTTCTCCTTCTCCTTCTCCTTCTCCTTCTCCTTCTCCTTCTCCTCCTTCTCATTCTCCTTCTCCTTCTCCTTCTCCTTCTCCTCCTTCTCCTTCTCCTCCTTCTCCTTCTTCTCCTTCTTTTCCTCCTCCTTCTCCTTCTCCTTCTCCTTCCTCTTCTCCTTCTCCTTCTCCTTCTCCTTCTCCTTCTCTCTTCTTCTCCTTCTCCTTCTCCTTCTCCTTCTCCTTCTCTTTCTTCTTCTCCTTCTCCTCCTCCTCCTCCTACTCCTTCTCCATCTCCTTCTCCATCTCCTTCTCCATCTCCTTCTCCTCCTCCTTCTCCTCCTCCTCCTCCTGCTCCTTCTCCTTCTCCTTCTCCTCCTCCTCCTCCTCTTACTCCTCCTTCTACATTAATGTAGATATAATATGGAATAGAATAAAAGTAGACCATATCTATATTTTGGATCAATCATTAGATAATATAAATTTTCACTCTATGGCCTCAAATGCTTACATCAGCTCTATATGGTTGCATCAAAGCATATGTCTAACTTGGACATATGTGTCTAGTATGGAATATTAACTGGATCAGATGTGACCACTTAGCAAAAACTTACTTTAGCCAAAATTAGTGTAAGGTTTTGTACTATGTAATTCAATTGGATTGGCTAGTGTTAATACAATTGAATATTTGTTTCTTTTTAGAAATTTCTTTTCAAATTACTTGCAAAAATCATCTTGTTTCAATTCACAATCTGTTATAGGTTTCTTAATTTTCCTTCTCTACTATACTGGGTTGACTCAGTCAACCTTGTACCATTTTATATCCTTTGTTCACTATATTAGATTGACCTAGTCGACCTTATATAGTTTGTAAACCCTAGCTCCTCTTTTTTGTCTCTATTCACTGTATTGGATCGACCCAGTTGACCATGTACTATTTGAAAACCATATTTTTTTACTAGGTTGACCCACTTGACCTTGTACTATTTTAGTCATTTCCTATTTTCTTGATTTCTCATTTATTTTTCTTTCCCTTCATCATATACTTTTTTCTTGATGAAAATATTGAGTTGTAGTCAACAGACATGATGAATTTTACCAACCTTCATAGGGTCTTCCATAGATAGAGTAGGATTCCTCTCTTGGATGCTAGTAATGTTCATATTTCCACTCACACAATGAACTATTAGACCCTTCTTAATACATATTCACACCATAATCCTCTCTTTTCATTAGAATAGCAACCTAAATTAGAGTATACCCCCAAAATGCTCTTTTTTATCTTTGAATTTCCTCAACATCAAGGAAAAGATCCTTCTACCATTTATAATCTTATAATTAGTGGTCAATTCAAAGAGTCTCATTCACCTAATCCTACATTCTCAACTATATTTTGGGGTACCACTTTATTTGATTCTCAGCCTCTTCCTTCAATTATGACCCCTTCTCATACCATGACCTCTTCTTCTCTAACTTCTTCCACCTCCATGCCTAGTTTATCCACTAACATGATAGGTTCTACATCTAGTGGGCCTCTCATAAGATCCACTATCCTTAATCCTTCCACTAGTGCATCCTTTGATACCCAAGGTAATCATTCTACTAGTGCTTCTTCTTCTCAACCATTCACTAGTCCATATCTTTCTACACAAGCAAATTTTTCCACTAGTTCCTCACATTCTCATAGTTCATCTCAAGCTCCTTTCAACACCAATAGTGGTACCCAATCCACTAATACCAACTCTAATTCTTCTAACAATGCTAATCAAACACATCAACTATTTTTACAAACACTCAATCAAATTAATACCTTTTAATCTCGTACCACAAATCAAATTATGAGAATGCAAAACCACCTTCTCTATCTTCAATCTCATCCTTAAACAATGGCTTGGGGCACGCATAACTAGAATGTTCCCCCTCCTCCTCTTTGATATTCTCAAGGCATTCTCATTCTTCAACCTCCTTTGGTAAAAAAAAACCATTAAGCATATCCAAAATGAACCTCTTACTACTTAAATTTCTAACATTTATATAGGAGGTATCACACCTATGATGTCTTATAATGGATCAACCAATCCCACTCTTCATCTTAAAATATTTGGAAATATTTATAAGGATTAGGTCAAATTGAACACCTTTTCCGCTATTGAATCCTTAGCCAAAAATCTCACAAGTGATGCCTTTGATTAGTACAACCAACTTAGAACTCATTCCATTACTAGTTTAGAAGATTTAGTGAATGCCTTAGTTCAAGAATTCCAAACTAGTGATCTTCCCAACAACATTTTGGCCCATTTCATAAATTGCAAACAACTTGAAAATGAAACTGCTCAAGCATTTTTTAAAAGGTGGAAAACTTTGTCAAACAAATGTGAACATAACATGGCCAATGATAATCTTTTCCATATATTTACCAATGCCAATTTCCTTAAACTTCAATATCAGGTCTGCACACTCTCTCCACATACATTGGAGGAGTCTATTGACCAAGCTAAATGATAAGATTTACTTGTGTCAATTCAAGCCACCCCAACCTTTTATGGGTTCTCATCTCTTACTTAAGAACAAAAATCACAAGGTTATCAATGATAGTGTTATGAATTCTTACGACACCATTCACAATGTTCAAGTTGTCATTCTTAACCCTTTGTTGGAACCAACTCTCCCTTATTAAAAATATACCAATCCTTACTTATCTTCACAAAACAACATTAATTTTCATAAACCTATATCCTCAGCCAAATTGTTAAAGGGTCTACCTAGGCCTCTTCCATGAGAACTTGATTGTACCCATCCTATGAAATCCTGGTATGATCCTAAAAAGTTTTATTGGTTTCATACTACTTGGGGTCATTCTCATTAGACCTATAGACAAATTCATAATTTAGATATATATTTTCTTCTTGGTACTACATTTTATCATGGTTCTATCATTCAAAAGTGTCAACAAACTTATGAAATTGATTTCAAGGACTATAAATCACATGATAAAAATCAAGCCTTGAATCAAGCCAATGTTCATGTGGCTATCTACAAAGACCCTCTTCCTAATCTTCAACCTATTCAAGATAATCAAGACAAAGCCACCCCTTACACCAATAATGTAGAAAGTCTTATTGAACCCACTTCTAAAGATAATGTGGTTAACATGACTAATATATGAAGGGTGGTTGCTTTTATCAATTCCCAACCTATTTATACTCCATCTAAAACATGTTATCTAGGATTCTTCTCTAACTCATTTAAATGATTTGGGGAAAGATGACCTTATTAATTTTGATGATCTAATTTATGATTCTTCCTTGGATAACACTTACTTTTCTATTTATACTAATCTTTCACCATCTTCTAACACTAATGATACTCAAATTTCTACTAACACTTCTACCAATTCTCAAAATCAACTTGAACCAGCTACTTCATCATCATAACATGATTTAAAACCTTGTTCTAAGCCTTATTATTCTTATCAAAATAAATTCCAATGCACTTTAGTTCCTTCTTTTGAGGACCTTATTAATCACTATGCACCTATTTCTAACAACCTTCTTATGGGCTATGATGAGTGGGATCCCATCGCAAAAATCACTAATCTCCCATCTAGGATTATATAATTTGAGCTTATGTGGACTTTTCCATATCATAAAAACCATCATATGAAAATATTATTGAATATGAATGTACCTCATCCTCCCCTCATAGGATGGGAGGCAACCTTATCTGGATTTGAGAATAGTATATTACAATATTGTGAAGAGATGTCTATCAACGTTGACGAAATTATAGACACTTCTCTTTCCTTAAAATTTCCTTTATATTCTATGATTCCCAATGAGATTATACTTCATGCAAATGATCCTCCCTTATTAATTAGTGTCCAAATAGGAGATATACAAGTTAGGCATGCATTGATTGATGAGATTTATGACACTTGCATTGCCTCTCTCAACTTTATCAAGACCCTTATATATTAAAAATACAATCTCAAGTATACGTGCAACACCTACCAAGGATATGATAGAAGTAAAATGCCTCTTCTAAGTTATGTGTGGCTTTCCATTACTATCCTACCTTTCACCATTCACATGAAGGTGATTATCTTTAACTTTCCCCTTTCTTATAACATCTTGTTTGCTAGGCCGTGGACCCACTGAATGAGATCCATTGCTTCTTCCACCTTCCAATGCATTAAATTCCCTCATAATGGATCCATTTAAAGGATTCAAGGTGACACTAACCCTTGTAATTTCAAAAAATTCTAAGACCATGGTATCTTCAAGATTTCTACTCTTGAACCTTTGCCTGGTGTTCCATGCTGTGAGTTGCAATGTCTTAATTTTCCCATTAATTTAACCTTAGGTTACAATAGGCATCCTGAACTCATTAGGAACATTCATCCTAACCTCTTAGATTTATGAGCCTGATGATATTAACCTAAAATTTAAAACTTTTTATCTCTCACCTCACCTCATCTTGTAGCTTCATTCCTTGTAGCCTTGTTCTTGTAAGCCTCCTTTCAATGATATTCCTGTAGTCTTAACCAAGACTCAAAATTCTATTCACCACACTTCCTCAAATGAAAAGGTTATCCCTACTTGTGTCATTGATCTTTATACCCTGGATTATGATGATGTTTATTCCCTAGATGATCTATTCTTAGGTGGTCTTGTGCAGGCCTGTGATGCCAAGATTGTTTGTAATCATTATTTTTTATTTGAGTCTTTTCATGTTTCTTATTTTCTTCCTTCATTTATAGTTTATAATTTTAGTATTTTTCCTGTTTATCACATGTTAGATTTGGTACCAACACCTTCATTTTATGAGGATCCTCATAGGAGTATGCTCATGGATTGTGCTATGACTAGGACTTATCGCTTTCCTAGGTTCCCTAATCACCATAGTTGGTTTACTCTTGAGATTAATTCAACCCTTCTTATACCTTGTATAGATCTCTCTCCTCCCTTAGTTTATCCCTTATCTAAGTCAATACCCACTACCTCTATAGTTGAGCCCATTATTTCTCCTGCTATAGTTGACCCTGTTCCCACTCCTACTATCATTGAACTTACCCCTGCTACTCATCCCATTGTTCCTTCTATTAAGCTTAGTTCCATTTCTCATCCATTACCACTTTCCCTTGGTGATGGTTTGCTTCCTTTTCTTAAGATGGCTCTGTTACCTACCAAATAGGTTGATTAACTTCTTTAACCTCTTCCACTCATATTATACCTCCTTCTATGAGTGCTTCTCCTAAGACCACTCATAAGCATATCTATTGCTTTTATAGGATATATAATCATTATTCCACCTATTATCATAAGTTATGATAATATATTGATACTTTGCATCCTTCTTCTCTTTCCTCAGATAAAGCCACACCTCCCCTAAAGGTTTTAAATGAATATATAACTAAGTATGGTGAGGTGTATTGTTTGTGGTACCAATGTGGCACCCATCACACTAATAATTATTGTATCCTTCAACAACACCTTATGGATCACCTTATAGCTATTCCAAAACTTTCTTCTATTCCACCCATAGGTCATTCCTATAAAAAACTCCTCTTTATTGTCCCATGGCTCCACCTCCAGTGGTTCCATCCCCTCTTATGGTCCCTTCATCACCTTTTGTGTGTCCACCAGTGATTCCTTCACTCGTGGGCCTTCCCTCACCTATGAATCCTTCTCCATCCATTATTCTCTCACCTATGGATCCTTCTCCACCAATGATTCCTACATCTCCCATAGAGCCTAATGTCATGCATTCTCTTGATCTTCCTCTGCACTATCCATCGGGTATTCCTAATTTTTTAGTTGGGAAGATTAGAAGAGAAGTCTTTTCCTAGTTTTTATTAAAGATTAATGAGACATTAGTAGCAGTTCATATCTAGCTTCATAGAGATTTATCTAATGTCTTATATAATATGTGTGGGTAGATTTATCAGTACTTATATGCACATGCATGGTGCCTTTAAATTTACATTTTGATTAGCCATGTGCTCCAATTTTATTTTTATCTATATATTATATCATTTGATGTTGTGTCAAATTCATATTTTTCATATATAGTGATCTTACCTTTTATACTATATCTTGCTTATATTATCATTTATATTTGCATATGATTATCTTTCTTTATCACTATCTTCTCTTTCTTTCTTGATTTTTTCTCAAAACTCTCTTCTTGTGTCTTCATGATTATTTTCTCTCTTATCTCTATTTTTCACAAATAATTCTCATTGTGACTTGGTTATACAAACCTTGTTTCCTTTGGTTCTTGTCTCCTCTTACCATGTGATTATTTATCAAACAATGATTCTCATTATACTTTCCTTGCACCAATCCACCTTTGAATCTCCTTTTTCTCATCTTTTTTCACCAACTAAGCATATACATGGTTAAGAATTGAGATCACATGCTAGTTTATTATTAAGCCTAAGTATCCTAGTTAGTCTTTGTCTTTGGTTACTTATCATACTTTAGCCTTAGCCTATAGTGCATTCATTGTATCCCTACATCTCTCATGATTGGTCATTCCAAATCTGTATGGAGGAGGAATCTTAAACAACCATAAAAAGTTAAAATCCAAATCATTTTATAAGAGGCAATGCTATACAAGGCAAAAATATTCTTAGAAGTCAAATCACACTAAAAGACATGATTCAAAGCACATCACATTCTTCTATTTGAAGGTCAAACTCCATAGTTGGCCTCACAATAGAGCTGAGGTCCTTTGGTGTGCAATAGGTCAGTAGATTAGAAGAAAAAAATATTTTAGTGATACCTACTTTCTCACACAAGTACCCAATCTTTGTAGTAGATCGATAGCTCTATAAGGGGTCTTGAAGAATGGGGAACACATCATGGGAAGGTAGGTCCATTTTAACTTTTATTGTACCAATCTACCTTCACGCATTGATATTAATAGCATGTTTATTTTCCTACAAAGCTTTGTGTCTATAGCGAACAAGTTTCCTTTGTACATTGATGGTCATTAGTCACTTAGTGTCTTATTATGTCCTTAGTATGCCTCTTTCCTCCTAAGGTCTTCTCATAAGATGCCTAAGTATTGATTTTTACATTCCCTTTTCTCATTCCCTATATCCCTCATATTTCCTCTTGATAATTATTATTTTGTCTACTGATCACTCTTTTTGGGTTTTCATTTATGAGTTTCATTATAAGACCATGGATAAGACCTAAACATCCTCAAAAATTACCACATTTTTCCTTCCTATTACCCACATCCTTTGTTACCCAATTGTCCTAATTTATGACAACCTTGAGGTGTTCTCTTTATGAGTTACATTGTAAGAACATGAATAGGACCTGACATTCCTCACAAAATTTTCCAATAATGCAAGTCACAAACCAAATTAAATGTGTCAAATATGAGATAAGATGTGATGGATTATGAAGTTACAC
This sequence comes from Torreya grandis, assembly GCA_037957365.1. Classification (NCBI taxonomy): domain Eukaryota; kingdom Viridiplantae; phylum Streptophyta; class Pinopsida; order Cupressales; family Taxaceae; genus Torreya; species Torreya grandis. Next base: position 674,661 of record JARHVA010000605.1, on the reverse strand, counting down.
ATCATTGACATACTTCCCAACTTAATTTAGTGTGTTTTATGCTTACTTCATTTCTCTTTCATTTTTATCTTCTTATTTTTTTAAGTGCATGTAAGAATACAACCATTTCTTGAATTTTTCATACTTCCCAACTTGAATTAGTGTGATAAATTTAAGACCAATCTTTTTCTAATTTTTTTTTTCTCTAACACTTCTCAATGTGATTTAGTATAATTGATTGACTTAATTAATTTGTTTTTATACCATTTATGCTCTTTTACATACCTTCCATTTTATTACATTATTTTCATACTTCCTAACATGATTTAGTATGATTTTACTTGTTTTAATTTGGTACAAACATATTTCACTTTTGTTTAAGAAAAAATCCTTCTACCATCTTGTTTACCATCCCTTGGTTCTTTATATTTAGTCATTTTTTTGTTATTATACATGTCCCAACTTAAAATAGTGTGTAGTACATTTTTGATTGATTATATTTTTCTAAGTCCTTTTTGCCTATTTATTTTTAACCATGAATGTGTTCTACATAATGCTAGAAAATAAACCACATCTCATATATTTCCTATAACATATAAAATAAAAGATAAATACATGTGCTAGAAATAAAATATCCAAAGCATTTGAAACCACAACCATAATGATGACAACATATACAATCAACATCAATGTGCCAAAATGATATATCATATATACATCTCATGAGTTTTGATACAACAAGTATAACCATATATACAATGCTCTAGCTCTATAGCTAGGCTCCATCCTATCTATCTCATGGCCTAGCCATGTTGCCTACCAAGGCCTCGGTCTAACTCCTCCAAATAGTACACTATAAGGAGGCCATCCAAGATCTCAATCCATATACCTATCCCTCTAAATGTACCACCCATGCCTATACTCATGCCAAGTAGGCTAAGGTCACCATGTGTGTCACCCTCTCCTACTCTTGTACCTATGTCATATGTGTCATTGTAGCCAGATATACAACTTTGTTTTCTACCAGGGGATACCATGCCCATATCTTGCCTACACCCATTTCTACTAGTGGTTTCATCCTCTCTCTCTATATATGTTTGTATCTACCTCGTTGCCTCTCCAACTAATCTAAAATAGCTCACTTGAGCTAGGGAAAATGGTACACTAGGGTCCTCTAATGCAATAGGGTCATATGGATACAGAGTCTCATCCAAGACATCATGGACTGATCCTCTCATAATAGACCCCCATATCTCCTCCTCATCTTCAGCTACACCTAAAAAATCACACCCAAATAGATATTAGATCATTGTTATATCTCGTAATATCTATCTACCTCTAGTCTCTATTTCAAAATAAAAACTTAAGAAAAAATTTACCTATTTGTGTCTCGGCCACTATGGTCTCACCATCCATGCAATCACCTAACACATTCTCTCCATCTATGTGGCCTCCTATCACCTCCTCTATAGGTTGCCTCCTCAACTCAAATCTAGTTGTCATGGCTCGTGCCCACCTCAGCCTATGCCTGAGTGGCCTCTCTATCATCTAGTTTACCTCTAGCTCACTTGCTGGGTCATCAAGTATGGTGATAGTCTCCACTCTCTCTTACCTCCATTAATGCCATGTCTTTGGTGGTCTTATCTCATCTCACTATAGAGAGACTAGTGGTATCTCTAGTTCTACTACCTCTGCACCCCTCTCCTCCTACTCTTCTCCCTATCATGCTTGCCTAGTCCATGGTTGCTCATGATGTGGTTTGACCATTGATCTCATCACTAGTGGCCCTAGTCCTCTCCTCCCTCATGGCTCTCTCACATATTGAGCCCACTACTTGGGCATCAATATTGATGCCACTAGATGAGGTAATCCCATCTATCCTAGTACTTATGCTATTAGATGTGACTCTCTCCACCAGGTTTCATGTCTAACTAACTCTATCCTCATTGTAGTTGGTATAACTATGTACCATCTCAACCATGTAGTCACTATGTACCCATATGGATTCCATACTATGTCTACACATCTCACCATGTACAACACTGGCATGTGGGTCATAGCCTATGCTACTTGATCCTCTCTCCATCTCTACACTTGAGGTGACCTATCATCAATTTCATGGGGCAACCTAGCTAGTCGATACATGGGAAACCTCTCATATATCTAAGCCATCAGTAATATGATCAATCTTATCAACTTTTACCCTCTGACTAGTACCTCATATAGGTCATGTATGAAATAGACCTAGATGATAGAGCCAATATCATATAGTACTCCCTCCTCTAGGATCATCTTACTCAAGGCTACCATAAATAATGGTACCTTGCCATCTAACTTATGACATAACACTCATTGTATCACAAGTCCTATCATAGATTTCTAGATATCCAAAATCTATGATGCATATATGTTAAACATACTCACTCACCTACCTACCAATATGATATATGAACCTATAGCCCACATGGCTAAGGCTTTCCTCTCCTCTAAGCCATCTAGTATGCTTGTAGTTATCGATACTCTTGCTAATTATAGATTTAGGATGGTATGTACATCATCTAGAGTGATATCTACCTCTACCACATCCTCATACACCTCCCATCTAAAGGTGTTAGTCAATCATTCCTAGCATCCAAGAAACATGACTAATAGATCCATGCTCAGGGGAATCCTATACATGTCAGCTATCCCTCAGCCTACAACTACTAGCCTAGCTCTATCTCCTATGGTCAGATGCTCCAATAGATTTAGTAACCAAGACGTGTCTACCAATCTCCAAAACTTGGGTCATTCTTGCAAACAAGAAAAAATAAAAGATGTATTAAATCGTTCATGTCATGTATAATAAAAATATATTCTTTTTACAATTTCAATAAAAAACAAGCCTAAATTTCTTTCATTCATTCATTTTTACCTATTTTTATCCTACTTGGTCCTTTTTTCCCTTACTCAATAATTTTGGGGCATTCTAGCCTTCTTTCAGCCTTTTACATGCATTTTTTTACCATTATGGTTCTTTAGTCAACTTAGTTTGACCAAAATTTCCTTATTTTTGACTTGGTTAACTTAAAAATCTAAGTCAACCCTCTTATTTTCCCCTCCCTAGTATTGCGTTGTCATTCTAGACTTTTAGGATCAATTGGAAAATTGTACTTAGTCAATAGTCTGCAAAATGTATAGGTTCGATACACACCTACTAGGTTAGTAGTGTGGATTTTGCCTATTTTCAGCGTACTGGGTTGACTAGGTTGACCCAATTGTTTTTCATTGTTGACCACTTGCATATTCCTTAAAAATTGCCTTTTTTAAATTTTCTTTCTAATTCCTTCAAACCCATTTGCCTAATTGGTTTTTCCTACCTGTAAAATCTAATTTTGTTTCATTTTGATATCTAAAAATGCTAAAAAATTACATTTTTCTAAAAATACACTTACTTCAACAAAATACTCAAAAAATAGCTTAAGATTCATAGTTGCATACCTGTAGTGCACTTGTTGTTGCTCCTAGAGCTCCCCCTCATCTAGTCTATCACCTCCTCACCATCGTAGCTCATTTGGTCTCTAGAGCTCTTTTTTATCTCCTTCACAAGTCAAAATAACCTAATGACTTCTCTTTTCACCCATTTAAAAACACTTTTCAAAATTCAAATTCTTTAATTATTTTTCTATATATTCCTTCTTTTGCCTATATCTTTGTTTCTATTATCCATTTTGCAAACCATAAAATGCATTGGATTCATGATGATGTAGAGAATCATTTTCATTATCATATGCCTATTTTCCAGAAAAATGATTTTTGGCTATTTTTTGCATTAACTTATATAGGTTCACATAATGTTCTTCACATTAGACACCTTCACATCTATTATAGTCTACTTATTTATCTACAACATTAAATTAAGTAAAGGTATCTATTTTTCAATTCTGTCTTTTCATTTATCTTTTTTGTTGCTTATTGCACTTTACTTAGCATCAACGTTGTGTGTTATCATGTTCTATTTCTTGAATCACCATCTCATGTCACACTTATGTGACACATGATGAACTTCAAGTCGGGCATATGTATACACATAATATTTTCAAAATTTTATTGAATACTAACACTTTGTATCTTATAGGAACATGTCAAGTCTTAATCTCTCTAAGTGCATGACTTAAAAGGTGTACTAGGAAAGGGGTGGGTAGAACATTGGTACTTTGTAAGATTTTTGTACCTTTTTCCACTTGTCATCTACACACTTGTCTCCTAAAACCATTTACCCTAAGCTTATTATTCTCTATTATACCCATTCTAAACATTTTTCATGCTTTATCCTCCTTGTTCTTGACTTGACTCCCTTTAACTACTTGATTATACTAGGTCGACTAGGTTAACCCTATATAGTTTTTAGCCTCTGATTACTGTATAGGGTTGACTGGGTTGACCATATACTATTTAGGGTATTTTTAACTTTGAGTTTCATCAGCCCTTAAACTAATATATCTTGGGACCTAGTGATTTATCCCCTGAAAATATACAGGGTCAATTGGGTCAACCCTATACAAATGACATATTCGAAAGGATTTAGGGCAAGATCTACCTATATATACAAGTTCATTTCCAACCATTTTTAAGAAGAGAAGTGAAGAAGAATAAGTGTGAATGAACATCTACTTATTGACCATTCTACTTGAGGAATAAAGCTTAGGGTTCCATAATTTCTTTGGAGATATGGATCTTATCTTGTGGAGAAGTCTTATGGATGCATAGATAGATTGTGTAGCCTAGAGCTTATTTGTATTTTTTGTCCTTATATACCACAAAAATATCTTGCAAATCACCTTGGCCAAGGGAGAGATTGAGGTTCAGTGGGTTTATCTTCAAGGTAAGTATTCCTAACTTTATTTCTCCTTTGTAAGAGTAGATAGATAATGCAGTTGTGATTCTCTTCCATGCATTAGGATTCCATATACATTGATGTGAGTATATGTCTTCTATGCATGTTTAGTTTAGTTTGTTTTATTTCTAACTCTGCTTTGCATTACAAGATTTGGTGAGCACTAGATTATATTTACTTTCTTTTTTATTATATAGAGTGAACATTAAACCTAGGACTCTTTTAGGGTTGTTGCGTGATTGTGTTATACTGTAGGCTTTGGAACCCTTCCTAGCATGGTGTATTATGACAAGTGATCCCCTACTTAGGTCTAGCAGATCACCATATTGGTCATGATCCTACTTAAAAACTGTATTCCCAATCAAAATTATAGGTATGCTTTATCTTCTCCAAGCTAGGATTGATTTATAAACATGATGCATTTTTGTTTGCATACACTTCTTATGTGTTATAGTGCAAAACCTATATAACACATGTTTCATATCAAATTCAATGCTATATTAAATACTATGATACCATACATTTAAAATTTTCATATGCTAATACATGATTATATATTTTACATATTTTTATCTTTCTCTTTTGAGATTAGTGACTTGTAGACTAAATATCTCATCTCAAAAGTGGGGCATCACAATGGGCTTCTATTGAGGATCCAAGTCCTCATGAGTAAAACAAAATCATGTTTATGACAGTATATAGTTTTAAAAATTACAATATGATTCATAATTTTTAGATTATGGGGGCATGTGACATGTATGTGCACTCATTCCTATAGTTACTTTAATACATATTAACATATACTTGATGCATATGCATGGGAATGTGTAAAATAATTACTAGTTTCAAATAATTAAAAGTTTAATTAGCATTATATATCAATAGAATACATATACGTGAGGCATGATATTCATTCATGTTCAATTTTATACATGAAAATTTTTAATTTCATGTTTACAAAGTTCAAAAGTTTCAAAAAAATATAGATCCTTTTGCAGTGGTGTGATTTTTTTTTAAAATTTTGAAAGTGATCTACATTAGAATCTAGAGACACTCAATGTCTATGGTTTCACATTTTCCATTGTAGAGAGACACATTTTGTGGTTCCACATCTTCAATTATTTTATAGATTAGTATACACATTTAGATGAGAATTGGAGACTAAATTTTTCCAACTAAGCAAATTTCATTGGTTTTCAAATTGAGACTTGATCACTCTCAATTTTTCATTGGTTCAACATTTCTAATGAGGCACAACACTTTTATAATTTCAAATTATAGGAAAACTAGATTTCAAACTACTGTTGGTGTGTTATTTCCTTTCTCTCTTTGAAAAATTTCAAATTTCAAATTTTTAACTTCCAAATAAGCACAATAACTACTTTTATGGCAGTGTTACAATTGATGCATCTTGTATGATTAATATTAACATCAAAAGATAAAGTGTGTACATAAACTTAGGTTTTTATTCCATTTACTCTATAATTTCACTTCATTACATCATGATAATAAATGAGGGGGGAATATAGAGTGTTTGAAAACCATTAATCTTGACATCCTTCCCTTGGTTTATTCACCATTATGTTAACTTATAAACTTTAAGCTAGACTTTATTGTTTTATTTACTATATTTTAATTAATATAAACATCATTTAATAAAATTATAATTATAGGTTCATGTCAATAAAATCCCAATAGTCTTTATCCTTATTGGACAAGACCACACTAGGCAAATAGGGTTGTAACTGGCCTCATCCCTTGTACTTCAAATGTAACTTTTTATCATATTTGCCCTCCTACAATTTTGTAAATGTGAGTTAATATAAATATTAAAAATATTCCTATATATAATTACCTCAAGGTCATTCAAATTACATCTAGCAATCACTTGTAAATTATACAACACATGGAGCAAAAGGGCACTAATCCTTCCAATTTAAATTTTGATTTATTATAATAACCATAGGCCAAGTCTTAATACATTTTATTGTAGATCAAAGGAACTTATTTTAAAGCATTTAAGTTAGTATATCTAGTTACATTCATATAATAAATATCAATATTCACATACTCAATCTAGGGGGGAGAACTACATAAGCCTAAAGCCCTTTTAGGATATGTAGGCAATACTCAAATTATGCAACATTTTTTTTAGAATATATTGGATATTCCCCTTTCCAAATTCCCCCATTTTATATTTTATATCTATTTGTTTTATTGTGTATGAACTAGGGTTCTATATTTCATGTTTTTATTTCCATCAAATTTACACCTACAGGCTATCAACAAATCTTACTATATACACATAGGTGATCATGTAGAAAAATCCATCGCACAATCAACTAGGATGAGGATGAAATCAACATACAAGACCATACTGTGCCCCTATCCACATAGTGTGTCCCTATCCAAATACATCACAGAATCCTACTTTCAATTGTGACATAGTTCACATGTTGTTTTAGTGGAATTTACATCACAAATCTACCTACATGGTTGACACAAATCAAATATATTCTAGGTTTATGCATGTCTTTATTTATTACTATTTATAGCTCATTTTTTATTCTTTATTTTACATTTAGGTTATTTATATTTTTTAATCTAAATCATTATCTCAATCATTTAGTGTTTATTTCATTTCATTTTTATATCAAAATATACATATAAACATCACCAAACATTTAATAGATACATGTTAAAAGCCTATATATTGTATGCTCTTTAACAAATTGATTAATGTTTAAAATCCACGTGACAATTTCTATGTCAAATTTATCCATGTTAAAATCCTTAAATTGAAATGTTCTATGTTGAGCAAAATTCAAACCTTTACTTGAAAAAAGACTAGAAAATTGTAAGGTTCATTGTTTTTTAAACGGTTTATGTTCAAACCTAGCACTGTGACTTTTAGTTTAAACTAATCCATGTTTAAAACTCAAACATCCTTATGTTTTATTTGTGTAATTTTATCAATATTAAATTACACAAATGTAATTATATATAGAAAATGTTGAACAAGCTTACAACACTAATTTGATAAATCCTAAAAAATGTAATTGCTTTAGAAACCATTTCTATTTGATGTTTTCCTTTGGACTTATACTCGTATATAAATTTTTTTATTCTCAAATATTGTAAATGACATTCTTTATGTGAATAAAATTATTTTGTGTTCGTAGTGGTTCCTTGAAAACACATTAGAACATGTTAATGTTGCAAAGTAGGATCCAATTTCAAAACTCAAATACAATTATATAAATATTGAGTATTCACTTGGTTTAGAATTACAAGTTTATTTAGAGCAATGTAAACTTGAATTAGATATAATGTTCATTATTGTTATTGTTGTGGTCTTAATTTTCACCCATGGAAAGAGTTCTTCAAGATTCGTCCAACTAAGCCATAAAATGGGAGCAAACCCAGGATGTGGGTGTCCTATGGTGAGGTTGAGCCTTTGGAAAAGGCCAGTTTCCTTTTGGATATATCACCTAAACTAACCTCTAAATCAAAAAAAGGAGAGAAATATACACTAATTGTATGAAAACATGTAAAAAGGAGGTGATGCACCAATGTTTTGAATACTTATGCTTGCACAAAACACACTATAGGACAATTTTGAGGCTACTAAAGACCATTTCATTCACTCTTTGAAAAGCTTCCATATAAGTGTTTCACTAAAAGGCAAGAACTATATATTAATCTAGCATGGGAGGGTAGTTTTTCACTTTAAAACTCATCAACAGACCATATATGCACTTAGAATGACCTGTGAGAGATAAAAAACACTTCATGAAGGTGAGGGAATTCAGACAAAGGCAAAGGAAAAAATGGATTCACTTAACCACATCAATGAACTCATAAGACACACTTCAATTTAGCTTGCAAATGGATAAATTTATTCTCTATTATATCAAATAGGTGTTACAGTACAAAATTGTCATATCCAAAGCATAAGAGTCTCTATCTCTAAGAAAAATATTTGAGAGGCAGCCCTTTTCAATGGGAAAGAAAATGGAATATATAGAAGGAGAGAGAGATAGGGAACTAAGTAGATAGCCATTAAAAAATGTGGCCTAACCACTTTTGATCAATTAGCATTGATCTGAGGATGTTGAGTCATAATCCATCAAATAGGAACAAGTCCCTAAGGAATTTGGAAAACTAAATGCCCTACTATCTTCCTCAATCATGCTTGATGTTCTCCATATTATCAAGCAGTTACTTGGGCTCACTCCTTGATGTTACTTATGACATTTCTTGCATAGTTACAAATTCCATTACTTATAAATCCTGAACATAGGTCTATTAAATATGAAAACCAATCACCCTATTGGTTTTCTATAGTGATGATGGCACTGAAGATCTACAAGCTGGGGATTTTGATCATAAAAAATATGTAAAACCTACATCTGAAAGCTTTAGAAAGGTTTTTTATAGCTTTAATGGCATTATCTAAACTTATAGATTCTATTCCTAATAACTTAGATCATGTTTGATCTTGTATTTATGTATTCTACCTGTTTAGGGTGGTGGAATCCTTTAACCAATGTGTCTACCTTCATGGCATCCTCTCAAGCTACTTTATTGTATTTAAATACCTAACCATTGTAATCTTATATATGTGTTCACATCATGTGCTTCCATGGAACTTGATAAAATCTACCCCATTGATTCTTGTGGGAGTCTTCATCTGATTAACATGCTTACACCATGTGGTGGCCTCACATGTATCTTGAGCTCATTGAATCTTTGACTTTTCTCACACCATTGATCTCTTGAGCATGGTTAAATGTGTACCATCGATTTGATCAGGAGTTCATGTAGTCATGACACTTGACATATTCATATTTTTCCTTAGGATCTTTTAATTAGTTGACCTCTCACTTGCTATTGATATTCATTTATATGATTGAATGTGTTCCATTGATCTATCTAGTCCTACTAACTCAATTGATCACCATGCACCATTAGATTCAATCCAAACTTCTATGATGTCAAAACTTGTTAGCTTCATGTTCAACCTTAGGATCCCTTTGAAATATTTGAACTCAAATGGCTACTTCTTGTGGCTCAAATTTGATATCCATGTGCACGTCTTACTCTGTTAGTTTATCTTTGAAGGTTTATATCTTGAGATAGAAAACTCATCAAGATACTAAATTTTTAGGGGAACTTATTGGCATGAAAAACATCATGTTCATGTAATATTTTATCTCTAGTCAACTTCCATAGTAGGAACATTGTACTTAGATAACAACTAAATAACAGAATCGACTCATATATTGACCAAAATACTCATTATTCATATATTTATTTTGAGGAAGGAACAACTCTATATTACAAGCCTCTTTAAGGGGGAAACCTCCTATTAGAGAAATCTATAATTAAAAATGACTCTTCAATGCTCTATAACATCATATGCCCCTTTATTTATACTATTTTTCTCTTACCCCACTCCACATTCTAATGTATGTGGGATTATTCATTATTCTACTATTATACCCTTCTATAGGTACATTACATTCCATCCCCCTTAAAATTTTTTTGACCTTGAAACATGATAAGAAATAGGAAGACCGAATGAAGGCCAATCCATACATATGAAAAATATATTGAAGATGAAATAGAGGCATGTTCATGCATTCATTTATGCTTCCACTTATTCCACCAATGTTAGGATATGAACATGGACATGAATAGTGTGAATGCAAGCAATATAACATGAGATGAAAGTGCATAAAGAGATTTATATGAAATAACCTCAATGGAAGACATGTCAGTCAAAAGGTTAGAGTCTACTATTGAGATTTGAAGTGTGATAATCATACACTCAAATCTATAATAAAGGAACACAAAATAGGCTATCAAGTGAGCCAAAAAAGGATATATTCCATCCCCATTATCATTATTCCTTAATGGTGGTGAAGCCCTGGTTTCTTGCTTGGGATCTATGATTATCAGCTTGGACTCATCTGGAGGCTACTTGAGCCTGGTGGTTGCCTGAATGGACTCATTAGAGGATTGCTTAGGCACTTTTGGTGCTTTCTTTGATGGTTTGGGTGCCATCTCAGGCTTAGCTAGGGCCTACTTGGGCACTTCTATTTCTGGCTCAAGTGCTACAAGGTCATGCTCTAATGCTTCTGCGGTCTAAGGGGGCATTGTTTAGAGATGTTGCTAGTTGATGCAGTCTTCAAAAAGCTTGGATAAGCCCATAACTTCTATTATTGTGTGGGGACTAAACATTTCAACCTCATGTTTAATTGTATCATTAAGACAACTATTGAAGCAACATTGGAAGAAGACATTGAAGAAGCCCATAGTTTGGTTGGTGAGTGCCTAAAATATTGCATGATATTCTGGGTGGTCCTTATTTGATGAATTTGAGTTAAGGATAAAATAAAATTACCTCCAAATAAAATAGGAATACCCATGATTATAATCAAATGGGCATTGAATTCAACTGAAATTACATTCATGCAATGATATTGACCAAAACATAATTAGACAAACTCAATGAAAATGTCTAGATGCGACTATACTAAATGAACTATAATTGATGATGATATTACATGTTGTACTTTTCATCCTAAATTTAAGACTAAAAATGATGAACTAGTCACAAAATAACCTAAAAGGATTTTGAGATTAATGCCAACATAAACATAGACAAAAATATACATAGACAGATTCAAATTTTTATAAGTGACAATAAAAAGACATACTAGAAAATGGGATAAACATAACATACTAAAAAGTAATGAAATGTTTTCATAAAGATAAAAAACCAAACATTAAATATTAAAAATAGTGTGATAATCTAAATAGGGATGACCACGTAATAATAGGTTACCCCTTGAAGAGGCCCATGATATAGAGTTGTTCCATCCTCAAAAGTAATATATGAGTAATGAGTATTTTGGTTAATATATGAGTTGATTCTATTATTTTGTCACTTTGATACCAATGATAGGAACCTCATACTCACACAATGACTGAATAACATAATCAACTCATATATTAACCAAAACAATCATTAATCATATATTCCTTTTGAGGAAGGAACAACTCTGTATCATAGGCCTCTTTGAGGGGGAAACCTCTTATTAGAGCAAGCTCTAATTACATGTGACTCTTCAATGATCTATAACATCATATACCCCTTTATTTATACTGTTTGTCTCTTACCCGAATCCAAATTCTAATGCATGTGTGATTATTCACTATTCTACTATTAAACTATTATACCCTTATCTAGGTATATTACACTCCCAAGTGCTCTTATGAAATGTTCAACCAAACTAACTTGTTAATTCTCGTATGACATGCCATAATGTTCTAGTTCCTTAAATTTACCAAGTGCACACTTTAATATTGCTTAAAGTGTTTCAAAATCTTTAAAAATAATTTATGGTCTTCATTTGAAGTTTGTCTTATCCTTCTTCCATTGGATCACTCTTCAAATAGGACCCTGCTCAGCTTCAATCCCAGACCTATAAAATTTGGTATGTAGGCCAAATTTGAATAAAATATTTGGTGACTCAACTGGGAATCATGCCTGCTATGCTTGAGAACTCAGATCATTTTCAGATTCTTAAACTCATGAGCAATCATAATTTTGGTCCATGACTGCAAGAAACCTTTTGATTTGCAACAAGACAACTACTCCTCCAAAACAAGGAAAATAGAAAATAAGGAAGCTAAAATAACCAAGAAAATGTGAAAAACTTCACACATTTTGGACAAAATAAAATTAAACTTATGTGTTAGAACAACACTTGGAGGAAAGCAATAAACTAATTATGTACAAGGAACTCATCTTCCTTAACAATGTTTCAAATGTATCCCATTAAATGGGATAGGAAGCTCCTTGCGATTTATTTTTACAAGTTGGAAGACATTATGGGATTTTCAATTGGAGACTATGTATGGACCACTCCAAAGAGAGTCAAATTTTATGTGCCTTTCTAGTTTAACTCTGTCCTCATCCCACTTGAGGACCAAATCTCCTTCTTTGAAACTTCTCTAAAGAGGCTTTCTTGTCAAAGGATCTCTTCACTTGTGCTTGATGGGCTTCCATGGCCAACATAGATTGATTTCAAACCTCTTATAGCTCCATAAGCTGAACATATCTAATTTATATTAGCCCATTCTCTAACAGATCAAGTTGATGCATTATTTCTAAAGTAAGAAACTTAAGAGAAATAGGAATTCTTACTTCCTTACCATATACCAGCTTGTATGGAGAGTTTGATATTAATCTATTGTAGGTGATTCTATCATCCCATAGAGTTGATTTTAGCTTGAGATTCCATGACCTTTGATTATCTTCAATATTCTTCCTTATGATCTTCAATAAGTTCTTATTAGTGGACTCAATAAGGTCATTTCCTTAGGCATAATAATTAGATGAGGTGTTGAGAAAGACACCATGTTAAACTTCCCACTAGCTAATCCTAGCTCCCACAAAGGCCATAACATTTTCAAAAATGATGGTTAAAGGAACTATGAATCTACTAATCAAACCTTCATAAAAATCTAGAGCATTAGAATCATTTGCTTCTTTCAATGCTACTACCTCTATCCATCTAATGAAGTAATCTATAGCATTTAGGATCCATTTATATCCTAAGCTTGAGGGGGGGTTAATCAAACTAATAAAGTCCAATCCCAACTGGACAAAGGATTGATCCACCATAATTGGTTGGAGAGGCAAGGTTGAAAATTTCACTTTTCCTACAAACATAACACACTTTTCACATTTCCTAGCCCATGCATGATAATAACTCAATAGGCCAGGCCAATAATAGGCTCTTCTCATAATTTTAAGGGTTGTGGTTTTTATATAATAGTTCCCTCTACCATGTCCATCATGAGACTACTCAAGCAATCTCTATGTTTGGCCTGACTCTATACACCTTAGCAACATGCCATTGATATCTTTCTTGAACAAGACACCATCAAAAAGAAAAAATGGGATTGAAGGCAATCTAAAATACCTTCTTTTAGGGGAATTTAAATGAGGGGGATAGATACTTTTTAGAGATATATTACCATGTCTTGAAACCAACTAGGAGATGAGGTGTGATTAGTTACAACTTCTTCATCATTTGACACCATAACCATCCCATTAGCTTCCTACAAGTCTTGGGCTAGATTCTCACAAAGTCCCTTGCCTCTAACTAGCTTTGTGACCTTGATCTCCACATCATAATGTATTAATATAGTTATCCAACCAACTCTTTTATCTTTTATATCCTTGTTCAAGAGAAATTATTTGATACTTAGATGGGAAACCATCAGATGTATCTTGTTATTAGACAACAAGTATCTAACAAACTTATTGAGAGACCTTATAACTGAAATTACATGATTTTCAACAAAAGAGTGCCTTGTTTCATATTCTTCCAAGACTTCACTGAAGAAGGCTATCGGTTTCTCTAAAGCCTCTTAATTATACTACATAAGGATGCCTAAAATGGTGTCGATGTTAGAATAAGTGTACAAGATGAAATCCTTTATGAAATTTAGGTTAAGGAGTGTAGGAGCACTAACTATGGCTCTCTTAATTTCTTGAAAACCCTTTACTCCTTCTTTGGACTAATTGAAAGTTTGATTCTTTTTTATCATGATTGTGAGTGGCTTAGCTAATGTGGTAAAATTTGAAATATATCTCCTTATGAAATTGGTTTTACCTAATAAAATTTGTAAATCCTTCTTGTGCTCAGGAAAAGAAAGTACAAGAATTGACTCTGTCCTATCAGGATCTATACTCAAACCATGTTTAGAAATCACATGTCCAAGAAGATTACCTTCATGAACTGAGAAGACACATTTTTTGGGATTTAGATATATCCTAAACTACCTGCACTTTTCAAACACTTTCTTGAGATGAACCATTTGCTTAGCTGCACTCTTTGAGAACACTATTATGTCATCTTAATAAACAAGTATAAACTTGTTAAGGATGCCCTAAAATTCCATATCCATGGCTCTCTAAAAATTTGATCTAGCATTGGATAGACCAAAGGGCATATTTATATATGCAAATGTCCCACACTTGGTGGTGAAGGTTGTCTTGACTTGGTCTTCTTCCTTATCCAAAATCTAATTGTAGCTACTATTCCATCCAACAAGTAAAACCTTTCTGAACCTATAATTGTCTTTAAGATTTATTCCATAGATGGTAATGGATAGTGGTCTTTGAGAGAGGCCTTGTTCAAGTCACATAAGTTAACACATAGTATAATCTCACCATTTTTTTATATTGGGACAAGGTTTTCACCTAAGTTGAGTGCTTGATTAGAAATATTATAGATGACTCAATGATGGGCCTTTGTTTTTGTCTTACTTTCCTAGTTTCATACTCTAACTCAATGGTGTGTTGAGCTAGACTTGAATCAAATCCTTTGAGATCACTATATTACCATGCAAACACATCAACAAAGTTTAAACATAATCTAATGAAAGCCTCCTTTTTATCAGGGCTGCATCCTTACCTAACTTCAAGTCCTTACAAGCTAGAATCTCTATGTTGGCACAATGTTCCTCTTATATTGACAAGGATGTATTTTCCTTTCTCAAATCATCATACCTACTAAATATCTTCTCAAGAGTAACCAAACCTTTGGGAAAACTAGTTGTCTTTAGTTTCATAATCTGATCACCATATTGTTACAAGAACTTCTCTTGATTCCTTGAGGAAAACTTAGTCTTTTCTTGCAAGAACTTGAAAATTTGATTGCCATCTTCAAATAATTGCTAATTATCATGTTTATCTAGAATATAAGGTATTAAAACCATCATAATGTGTGACTAAACATTTTCAAACGTTAGATCAGCTGGGATACTAAATTTTTCCCTAATGGCAACCGATCTATCTACATGTTTGTTCTCATTTCTCGATATGGCATGAATATTGAAAGATTGAAATTCTTTAGGTAAGTCCCATAATCTATTCCTATAAGACCCAATCAATGTATTTTTACATACATTAAGTCTCTTACTAGGTGAACTATAATTTCACTATCACCAAAGACTTGTAAGGAGGTAACTTTCATCTTTTTAGCCCACTATAACCCATGACCTAGTACCTCATATTCTACAACATTGTTTGAACACACAAACCAAAAATTTAGGGAAGATAAATAAATTTAATTTGATAGATAAATCAACATCATTATATCCCTAACACCATGTTTATTCCTTGATCCATCAAAATATAACTACCATAGGTCATCACTAGGTTCATCATCCTTCCTTAAGGCTGGAATTGGTGTATCATTCTCATGAAGGTAGTAAACACTAAGTCCTTCTTATTCAATTAGAATATAGGGATCATGTTCATGTAAATCAAAGGCCCATTCATCAATGAATAAATATGGAACTCCATCTAAAGGTGACTCATCTTCCACTTCATTATTTTTTAAAACCTCATCCAAGATGAGACAATTAGTGTTCAAAATATTAGGCATATATGGCTCCAAATGGAAGTGTGTAATAGGTTCAAAATGTATAGTTACCTTAGTTATATATTTGGTTCTGAACATCAAGTATGTCAAATCAGCTAATAAGTATCCTCAAATATTTGAGGTGAAGTCTCTTGATAAACACATGGAAAATTAGGGAGGCAACTCTACTACAACAACATCTTGTTGAATGGTAACATTGGGATAGGCATGTAGTGTCAAATTTAGGTCCTTGAAGATGCCTACTATAGTTTTTAGTGATCCATCTAGTTATAACACCATTTTAGTGTTTGGCTCATAGAAAAGACCAAGATTATCTACAATCTACTTTGGCATAATAATACTAATGGCTCCACTATCTACCATAAAATTATGGACTCAAGTGTCACCAACTATCAAAGAGAGATAGAAAGGGGGAGTTTTACTCAATTTTACCTCAGATTTGTCTACCTTTATCACTTCATGTACCTATTGTACTAGTTACTTAGTTGGCTAGTCTAAATTTGTTAAAACAACACCTTATTTCTCAACTGGGTCTGGAGGTAATTTGAAAGTTGAAAGCTCTTGAATGAGCATATAATTTTGTCTTATAATAGTAATGAAATCCCACATGCTAATACTAACATTATATTTCTTCATTTGATCTATTATGCTGAATTGAGCTCCACTAACCTTTGGTTGCACCTTTTGAACCATAAGTTGTTCAACGACCAGAGGTATTTGAAGAACTTTCCCAACCTCTATATTATGATTTTTTTTTGCTATAGGGGAAGCCAATTTATCTTTTATACTTTTGGAAGAATCATTAGGATCATCTGAAGTATTTCTCACATATTTAACCTCATCAATGGCTCTTCTTTTAGCTTTAGTCAAAGTTGTAACTTGACCATTTACATTTCTAGTCTCAACTTGACTGAATGCAACATGATCTTCCATCTACCAATTCACATTTATGGAATTAGGTTGCCTTTTAACTTGTGTAATCTCTCCCTGTAATGCCAAAATTGTCTATTAATATTGACCTCCTTGCATGGAAAACTCTTCTAGGGTGATTTGTGGCATAGTAATATCTTGTGTCACTAAGGCTTGGTTTGTAGTATCATTGGGATTAGGTGGATACCAACCTGATTCTTGAATTAATTTATTTTGAGGGGGTGTGGGAAAAATATATCTTGACTTAGAAGGCATATTGGGATCAAGGGCTCCATATGGTTTAGCTTGAGTAATGACCCCTTGTGAGTAAGGGCTCCATACGGTTTAACTTGAGTAATGGCTCTATTTTCTTTGAACCATTGATAAGGAGGCATTTGATCTCTAAATGGTTGATAATTGGCTTGGTTTTGCTTTTTATAAGGCCTACCTTGGTATTACTATCTCATGAGTTGAACTATTTCATTCCTAAAAGATTGTATCAAACTTTTCAATTCCCCAATCTCACTATATTGACTAGAAAGAGATTCAACTTGATCTTTAGGTGATGAAATAGGGGATATATATGGAATTTGAGGAGATTGAGGGAATAAAATATGCTTTAATTATGGGAATATATGCATTGGGGGTCTTGGATAAAGTTTACTAGCTTGTATCAAGTTATTCTCTACTCTTATGGTAACCTCATAGGCATTTGGCAAGGTAATACCACCTATTGACTGTATCATCACATTGATATCAAAATTGAGGGATTTTAGATAGTAAAAGAATATATGTACTAGAGATGGTCTAATCAATGTAGGTATTTCAGTCCATGTCTTTTAGAATCTGAGGTTAAAATCTGGCATGAACTCATGAGGGGCTCTTTTTATAGTAGTCAACTATTCAACTAAAGATAGGTGATCAGACTTGTCTTCAAATTTAATGACTAAGGCTACACATAATTCATCCCATGTAGCTATGGAATTTAATGGGAGATTTATATGCCATTTTAGGGATTTTCCTTTGAAGGAAGTAGCAAGTTGTCTAATAGCCACATTATCTTGGATAACATTGTGAACTGAATAAAGGTTGGCAACATCCTAGATATGCTCAATAGAAATTTTTTGATCCTATCCTAAGAATAATGGAATACTCGTAAGGAAAACTATAGGAATTCAATCAAAGTGGGAGAAATTTAATGGATTTCCTCTATTAAATGGGACAAACAATTGTTCTGGTGGCCATCTAGGTAGTGGGGAATGCACTACTTATGTTAAAAGGATGACCTAGAGATGAATACTTCTTTTAGGGTTAAGGTATTATCCTATTAATTATTTATCTTTTATATGAAATAGAGGGTATCTCAATGATATCAAATGGAATACCTTTATTAGTTGACCTTGTAGTAACCTTTGGCATGAGAGTGTTACTTGGATGATGTTATAAACCCTACAGCTCGAAGAATCTTCAACTTCTAATGATGATGGATGTCTTCTTCTAAAAATGCCTCTCCTTAGCTCCAAAATTAAACTATGCCAAGGAGAATGTCTTTGTGTCCCATCTAGCATGCTATAAATTGTTGTGGTCTTAATTTGCACCCATGGAAAGAGTTCTGTAGGCCCCCTCCAACTAAGCCACAAAATGGGAACAACTTCAATATGTGGGTGTCCTATGGTGAGGTTGAGCCTCCAAATAAGGTCAGATTATTTTTGGATATATCACCTAAAATAACCTCTAACTAAGGAAAAGGAGAGAAATAGACACTAATTATATGAAAACATGTAAAAAGGAGGTGATGCACTAATGTTTTGAACACTTATGCTTACACAAAACACACACTAGGACATTTTTGAGGATTTTAAACATAATTTCACTCACTCTTTAAAAATATTCCACATAAATATTTCACTAAAAGGCAAGAACTATCTATTAATCTAGTATGTGAGGTAGTTGTTTACTTCCAAACTAGTCAACAAACTATATATGCACTTAGAATGACTTGTGAGAGCTACCAAACACTTCATGAAGGTGAGGGAATTCAAACAGAGGCAAATGAAAGAATGGATTTACTTAACTACATCAATGAACTCATAATACACACTTCAATTTAGCTTGAAAACGGATGAATTTAGTCTCTGTTATACTAAATAGGTGTTACAGTATAAATTTGTCATAGCCAAAGTATAAGATTCTCTTTCTCCAAGAAAAATATTTGAGAGGCAGCCCTTTTCAATGGGAAAGAAAATGGAACATATAAGAGAAGGGGAGAGAGAGAGGGAACTAAGCAAATAGCCATCAATAATTTTTTTTGAACCACTTTTGATCAATTATCATTGATTCGAGGATGTCAAGTCATAATCCATCAAATAAGAACAAGTCCCTAAGGACCTTAGAACACTAAATGCCCCACTGTTTTCCTTAATCATGCTAAATGTTCTTCACATTATTAGGCAATTACTTGGGATTGCTCCTTGATTTTCCTTCTGATATTTCTTTCATAATTATAAATTTTCCATTACTTCCAAATCCTAAACATAGGTATATTAAAGATGAAAAAAATCACCCTATTGGTTTTCTATAGTCATGATGGCACTGAAGATCTTTAGTATAGGGATCTTGATCATAAATAAGACATAAAACCTACATCTTAAAGATTTTTAAATGTTTTGATGAATTTTAATGGTGTTATCCAGACTCACAGAGTCTACTCCTAGTAACCTAGATCATGTTTGATCTTGAATTTATGTATTCTACTTGCTCGATGTGGTATAATCCTTTGTCCAACATGTTTGCCTTCATGGCATCCTCTCAGGATGTTTGTTTTATTTAAATACCTAACCATTGCAATATTAGATACATGTCTACATCATTTTTTTCCACATAACTTGATCAAATATGCCCCATTGATTCTCATGGGAGTATTCATCTAGTTAATATGCTTACACTACATGAATGTCTTGTGTGCATCTTGAGCTCATTGACTCTTTGAATTTACTTGCATCATCAATCTCTTAGGTATAATTAAATACACCCTATCAATTTTCTTGGGAGATCATGTGGTCATGACACTTGGAATCTTCAAATTTTTCCTCAAGATCCTTTGATTAGTTAACCTCTTATTCACCACTGATCTTCATTTGTATGATTGAATGCACTCCATTGATCTATTTGGTCTCACTGACTTTTTTGATCACTATAGACCATTGGATTAGATCTAAACTTACATGATCTTGACACTTGTTATATCCACATTTAACCTCAGTATCCCTTTGAAATATTTGAAATCAAATAGCTACTTCTTGTGCCTCAAATTTGACATCTGTGTGCACATCTTACTCTGCTACTTTATCTTTGAAAGATTATATCTTGAGATAGAAAACTCATCAAGATACCAAATTTTCAGGGTACCTTATTGGTATGAAGAACATCATGTCCATGCAATCTTTCAATTTTTATCAACCTCTCAGGGGCTCTTATGAAATGCTCAACCAATCTAACTTGTTCATTTTTGTATGATGTGCCATGATGGTCTGGTTATTTAAATATTCCAACTCCACACTTTAAGATTAATTAAAGTGTTTCAAAATATTTGAAAAAACTTTTGATCTTCATTTTAATTCTATCTACTCCTTCCATGGGATCACTCTTCAAATAGGACCCTACTCAACTTCAATCCCAGAGCTAGAAAATTTGGTATGTAGGCCAAATTTGGCCAACAATTATGTAATTAAATAGATGTAAAAATATAATATACATTATGCATATAATGAGTAAAAAATGACAATAAAAAACCCCATCATTTGATCTCTATATTTTATAACTCTTTTTCTTTATAACTGATCACTATACATAGAACTTATAAATCTCTATTGTTTCACATTTTATCTTTTTACTTTAAGCTTGAAGGAGTATTTTTGCATTCCAATGTATTTTATAATAGATACATAAGTTGAATACCTAAAAATGATATACTTTATTATTTAATCCTAGAATATATATATGGGAAATCTAGGGTCAAAGGGGGAAGAGATAGCCTCAGGCACAAGGATGGTAAACTATGTCTATAGTAGGCCAATTATTTGTGAAACTTGGATAAACATATATTGAATTTATTATAATGAGATGAGCATCATAGAAAGTTTATCTATGCTAGATATAAAAATTATAATAAGGTATTTGGTTAGTTTTGATGCTAATATAGATCTAGATATGGAACATGAAGGAAGTGGATTGGATTTGGATTATAGAACAATCACTTAATTCTATAAATTATGCCTCTATAGACAAAGACACTTGTGTCAATTCTATAAATTATGCCTCTATAGCCACATACACTTTTGTCGACTTGGGATGATTACATTGATGCTACTATCTAACTTGGATGCATGTGTCTAATATAAAATACCTATTAAAATTAGATGTGAGCACCTAGATGCTTTTGGGTTTTATTTCACCCTCACTATGGTGCATTCAAACCCATTTCATGGATTGTCACTCATTATCAAATTGTAAAACCCTAATTCTTCATCTTCATATAGGTTGTGTAAAAAATGGGTTAGTGGGAACACAGTGTCGAGCTACCCTAAAGTCCCCTCTATTAGTTAGCACTGCCTACATAAATAATAGTTTGAAGAGGGTCTTAGACTTATGTATATCTCCCCTACATGTTGGATTGTGTGTGAATCATGTAATGTATGATATGCAAGTACAACAATGACCTAGTTTGTAATTTGAAAAATATATCTCTTGGGTTGTTATTTTAGTACTTTATACATGTAGATGTTTTGTCCTAATGATTGATATGGAAATAGGAGAAAATAGGATAGATTTTGATCACTTGAGTGCTTGATAGAATTCTTTTGATAAGTTGCCTCAATCTCTATAGGTTTATGCTGGGTTGGATCATCAAGAATGAATGAGGGTTGATCTTATATTTATACCAACCGCTTTGGTGCATATCTTACATTAAATCACTTAGTACAACCATATTAATACATTTTATTTTAAAATTATATGAATTTATGGCACTTGAATCTTGCATTAGGGTAGGACACTTGCATCAATGTAAGCATCTGACTGGGATGCAAGTGTTTGGGTAGTAGAAAAGTAGGCTTAGGTCTATAACTTGCAGAGATGGAAGATAAGTAGGTTTATAATATGGCAAGATATAAGGTCTAAGTCATTAGAATACGTAGGTTAGACTAAGATATAAGAAATTAGGCACAAAAATATATCATATGCAATCCTTTTGGTAGTGTAAAAGGTCTAAAAGATGAAGGTACATCTATGATATATATTTTCTAAATGTACAAGACTAAAGTGCTATATAAGTCAAAAGTAGTATCTACAGTTACAAAAAAATTATAAATCACACACTTATCATGCATTTACACTTATATGATTTTTTAGTCCTAAGTCTACTACCAACACTTTCCCAAACTTAAACAACTATCTCATCTTGAGACAAAGTTGTAGGAATTTTACCTACTACTAGAACTAGTATAATTACCTACACTAAGGGATTAGTCTAGTAAAAAAATCTTATAATAACTATGTAAGGTGTAATTTACTGATTTTCACTTCTTATGCTCTACTTATCTAACTTTTACATTTTTAACTAAGTAGTGTATGAATCTACCACCCTTACAAGTTTTTAATAGATTAGCATTAATATGGAAGAATAATATTTTATTCAATTTGTATAACTTTTATTTGATACCTCTGATATTTATACATATTTTATTTCTCAAATTAGTTCCTATAAAGGAGGGATAAAATTACCAACTTATCCCTATGAAGTATGTTTTTAAACATCCAATCTCCCAAATATGTTTTGGGAATTACAATATGCTTTATTTGAAATATATATCAAAGGTTCTATAAATTAAGTATTTACCCTACCTTCCATGAGTAATAAATAATTACTCTTTTACATTTATTCATTAATGGTGAATTAATCACCCTAATATTCCCCCATTAATCCAAAATTATCTCAAGTGAACAAGAGAAATTCTATGAATGCCTCAAATTTTTCCTATGCAAGTACTTTAGTGAAAACATCAACACATTGTTAATCTGTCAGGCAATATTGGAGCTAGATGTTTTTTTTATAAACATGTTCATGATTGAAATATACTTGTGCCTAAATGTTTTTGGTGCATTCATGTAATACAAGATTGCAAACAAACTTCACTACTCCTTCATTTTCTACATGAAGGATTGTTGGATGATTTTGTGGTATTCCAAATGCTTCAAGTATACATATGAGACAAATAACTTCATAGATAGCTCCTCCTACTGCATGATATTATAATTTTTTAGAGGACATTGAAACATAAGTTTGTTTGTTTATTCCCCATGATATCAATCCAAATCCAAAAAAAAATTAAAAACCTAAAGTAGATTTTTTGTCATCAATGTTCCTTGCATGATCTGAATCTGAATATCCTATCAAGAAGAAATTATTATTCTATTATATTCTCAGCCAAAATTTATGATTCCTCTGATGTATCTCAATACTCAGTTTGCTAATTTCCAATGGGAAACTTTAGGATCTTGCATGAACCTTGAAAGATAACCGATAACATAATTGATGTCTAACCTAATATAAGTCAAATAAATGAGACTCCATATCAACTATAGATACAAAGTTGCATTTACCTATGGTGATGGATCTGCTCGAGATAGTAGAAGTCTAGTTTCTATAGGAGTGGAAATTGGATTCCAATCCATCATGCAAAACTTATTGAGTGTTATCCTAGCATATTTAAGTTGAGATACAAAGATGTGATTTTATCTTTACCAAACTTCCAAACCAAGACAATAATGTAGAAGCTCAAGATCTATCATGTTGAATGATTGATTTAGATATTTTTTTGTTGACTCAATCATCTTCATCAAATTGCCAGTGATGACTAGATCATCAACATATACAACAATGCTTACCATATCCCCATTGATTTTTTAGGTAGAGATTGGGATCATATGGAATCCTTATGAATCCATGTTTCTGTAAACACCTATTTTGGTACAAGTATACACATTGCTAGTCTATTTATATGTATATAACTTTTTAATAATAATTATACATCTAGTGATGTAGTCCTTCATGGACTTCTTCAATTCCATATTATTTCAATTGATTTACCTACCCGTTTGGAATGTGTGCTATGTTTTTTATATTTATATAATGTATACTAGAGACCCTTACCTATTTTGCTTGTTTTTTTTATATGTTTTAGCCTTTGGACACTTGTATCCATCTTAGACACTAGTGTTGATGTTAGTATCTAGTCTCAATGCAACTATCTAGACTTATCTCTATATCTTTTCACATATCTTTCACTTTGTGACCATTTTGTTATCCCTCTTTTCCAATCCTATGGTTGGATTTTCATGCATCACTAGTTCTAATTCAAAGTCAAAAGGTTCCTACATATATAAATTCTATGGTTTTATTAATACACCTTTAAATTTGATAAGGTAACTCTATAATAAGAAGATATTGTATACTTCAAGCTATCAAATTTCACTACAACACTATTTTCAATATTTGAGCATAAACAGGGTCAAATATACTATCGCATCACTTGTACCAAGGGTTACTAGGAGAAGGAGCATATAGTCATATTGTTACAATTCTACACATAGTTATAAGAGGGAGAAAAACATGCGAGTTTGAGGCCCTCTTAGGATTATTAGCTATCTAAGAAGCATTTAGTAATAACAGGGTTGTTAAGGCTAGCTTGAATCATGTTACTAACCCATTTTTACTAGGTTATAGAAGGTACAATGCAAAAGATCTAGGGCTAATTATTATATGGAATTAGTACATAGGAAAGCATAATCTAAGACACAAAATAATTACATAGTGGGAAGTGTAGGTTTTTTCCAAATTTGAGGTCATTCCTATGTATATCTCTCACTAGATGCTAGCATCAGATATGGACATAAGTGTCAACGTTAATATTCCATATCGAAGTAACTATCTGAAGGTTAAAAATAGTCAGAACATAAAATGAACAAAACTTAGATCTCCAACATAGCCATTTGATGATTCTTAACCACTGTCATGGTCCATAATGTAATATTAAATAAGATACACTCTCTTTGTCCCTTAGTTATTTTATACTTACTATATTTATTTCACATGCTAAATTAGGTAAATCTATATTATTGGCTATATTTTAGTGTAAATCTAAATATTATCATTCCTCTTAAACAACTTTCTTTTCTTGGGTAGTATATTGTAAAACTCCAAAAGCACATAAATTTTTTGGTGAACCATCCTCTATTTGTTGACCAAAACCCTAGTTTGCATATTAGCATTTTCACCTTATTTCAAAATTTCATTTTAGATTTATGTATTTTATTTTTAGATCTGATTTGTGATTATGTGGGTTTAGCTTAGGATTGTTAAATATCCTAATTACTTTAGCCCTCATGGTTGTGTTTCCTAAAATCTCAACCCATTATCGACTTCCTAATTTATGATAATCTAAGGGAGCCTCGACTAAAAAGCCTAATCCTTTGGATAGTTGGTTCAATGCATAAAATTATCAATGTATTGCATATTAGGATCTTATGGAACATACAAAAGAGGATCAAACCCATACCTTTATTTATAACTATGACAATGAAATAACAAATGATGAAAATGTAAATATAAATGACCAAGTGAGTGATAACAAATTTTTTTATTATGGATATGAATGTAATGTTATTCCTCTTTGCAATGTTGAACCTAATTCTCCTATTCCTTTAATTTTCAATGATGAAGAGTTTCAAGAACTAACAAACATGTAAATTGATACTAATATTGATGTTGAAAATCCAATTATTTCATCTCCACTTTCTTTGGTTATCTTAAAAACTAAGTGTGAGTCTTCCCCTCCTAATGTTGACATAGTTAATGAGGTTGAGTGTCCCTTAAATGTATCTCATAATGAAAATGTTGACAAAATCAACTGTGTTACTTCTATTCAAAATAATAATAGTGTTGAAAATCCCATGTCTTCTTTGCATGATTCAAATACACCTAGTATAATTTATTGTTTCCCTCCAATATGTAATGAGAAAACTGTATATCATATGTCTCCCATTGCGATCCTTTAATAAGATAAAAAGAGTGCCAATGAACATCCTAAGGAAGTAATTACAAAACATGCATTATTTGGGGACACGCAAAAATTTCAAAGTCCATTTGATGTATCTTGTTTAAATTTAAAATAATATAAATATAATAAACTCAGAACTACCATTCCATTCTCCCTTTCTTTGCTAAGTACAAATTAAATTGATAGTTGTATCCACCCTCTGATGATATTTCAATGAAGTGCCCAATGTCTCTTTTCCCCCCTCTTTTGCATTTTT
Source organism: Torreya grandis (assembly GCA_037957365.1). Taxonomy (NCBI): domain Eukaryota; kingdom Viridiplantae; phylum Streptophyta; class Pinopsida; order Cupressales; family Taxaceae; genus Torreya; species Torreya grandis. The sequence goes on along the minus strand of JARHVA010000605.1, from coordinate 648,054 downwards.
GGATAAATAAGAGCAAATATTTACAAGTGAAATTATTTCACCAATTCCTATTGAAATTAAATAAATTCCAAGTGAAGTAATATTTTGTAATGACAACAGTACTAACCTTCTTGATATCCAACATGATATACTTACCTATTTAACCATGGGTTCTCATGTACCAAATATTGTAAATCCATGTGATGATTCTCCTCTCAAGAGTGATAAAGATCCTACCATCCCTATGTTTCATGTGAATGGTATTTTATAACCTCTAATAAAAATTTCAACATCTCCTCATGATATGTTATCTATTATGACCACCATGGGATATTTGCAACAATAAACAACACTCTTTAATTATAATTTTTTTTCTCATGGTGCTCTTTTTGGGGAGAATACATTAATAGAATAACCTATTACTTTACCTATATTTCAATCTCCTTATCCTCAATTTTATAATGCATGATTTCTCCTTCTTCAATGGTCAAGGGGATCCTACTATTCATTTTCAATAATATACACTCCTTTAGACATTGGGTTCAAAATAAAAACTTGTTATTAAAAGATTTCCATCACATTTTAACAAAAGGGTCTCTTGATTTGTTTTATATCCTTATAAATAGTTCCTTATCAAGTTTTAATAAGATTGAGGATGTTTTCCTACCACATTTTCACCAATTTACCTTACCTAAGTTAACATTGGAACATTTAAAATCATTGACCCAAAATGAGAATGAGTTTCTACAAGCCTATGTTATTCAATTTAAGCATGATTTGTACTCCTTATATTATATACCCTTAGAGAGAGAGAGAGAGAGAGAGAGAGAGAGAGAGAATTTAACAAACCTTTTACTTCATTTGAGACCTTATATTGGGATGTGCATAAATATGCATGTGCTTTAAAGAATACACAAACTCAATTACCTATTTTTTCATAAAAAAACAAACATGCTAAGACTCATGTTTGAATGGAACATGAAAAAATTATGAAGGATCATGAACCAATTCAACAACATTTTATAGAACCACCAGTACCTACCAAAACAATGACAAAGTATTGAACAAAGGAAAGGAATATGTTTTTTGAGTACCTCCCAAGGTTAGACCAAATACCATCATAAGACACCATCCTCTTTAGTTTGATTGGTGCCAAAATATACCCCATGATATATTAAAAACTTTTTTAGATAAGAGATTAATCAAAATCCCCTCTAAATCACATTACCTAGCTCATATATTTAAAAAGGTAAAAGGACATCACTTTTTAACTTTTCATGGTATTAATGGTCATCAAGATAGTGAGTTTTTTTCCCTTGAGTAAAATCTTACATAGTCAATAGATCAAGTAATCATTACATTTAAAAAGAGGCATCTAGAACTCATTCACATGTTTCTCTTATATGATTGTCTAATAGGGTCGATCCATCCCATGTTTATTCTTCTAAGAAAAACATGGCCCATCAACCTTCACAAAAGACACCCATTGGCAGAATTCCTTCTCCTAGTGTGATCTCTATGAGGATTGATCACTCCCACACTAATCCTACCAATTAACCATTAGTTGATCATGTCTTGGATAGAGGAAGGCATAGAGGGGGTGTACTCACATGGAAAATTTGGTTTCCTAATTAGGTACCCATAGATTCACTAGTTATGCCTGAAATTATAGCAAAGTTGCCTATAAAATCAAAACCTATAGCTACTTTACCACATGATCATTACAATAAAGCATTATTTTTTCCTATAGGGTTCCATTACATATGATGAGTAATTTCTTATTAAAATCATACAAGTAGTTCATTAAATTAAATTATTTTTTATAACTTTTACCATATCCATAATATACACCATGAAAGTAAAAATGCAATTAAAAAACCATATAATGACCAATAGAGAATAAAATGGTGCAAATATATTAGAACCAAATAAAATCCATGTGGATAATGTCATATATATATATATATATATATAAATAATCCAATATAATGTTTTAAAAATAAACATATCAATCATAAGTCAGGGGCATATCCCTTGGGGCATACTCCTCATCACTATCAACATCCATAAATCTAGCAACTCTAGAGGTAGATGCACCAAGATCAAAATGTGGGCTCTATGCATGTGAAAACATGCATAATCTCTCCCCAAAATCACCTAACCAATCCACTGTATCCTTATGATCTAATATCAAAGCATCTTATCAATCAATAAGTGTCTACATAATCTTAGTGTAACTCCACTATTAGATGTCCCATCTATCCAACTCTGCATGTAACTCCTCATGCTCTATGGCTACAGTATGATATGTTTCCATAAATCTCATAATAGGATCAAATAATGGTACATACACACCAATAATATCAAAAAATATTTGAATAAATCCATCTCTAACTATGCCCATCAGAACACTATGAGTAAGGGCTTAAATCTCTGATCCACCATGGTCGACCATTTTTTATTACCTACACATATTTTAAATAATTCACCATTTAGTGAAATATATAAAACTCAATACTTTTATATGAAAATCAAATACAAAAATAAAAATTAATATACTCACATGTAGATTTAATCAATACCTCATCAACTACTTTTGGTCTTGATATAGCATCATATCATCCATCACCACCTTGTGTTGTAAGAATGGCACCTAGAACTAAAATCACAATAGGAAACAATAAAGGTTGATAGGCCCCATCCAACCACTACACATTTCCATTAGTACATATCACATCATCTCTTGTTACTAGGGGAGCCAAAAGATCTCACTCATCACCTGGGCATGAGGCAACATCTATAGTAGTGGGTACTGGCCTATCAAGCATTTTTTGACCACTTTATATTATGCAATGCCATGGATATGGTGTTTAGGGAACCCTTAGTCAATACCAAACTTCCATAGCACTTGATCATACTATAAATATCCATACACACCAAGAAACCAATCAATCAACCATATATTAATACAAACTCTCTATAACACATGACCATCCTTAGGACACCTAACAAAAGTCTTATAAGGATGCTATACAATCTGATCAAAAGAAATCATATCAAAATTAGTCTAGTATTCCATCATGGTATAAAGTATACCATATGGGAATACACACCACTCAGTAAACATCTATGGGTGGGCACATCCAAAAATAGGACCACTAATTGGTCACACTACTATGATATGCGCATACACCTAGACATGTAACAGAGTCACCACACCAATACCACCACCATGGATCTCCAATGTAAATTTGTAGAGATCCCTGTACAAGTGGGGTAGTATAGTGTGAGCCCAAAAATACTTGGTCCTATCCAAATTAATATGATTAATAATCTAGTACATATGATAATAAATCTCAACTGTCCCACCCTCCATAACTACAAATGATTCTGATAACACATAAACTTCTACATCATGAAACATTACCTCTAATAATATTATCAAAAAGAACCATTTTACTTGATTACGTATCAAGATCCCAATGCATATTAAAATATACATGGGACCCTTGAATATATCCATGACTACCATTATTGATAGCTTGCACCCTCTCACCCCTAATCAATAACCAAAAGATTTGATATACATCCTCCAAGGTGACGATCATCTCACCAGTAGGATGATAGAATGCATAGGTATATGGGTTCCACCTCTTTGCTATATTTATGAAGAGGTGGATATCATATCGAATCTATCCCAGGTGGGTCACATGCCCCAATCCTACCTAATCAATAATGGCCTAATTGTCTACATATAATCCCAACTTTTCCAAAGTCCAATAATATCAATTATGCTAGAACACTTGAATATGCACATCCTTCTGTAACTAATAAATTAATAATAGAAAATTGTTAATGATCAGGTTTTTTATAAAAATCCAAAAATATTGATAAAATAAACACATAATACAAATATATTAGCATCAAATGCTAGAATCCACATACACCAGATGTGTTGGTCATTAACGTGCAACCCAGACAAAAACATTAGATGATAACATCTGATGGTGGATAGTTGCATCACAATCTAGATGAAAGTGTATGAGATGTAAATTAAAGTGTCTGGCATACCATGAAAATTCCAAAAAAAATTTATCAAAATGTAAATTTAAAAAGAAAATCAAAATTACCAATAAATTTTCAAAAAGTACTTACTACCTCGAAAAACTTCTAGCTGGATAAGGCACTCTAGAGCATATAAAATCATAAAGGATGAGTAACTCTTCTACATGGAATTGTTTTTTTTGTCTAAAATTAGATCTCAAAATTTACAAAATTTCAAAATGTAAATGATTATTACAACCCACCCTATATACCACTTTGGAAAAACTACAATTGACCATATCTTGAGCCCCAATTATTCAAATTCAAAACTGTAAGTTGTATTGGGATCTAGACAATGAGCCCTTCCATATTATTCCAAATTTTCAATTTTTTAAATATTAAAAAAATCATAAACTTTTGGCTACACTCCAAATACTACCAAAAATATTGTTACAAATTCTTGACTATAACATTACTAGACTTTAACCAAGTCAAATGTTATCAAGCAAATTCTCCATTATTCCTTTTATGAGGAGACTATCAACACACAATATATTATCTCCTCCAAAATTTGGGGGCATATCATTAGGGGCATGTTTATAAACATGTTCTACATAATTGAAACAAACTTTATAAATTCACATAATATAGTGAGGGCATGCTTTGGAAGCATGTTATGTTAAGGTGTGGAGCTAAAAGCTTCACCAAATAAGCAATTTGATAGTTGCAGGTTTACACAGTCATCGGCGTCGGTCAAGAGAGACCAACATCGGTGAGGAGCAGTTCAAGAGATGTCAGCGTCGGTAGGAATTGGCCGACGTCGGTCATAGGCAAACAGGTAGGAACCGACGTCGATTACCTGTGCATCCAGAAAGCTATTTTCGTGGACAGAACTGAGTGTTTGCATGATGGGATTAAGTGATAGTCTTAAGTCCACGTCTCTATTATTAGTAAGACTATTTTAGAGCCCTTGTTTAAGAGGCATAACTATTGGTTGTAAATGCATGCTCAAGTTTCCTAATTATTATATAATAGGATAGATCTTCTTAGCTTAGTGTATTTTAGAATGTTGAAGAACAGTACAGAATTGTATAGGTGAATCATTCTAGGTTGTTGGAGTTGATTGTACTTGAGAGAGAGAGCTCTTGAGGGAAAGATATCTAGAGAGAGATCTATACATCTGAGAGAGGTGTGGAAGAAAAGAAGTTTCTTCAATTGTATTCTTTCTATAAAGAGTTTAATACAAGTTTTCAGGGTGGTTTCTTGTATCTCTCGTTCTTTGCTATTTATCATTCTAGTTACTTATCATTCTGATTTAATTCCACGTTTATTGCTTTCATAAGTGTAATCAATATTGTTGGTTGATCCCCAACAAGTGGTATCAGAGCTCAGGTTCACTAACAGGTGGTTCAGATCTGTGTAGTGTGTATTGATTACAGGTTACTCACAGGGGTTTCTGCAGGGATTTCTGTTTGAGTGGGAGAAACAATGGTAGAAGAAAGTAAACTGAGAATGGAGAAGTTTAATGGCAAAAATTATCAACATTGGAGAATGCAGATAGAGGATTATCTGTATCATAAATATCTATACTTACCGTTAGGTGGGATTGCAAAGAAGCCCACAGACATGGATGATGAAGAATGGGAAGTTCTTGATAGAAAGGCTCTGGGGTCTATAAGACTGAGTCTAGCATCTATCGTGATATCTAATTTATCACAGGCAAAAACAACGATAGAGTTAATGACTACTTTAGAAAATTTGTATGAAAAACCCTCAGCTTCTAATAAGGTATATCTTATGAAGGAGTTATTTAATTTGCGTATGCAGGAAGGTGGATCTGTATCTAATCATCTAAATGATTTCCATGGAATTGTAAATCAATCAAGTTTAGTCAAAATAGTGTTTGATGATGAAATTAAAGCTCTTTTAATATTATGTTCTTTGCCTGAAAGCTGGCATAGCTTAATAATGGCAGTTAGTAATACTGCATCTGCTTTAAATGTTTTAAAAGTAGAGGATGTTGTTAGTGTAATCTTGAATGAGGAAATTCGTAGGAAAAGCACAGAGGAAACATCAGGGAACGCTTTAAATTTTGAGATTAGGGGAAGGCAAAAAGAGAAGAGCAAGAAAGGGAGATCAAGGTCTAAGTCAAAGGTGAGAGGTAGATCCAAATCCAAAAATGGCAGGAAGCCACAATGCTGGAATTATGGAAAGATTGGGCACATAAGTAGAGATTGTTGGTCAAAGCCTAAGGAGGAAAATCAGCATGAAGGAAAGGAAGAAGCAAAGGTTGCATGTATTGCACAATATGCTTTAATATTCTCTTTGCATAATAATATAGAATCTTGGGTGTTAGATTCTGGTGCATCTTTTCATGCTACCCCTAATAGAGAATATTTTAGTGACTATATCCATGGAGATTTTGGAATAGTGTATTTAGGGGATGATGAGCCTTTTAAAATTATTGGCAAAGGAAAAGTGTAGCTAAAAATGTAGAATGGCAACACATGGGTGTTGAGAGATGTTATGCATGTTCCTAGCTTGAAGAGGAGTTTTATTTCTATAGAAAAGTTAGGGGATTAGGGTTGTACAGTAACTCTCACAGCTGAATCTTGGAAGGTGACCAAGGGTGCACTTGTATTGGCCAAAGGTAAGAGAGTAGGTACTCTCTATTTATGTAATTGTGTTACTAATAATTCTCCTTCTGTATTATCTACTTCAGATGTGGATGCAAAATTGTGGCACTCAAGGCTTGGCCACATGAGTGAGAAGGGAATGTCAATTCTTAAGTTAAAAGGTAAGCTTTCAGATTTGAAAAGCATAGATCTGGATTTTTTTGAGCACTGTGTTTTTGGGAAACAGAAGAGAGTGAGTTTTCTCAAGACTGGGTCAACAAAGAAGAAGCATAAGTTGCAGCTTGTTCACATAGACGTGTGGGGACCAACTCAGGTTGCTTCTATTGGAGGATCACAGTACTATGTTTCATTCATAGATGATGCTACAAGAAAGGTATGGGTCTATTGTATTAAGAAGAAATATGATGTATTTGAGACTTTTAAGATTTGGAAAGCTATGGTTGAGAATGAAATAGGTAGAAGATTGAAGTGCCTGAGATCTGACAATGGTGGTGAGTTCTGCAACTATAAGTTCAACTGGTATTGTTATATGCATGGAATCTACAGGCAAAGGATGGTTCCAAGGACACCTCAGCAAAATGGAGTTGCTAAAAGGATGAACAAAACAATTATGGAGCGTGCAAGATGTATGAGATTGCATGCTGGTATGCCCTTAGAGTTTTGGGCAGAAGTTGTTGATACTATAGTGTACCTGATTAACAGAGGACCCTCTATAGCTCTGGATGGTGGAATTCTAGAAGAGGCATGGACAGGTAAAAAGGTAGATCTCTCATTTCTCAAAGTTTTTGGTTGTGAAGCCTTTGTGCACGTTGATAAGGAAAATAAAAAGAAGCTAGATGCTAAGTCTATGAGGTGCACATTTATTAGCTATGGCTCTGATGATTTTGGATTCAGGTTTTGGAATCTAGGAACTAACAAGATAATTAGGAGCCGTGATGTTGTTTTCAATGAAAAAGTGATGTATAGTGATTAGCTAAAGAAGCTAAATCAATCTAGGCAGAGCAATGGAGAATTGGACGAGGTGACGGTCCAAAATGAGCTTGTGGGAAAAATTAATCACAGAAAGGAAAACACAGAGACCGACATTAGCCAAGAAGGAACCAACATTGGCAGAATAGAAACCGATGTCGGTCATACAGTGACTGACCTGGGCCAAGAAGGAACTAACATCGGTCAGGCAGAACTGACATCAGCCAGTTATAGGCCTGGAAGTGATAGAGGTCGATCACTATCAGAGAATTTGGGTGGACAGCGTGTTGTGGATGAGTCTCAGATGCCCATCAGGAGGTCAGAAAGGGTAAGTAAACCTCCAATTTGATATTCCCCTTCATTATTCTATTTATTGCTAACTGATGGTGGAGAAATAGAGAGTTTTGAAGAAGCAATACAGGTGGAATCCAAGAATCAGTGGGAGCATGGCATGGTTGAGGAAATGGAGTCCTTGAGAGAGAATCAAACATGGGATTTGGTTGAGTTGCCAGCTGGTAAGAGGACACTAAAGAACAGATGGACCTACAGATTGAAGGAAGGTGAGAATGGATAGATGAGATATAAGGCCAGGTTGGTAGTGAAAGGATTTGCACAAAAACTAGGTATTGATTTTGGTGAGATTTTTTCTCCTGTTGTTAAAATGACTTCTATACGGATTGTATTGTCTTTAGTTACAATTGAGGATTTGCATCTTGAGTAGCTTGATGTTAAGACAGTGTTTCTTCATGGAGATTTGGATGAGGAAATATATATGGAACAGCTGGAAGGATTTGAGGTCAAAGGTAAGGAGAAGTTAGTGTGCAGATTGAAGAAAAGCTTGTATGGTCTCAAGCAAGCTCCTAGATAGTGGTATTTAAGATTTGACAGGTTTATGACTGAGCATGGCTACAGTAGGTGTCAATCTGACCATTGTGTGTATTTTAAGAGATTGGATAATGGTAGATATATTATTTTATTGTTGTATGTAGATGGTATGCGGGTTGCAGGATCACACATGCAGGATATCTCTGAGCTTAAGGTGAAATTAGCTCACACATTTGCCATGAAGGATTTGAGAGCAGCAAAGAAAATCCTTGGCATGAGCATTAAGAGAGATAGGAAAAATCACAGGTTGATTTTGTCTCAAGAGGATTATGTGAACAAGGTGTTGAAATGGTTCAATATGCAGGATGCAAAACCGGTAAGCACACCTTTGGCTGGACATTTTAAGTTGAGTAAAGAACAATGTCCTAATTCACATGATGAGGTAGAGTACATGAGTAGAGTTCCATATTCTTCCATAGTAGGGAGTTTAATGTATGCAATGGTATGTACTAGACTAGATATTGCCCAAGCAGTGGGAGTTATAAGTAAGTATATGGCCAATCCAGGAAAGGAGCACTAGAAAGCAGTTCAGTGGATCCTTAGATATATGAGAGGAACCAGCAGTAGGCAATTGTGCTATGGAGGTTCAGATACTTCTCTACATGGTTATGTAGATTCAGATATGGTAGGTGATTTGGATGGCAGGAGAAGCACCACAGGATATGTTTTCACTATTGGTGGAATGGTGGTTAGCTAGATATCAAAGTTGCAGAAGGTTGTTGCCTTGTCAACTACAGAAGCAGAGTATATTGCAGTCACAGAGGCTAGCAAAGAGATGATATGGATGACACGGTTCATGGAAGAGCTTGAAAAGGATCAAGAGAGTTATAGACTATACAGTGATAGTCAGAGTGCAATTCATTTGGCTAAGAATTCAGCCTTTCATTCAAGAACAAAGCATATACAGCTTAGGTACCACTTCATAAGACAGGTATTGGAGGATGGTGAGTTGAAGCTGGAGAAGATCCATACAGATAAGAATCTTACTGATATGCTAACCAAGCCAGTAACAAAGGAGAAGTTGAATCTTCATTCAATTTTTGTTGGTCTTCATGATTGAGTTGAAGATGGAGGAGCTAGAAGATGTTGCTGTACAGGTACTGGTGCAGCTGTTTATCTCCAAGTGGGAGATTGTTAAGGTGTGGAGCTAAAAGCTTCACCAAGTGAGTAGTTTGATAGTTGCAGGTTTACACAGTCGCCGGCATCGGTCAGGAGCAACTGACGTCAGTCAGGAGCAGTTCAAGAGATGTCGGTGTCGACAAGAATCGGCCGATGTTGGTCACAGGCAAACAGGTAGGAATCGACGTCGGTTACCTGTGCGTCTAAAAAGCTATTTCCATGGACAGAATCGAGTGTTTGCATGATGGGATTAAGTGATAGTCTTAAGTCCACATCTCTATTATTAGTAAGACTATTTTAGAGCCCTTGTTTAAGAGGCATAACTGTTGGTTGTAAATGCATGCTCAAGTTTCCTAATTATTATATAATAGGATAGATCTTCTTAGCTTAGTGTATTGTAGAATGTTGAAGAAAAATACAGAATTGTATAGGTGAATCATTCCAGGTTGTTGGAGTTGATTGTACTTGAGAGAGAGAGCTCTTGAGGGAAAGAGATCTAGAGAGAGATCTGTACATCTGAGAGAGGTGTGGAAGAAAAGAAGTTTATTCAATTGTATTCCTTCTGTAAAGAGTTTAATACAAGTTTTCAGGGTGGTTTCTTGTATCTCTCATTCTTTGCTATTTATCATTCTAGTTACTTATCATTCTCATTTAATTTTGCATTTATTGCTTTCATAAGTGTAATCAATATTGTTGGTTGATCCCCAACATGTTACCCACATTAATTCAATTTTTGGTACTTATATCAAATTTTAGATTCAGTGGGAGAATGTCCTATGGACATGGATTCCACAAATTCACATGTTCAAATTCAATGGGGGCATCATTTGGAATCATTTTATCCATATTAATTTAGTATGGTACTTATATCAATTCATAGATTTAATGGGGGAATGCTTTGAAAGCATGTTCTTCACACCTATTGAGTATTTAACATAATAAATTTATAGTGGAGGCATGTTTTGGAAAACATGTCCTCCACATTGGTACTTATTCTAATTTCATATTCCTTTATACATAGTGGAGGCATGATTTGGAAACATGTTCTCCACACTTATACAAATTTCCAAATTGGCAAAACATACATAGTATATGACCCATATTCACAATTGTGGTAAAATCCTATACATTGGTAGCACTTATTATACATGATTCAGCATGAGACAAATCCAAGGTGCATATGCTATGCAACATGCCTAATATTACAAAAATACAAATCAAATTAATAATTCCAAAACTTCTATATACTAATTGTTAGGATAAATTAAAACCCAAATTTATCCCTAAATCAAATACAAGAGAAACTATGAAATGAATTAAACAAACATACAAAAAACAAACATAAACGCGCATAAAATAGGAGACAATAGATTTAACATGGTTCACCCAAGATGGGATACATCCACCAAACTTGTCCAATATATTATTTCCCACAATCCAAGGGAGAAAAAAATCATGTAACAAACCCTGTTACACCTCTCTAGCTTTTCTACCTCCTTTATGTGTGTAATCTCTTTCATTTTTCATCTCAGCCATGTATCAATATATTTTAGGTCAAAAAAAACCTAAACATAACCTCTACCATCAGATCTGGAAACTTTTAATCAATGGCCCATATTGACTACAAAATTACAAAGAATGGGATCCAAAACCCGACTAAAATAACATCAAAATTTTAACCTTTGATCTTGAAAGACAATCAAGCTTCACACCTAACACTAACACCTTGATGTACTAATACTCCAATTGAGCATTTATGGACTGTATTGAGCCTTACCCATCTATAATGGTTGGATCTTATTTATGGTGTGATTGGAGTGATTAAATAATCTAGTCTTATCAAGTTTTTTTTGGGTAAGATTAATTAGATCACTCACCCTATATTGAGCTATACATGTACATATTTTTTGCACTTAATTTGTGCTCATTGGGAAATGATACTCCTAATGAATGAAGCACTAATCTTGTTATTATGGGTTGGGGGCATGATCACCTCCCAACTCTCCTTACTCTAGTTACAACACCACCATGGTGTAACACACTTTTACCTCTTGTAGACTCACTCATCTTCTTGTCCATAATATGGATGAGGTTAGAAGTCCCCATGTCTACTTCTCTAGTTTCCATCACTCTAAACCCAATAACTACATGACACACATAGGTTACTCTATCCATGCTCTTTCTTTATGATAATTTTTAGTATTTCTTACATATACATTATATACACTAATTTATATTTTTTGGCATATGCTTGGTTGCGGGTAATGATCAAGAATGAAAAATTTAAGGAACAACTCAATTAAATACAAGGTGTGTTGTCTACACCATGGTATGCATTTTCTTTTCCTTCAAACTAGTAATTCTTACTCTTCTTGCATTAAAAATTAAAGGGTCAAAAATTTAGACACCCATTTTGGTAAAGTTACACACATTTATATTATTCTTTTATGTATATACCTTTTACTAAGATTTAGACATATAGTGACATGATCTCTCATGGACCTCTTTGGTTCCATATTATTTCACTTAATTTACCTACCCCTTGGGTCTATGTGTTATGTTTATTTATCTTCATCTAGTGTATACCATAGACCCCTACCTTTTTTTATTATTTTTTCTATGTTTTATCTTTTGGACACATACATCCACTCAAGACACTTGCATCAACATTAGTGTCTAGCCTTGACGCAACTGTCCAAACTTATATTTTTATCTTTTCCCATATCTTTCACTTTTTGACCATTTTTTAATTCCTATTTTCCCATTCTATGGTCATATTTTCATGCATCACTATGTTTTAATTCAAATTCAAAAGGTTCTTATATATACAAAGGCCATGGTCTAATTAATACACCTTCCAATTTGATAAGGCAACTCTGTAATAAGAAAGTATTGTCTAATTCAAGCTATCAAATTTCACTATAGCACTATTTTAAATATTTGAAGCCTTTAAAAGGCCAAATATACTATTGTATCACTTATACCAAGAGTTAATAGGAGAACTATCATATACTTTTACTATTATATTTCCACACACATTTGTAGGAGGGAGAAATACATGCGAGTCTGAGGCCCTCTTAGGAGTATTGGTTATGTAGGTAGCACTTAGGAATAACATGGTTGCTAGTGTTAGCTTGAATCATAAGTGAGCATAAGTTGAGACATAGAATCTATCACTTATATGGATATAGAACATAAGTGAGCATAAGTTTAGACACATAATTATTACATAGGGGAAATATAGGTCTTGTCTAAATTTGAAGTCATTCTTATGTATATCTCTCACTGGACACTAGCATCAAATATAAACATAAGCATTACATTATTGTCCCAGATTGACACAATTTTATGAGGTTAAAAAAAGTTAGAACATAGAATGAATAAAATCTAGATCTCCAACATATCCCTATGATGATTCCTAATCACTATCATGATCTAGACTAAAACATTAAATATGATAGGTTGCCTCTATCCCTCAGTTGTTTTGTACTTACTATATTTATTGCACATGCTAAATTAGGTAAATTTGAATTATTGGATATATTTTAGTGTAAATCTGAATATTACCATCCTTTTCAAATAGCTTTATTTTCTTGGGTATTATCTTATAAAACTCTAAAAGTGCATAAAATAGTTTCAAGATATGCTCATCAATTTTGATATACCATGCACAAGGAGCTTATTTATGAACATAAAATGATTTCACAAGTCTACAAAACTTATCTTTTTTTTTGGTATGACAAAACCTTCTAGTTGAGTCATGTAAAATTCTTCATATAAGTCTTTGTTAAGAAAGGAACTTTTTACATCCATTTGATGGACTTTCCAACCAAACTATGCAGCTAGAACAAAAATCATCCTAATTGTTTTGATCATAGTTGTGGGAACAAATGTATCCTCATAGTCGATGCCTTATTTCTGAGCATACCCATTTAAAACCAACCTTGCCTTGTGATTGTCAAGACTTACATCTACTTTTTACTCTATCTTTAAAATACATTTGCATAAAATTGGATTCTTCCATGGTGGAAGGTTGATAAGATGCCATGTTTTATTCTTCATTAGTGAATTATATTATTCATCCATGGATCTTTCTAAGGTTTTAACTATAGGTATTCCTAAACTGAAGAGGGGTCAATAGATTCAATAAATTTACTCATTAAATCTAAATTGACCTATTTGATGAGCCATACTATGAGTCCTTTGGCTAATAGTAGAAGTAATTAGAACACCATTCAATTTAACATCTCTTAGCATACTTGTATACCATTTCGGCATACGTTGAGGGGTCCTTAAGGGTGGTGTAGTTGAACCACTGGTCCCATCATCATTGTCTTCTTTTTGTGGATTTCCATCTTCTATATTTTCTATGGGACTAATTGGTTTACTATATGATCATGTAAAAGGAGATTCTATTTATATCTTCTAAAAAACATCAACATCTATGCTAGTGTAGATTTTCTTGGTCTTTGGATCCATTAATATATAGGCAAGTTCTTCTTTGTTATACCTAAAGAAGATATAATTTTTTTCTTTCATGTCAAGTATTGGAAATATTGTCATTGATGTCAAAGGTTTAACATTATTGGTGATAAAGGCCCCATTGCATTTAATGTTGTTGGTAACAAATATATCTTGGCTAATATGAGTTAATATTTATTTAATATTAATGAATATATTTTTGGTTGCATATGAGACAAAAGAAGGGCCCATGGAGAAGTCGAAGAGCCATGGGATAAAGAAAAAAGAAGGATGGGACACATTTTCCCATGAAGAGTCATCTTGGGGAATACCAAGAGTCACCAAGTGAAGACAAAAGAGTAAAGGCACAATTTCTCATGAAGGGACACTTTGAGGAATACGAAGAGTCACCAAAGATAAGGACAAAAGTGGGAAGGATGTTTTTGGTCATGAAGGGTCACCACATGACTTTTCAAATGCTTGGATATGAAGGGTCATCCAAGATTGGTGCCATTTTCCATGAGGATTGAAGGGTCACAAAGGGGGAAGGCCAAAGGTCATTTGGAAAGCTATAAATAAAGGCTTGAGTAGCCATTTGTAATGTGAAAGTGAGAGGTTGATTTGATATTGTAATATCTAGCTTAGAAGAGCAATTGTGAGAGATGAATATGATTTATATTTGTTATATCTAGCTTAGAAGAGCAAAGATGATAAAGAGGAAGGAGATGTTGTATTTATCTATCATTTGTTGAAGATAGCAACATTGAGAGATAGGTGTGTGGTATACACAAAGGGGTTAGTGCTCCTATTGGGTTGGTGCTCAGAAAAGGGGTTGGTGCTTGGCAAAGGGGTTGGTGCTCGACAAAGGGGTTGGTGCTCACGAATTGTTGTTGGGTTGGTGCTTGGCAAAGGGGTTGGTGCTCCTATGGGTTGGTGCTCATGAATAGGTGCTAGGTTGGTGCTCGATAAAGGGGTTTGAAGCTCCTATGGGTTGGTGCTCATGAATTATAACTGAGGTTTATACTTGGCAAAGGGGTATGGTGCTCTTGTGGGTTTGTTCTCATGAATATATTTGAGATTGATTCTCCATGGTTTTTCCCACATTGGGTTTCCACGTTATATTTGATGTCTCTCTCTATCTTGTGTGATGTTTATTGTTTGAGTTTTATTGCATATCTTGAATGTTTGATTAAGTATAATTTGGTTAAAGGAAAGATTTATAAGATATATAATATACTGATTCACCCCCCCTCTCATTATATTTTGTGCTTAACAATTGGTATTAGAGCAGGTTCCTTTTTGAAAAGTTTTATAGCTTGAAGGTAGATCGGGAAAGCACGATGGATGGGTCACAGGAAGGATTTTCTACAAATAAGGCACCTTTTTTTGATGGGATGAATTATGATTTTTGGAGCATGAGAATGAAGGTTTATTTGATGGCCCTTAGATTCAACATATGGAAATAAATGGTGGAGGAATATGAAGAGCCACAGACATCTACAATTACTCTAGCAGAAAAGAAGGCAAGTGAATGTAATGAGCTTTAAATGTTATTTTATGTGGTTTATGTGAATCTAAATTTTTTAAAGTTATGCAATGTAAATTTGCTCATGAAACTTGCGTAAAACTTGAGAATATCTATAAAGGTGATGGAAAGGTTTAGCAAGCTAAGTTGTAGACTTTTAGAAGGCAGTTTGAAAGTTTGATGATGGAAGAAGAAGAAGATATTACAAGTTATCTCTTATGAGTTGATTAGATAGTAAATCAGATTCAAGGTCTTGGAGAAACATTGGAAGATTCAATGGTGGTGCAAAAGGTTTTGAGATCTCTACCAATGAGATATGATGCAAAGGTTTCAGCAATTGAGGAGATGAAGAATTTAGCCAAGATAAAGATGGATGAGCTTCATGGTATTCTCACGGCATATGAGATGCAGACAAAACAAGATAAACCCTCAAAGAGAGAAGTAGCTTTCAAGACATCAAATAAGGAGAAAGCTAAGATTCAAGAATCAAGTGATAGTTCCAGTGATGATGAAGATGACAATGAAGCACTTTTCATTCATAGGTCAAAAAGAGGAATAGGTAAATATCAAGGAAACTTACCTTTTAAATGTTTTAATTGTGAAAAGATTGGACATTTTTTAGCTAGATGCCCAAATAAGGTTAATGATGAAGAAGAAGAAAAGCCTACATACAAGAAGAATTTCAAAGGCAAATCCAAGAAGGGATTCAAGAAGAAGAGCCTGTATTCTAAGGATCCTAGCTTAGTTGAAGATAGTGGAGTCAGTGATTCAAAAGAAGAAGAGATTCTATTCATGGCCATACATGATAATCAAGAAGAAGAGGAGGAGGAAGCTAAAGTTGATATGGAAGGAGAAATCAATTGTGCCCTAGAGGAGTTAGAAGTTGTTCAAAAGAAGAATCGAAGATTAAATCGCCAGATCGAGAAAAATGAACAAGAGTAAAAAGAAATGATTGAAGATCTACAAGCATGCTTTGAAGAAGCTAAGAAGAATGAAGAAGATCTCAAAGCACAGTTGGAAATAGCAAGAAAATATTGTGAAAGGTATGTTATTGAAATTGCCTCTTTAAAATAAGATATTTAGAAAGCAGTCAATGATAAAGTAGCTAGTGATTCAAAATTTGAGGATAGCACTAACATGCTGAATAAGATATTGGAAAGTTAAAAAGCATATTCAGATAAGACTGAGATTGGTTTTGAAAAGAAAAAGAGCTATGTTGAAGCTCTTACACAAGAGGAAAAAAAAGGGGAGAAGTGAAGAATACAGAGGACATTCCAAACAAGGAAGGCTGGAAGGAACAAAGCTACAAAAGGCAATCAAGTCAAAGATATATAGTCAGGTCTTATTTCTATGGCTATTGTTTTTATTGTAATAGATATGGTCACAAGAAAGTAGAATGTAGAAAAAGAGCTAACAATTTCATAAATAAGGAGAAGGTAAGTCAAGTAGAGTCAAGCAGAAGCCACAACTCTTTTGCTCCTCTATCAAGCTTTGATGAAGAGACCATAGTATGCTACAAGTGCAACAACTTCAGACACACAGCTCGGTATTGTAGAAGCATGTTCAAGTCAGTCAAGAAGGATCAGAGTTTCAAAGCTCCATTCATCAAGAAGAAGAATCATAGTGTCAAAAATCCATTCATCAAGGAGAAGGTTCAGACATGTACATGGCAGAAGAAACAACATGAAGATTCTATGATGGTGCAGACAGCTCTGCATGTGGGAGGTAAAGATCAGCCATGGTTAATTGATAGTGGCTATTCGAGGCATATGACAGGTGATAAAAGCAAGTTCATTACTTTAAATAATATCAATGGTGGTACAGTGAGGTTTAGAGATAAAACCACTACCAAGATAGCCAGAAAAGGTACTTTGAGTTTGGATTATGGTAGAACTAAGACTAAAAATGTTTTGTATGTAAAAGGTCTTAAGCATAATCTATTGAGTGTTAGTCAAATATGTGATCAAGGATACCCATTAAGGTTTCATGTTAAAGGTTATGAGATTAGAAGAAAAGATTTAAATGAGTTGATTGTAGATGCTCAATGGATAGGGAACAATGTATATGTATTGTCAGATATCTTCTCAAAGGCACGATCAAAAGATACATTCAAAGGTCAGCGAGAGGAGTTGGGAGTAATTTCTATTACTTCCTGCCATTGATGTTTAGCATCAAGTGAGGGGGAGATAAGTGTTATCTCCAGGTAGGCCCTTTGCCATTGATGTCAAAGGGGGAGAATAATAGGTATAGGTACATGTGCATAAAATAGGTACAGGGAATAGGTATAGGTTGCTATAGTAAGGGGGAGTTACTATATGTTTTTAGATGATGGTATGTGCAGGTGATAGGATGTGGTAGTTTCAAGATTGAGGTTGTCATCAATGACAAAGGGGGAGATTGTTGGAAATATTATCATTGATGTCAAAGGTTTAGCATTATTGGTGATAAAGGCCCAATTACATTTAATGTTGTTGGTAACAAATATATCTTGGCTAATATGAGTTAATATTTATTTAATATTAATGAATATATTTTTGGTTGCATATGAGACAAAAGAAGGGCCCATGGAGAAGTCGAAGAGCCATGAGATAAAGACAAAAGAAGGATGGGACGCATTTTCCCATGAAGAGTCATCTTGGGGAATACCAAGAGTCACCAAGTGAAGACAAAAGAGTAAAGTTGCAATTTCTCATGAAAGAACACTTTGAGGAATATGAAGAGTCACCAATGATAAGGACAAAAGTGGGAAGGACGTTTTTGGTCATGAAGGGTCACCACGTGACTTTTCAAATGCTTGGATATGAAGGGTCATCCAAGATTGGCGCCATTTTCCATGAGGATTGAAGGGTCACAAAGGGGGAAGGCCAAAGGTCATTTGGAAAGCTATAAATAAAGGCTTGAGTAGCCATTTGTAATGTGAAAGTGAGAGGTTGATTTGATATTGTAATATCTAGCTTAGAAGAGCAATTGTGAGAGATGAATATGATTTGTATTTGTTATATCTAGCTTAGAAAAGCAAAGGTGAGAAAGGGGAAGGAGATGTTGTATTGATCTATCATTTGTTGAAGATAGAAACATTGAGAGATAGGTGTGTGGTATACATAAAGGGGTTAGTGCTCCTATGGGTTGGTGCTCACGAATTGTTGCTAGGTTGGTGCTCGGTAAAGGGATTGGTGCTCTTGTGAGTTGGTGCTCATGAATTGTTGTTGGGTTGGTGCTCAGCAAAGGGGTTGGTGCTCCTGTGGGTTCGTGCTCATGAATAGGTGCTGGGTTGGTGCTCAACAAAGGGGTTTGAAGCTCTTATGGGTTAGTGCTCACAAATTATAGCTAAGGTTTGTACTTGGAAAATGGGTATGGTGCTCCTGTGGGTTTGTTCTCATGAATATAATTGAGATTGATTCTCCATGGTTTTCCCCACATTGGTTTTCCACATTATATCTAGTGTCTCTCTCTATCTTGTGTGATGTTTATTGTTTGAGTTTTATTGCATATCTTGAATGTTTGATTAAGTATAATTTGGTTAAAGGAAAGATTTATAAGATATATAATATACTGATTCACCCCCGCTCTCAGTATATTTTGTGCTTAACATCAAGTTTAGCCCTCTCCTGTTTGGGTATGTGCAGACTTGATTTACATCCATAAATGTGAAGATGTGTTATATATGGATTTTGCTTTGAACATGATTCCTTTTGTGTTACCCTATCAAAAGATATAGTGGGAACTCTATTAAATATATATACTGTGATTTCCAATGCTTCCACCCAAAATGCCTTTTTCAAGCTTGAATGATGTAGCATACATTGCACCATTTTCAAAATAGTATAATTCCTCTATTCAGCAACAACATTTTATTGTGGTGTATGTGGAGGTGCCATTTGATGATGAATGTCATTTTCTTGAAAAAAAACTTTGAATTCATTATTGGTGAATTCCCCCCCACAATCTAAGAAAATGGTTTTGATTTTTTTAACTAGTCTCTATTTCAGCAACAATTTGAAACTTTTTAAAAGTTTTAAATATTTGACTCTTTATTTTCAAACATTAAACCCACATTTTTCTATAAAAATAATCAACAAATATCATAAAGTAATTAAATCCATCATGATTTGGTGTTATCATTCTACATATATTGATATGCACCAAATCAAGTTTTCCATGGCCCGTTATGTACTTTTCTAAAATAGATATCTATGTTGTTTTCTTACAAAGCAATATTGGCATTTGTTTATACCATTTTTGAGAGGTGGAAATCTTCCTACCATGTAAAAATGGTGGAGTTTGTCTAGATATCCAAAACTTATGTGACCAAATCTTATGTGCCATAATTGTGATGAGTATGTGTCCTTTGCAATAAGTGTCTAATTATGTTTTTTAATGAAGTAAAGTTGAAACATTCATCTAACATTGGATAATCATGCAACAATTTTTTATTTTTTATATTTATCTTTAATTAGACACATTTTCTTCCCACCTTTACAGTCAAAGTCAAACTTTAGATTATGGTGCAAAAGTTGACTAACTAACAAGAGATTCTTAGTTAAGTTGGGTACATATAGTATATTTATTATTCCATAGGTTTATGTTCCTAGGGTAAAAGCATTGTTTTCAATCCCTTTCACACTATATAAGGTATCATCATCCAAAGAGACATGATTTTTTAGGGGTGTGTCCTTCAAAGTGAAAAAATAATCTATTCTTCCTATCATATGTTGGGTTGCACCTGAATCAACATAACATATGTCACTTTATGATGTGGATTCTTAATGTAAATTGACAAAGTATAAGAATTCTTCATATTCATCATTGTCTTCTTACTTAGTAATGTTACCTTGTTACTTTTATTTCTTCTACTAAGTTCTTTTTTTCTATCCATGTGGTTTACTTTGAGCTGAAGGGGATGATTATTGGGTAGTGGGATTTTGGCCACTATAAGATCCATTCTAGAATATATTATATCAATAATATTTGTGTTCATGTCCATTACAACCATAAATGATAAATTATTCTTATGATTTACCCCCTTGTAGATTCTGTCAAAGATTATGTTTTGATGATGGCTTTGAAGACTTGATTGTTAGAGGTACAATCAATAAGTGGGTGGGGGGGGGATTGAGGGCAAAAGGGGGGGGGGGGGGGTAAATCAATGATGCAAGATAATTCAAACTTAAATTACAATCCTTTCAATCCTTAATTAGTCAATAAAAGCATTCATAAAGTATACAAGTCACTCATAATAGTGAACCATAAAGATGATGCAAGATCAGACACACAACACAAGAATTATGTGGGAAACACCTCATGGGTAATAAAACCCACTCTTAATATTGAAAACATATGGACTAATTGTCCTATAAATTATCACAAACATGAGACCTTTTAGTGAATCACCACTTTACAAGGAGCACCCATCCCTAAGCATGAATAAGCACCAACTTGTTCTAGATGTTGAGCACCCACACAACACCTATGAAATAAACAACTCCAAAACTCTGATTTTCATTCAATATTATGGATTAAAAATCTATAACATCTCTCTTTCAATCCTTCATAGTTTCTTAAGATTTCAAACACAAGCAATGCATCCAAAATATCCTTTTGGATCACTTTAGACCTCATCACTCATCCTTAATCTTCAATCTTGCAAGTAAACTATTCTTGTATTAAAATTATGACCTATAGTTCATACAAAAATTTCTCAACCTAATCTAATATTCAATCCATCCACTCAGAATTCTATCTCTTCTCTTCCTTTGTACCACAACATAATCTTTTGCTTCTCAACTCAATCTTCCACACCTCAAAATCTAGAAACCAACACCTTTGATTTCACTCTTTATAAAGTCTTCATTAATATCATTTTCTTGGTTGGCCATTATAATATACTTAAACCTTAATTATTCTTATCATACTAATACATTGATCATAACATCCATGGGTCACCCTTAAGAATCTACACCTTTCAAATAGGCCTTAATAGCCCTTATAGATCTCATTTAGACCTATTTACTCTTTTAGAAATTCATAGAGAAAATTAAAAACAAAAAATACCTAAAAAATTCATAGGTTCACTCTACATGACCCCTAAGACACCTTCAAGTGATCACATCCATCACTACACTCCTCTGTATATGCATAACCTTCTCAAATAATAGTCTTATACACTAGAACACCATGAACAAACAAATAATCAAATTCTAAGCATTTTTTCATACTAAATATGGATTGTTAAAACCTTAAAAATTCACATAGATTATCCTCATGGAGTTTATAATACTCTCTAATAGTTAATTCACCATGAAACATCCAAACACCATCAAAACAAACCCAAACACCCTTCTCAGGTTACTTACAGAAGATGGCCAAACATATAGTCAACTTTAGAGATAAATATATAAAATTTTAAGTAAATTAAAACATTATAAATAATTTCTATGTATGTGCCTTGGCATTATCTACAACTTTCCTTTTTACTATATCAAGAAATTTTGCCATATGCTCAAGATATAAGTAAAACATTATAGACTGATTTTTATTTTGTTAATTTAAATTGCAATGGTTAATATGTAATGAAAAATATTTAGACACATGTTTTCATATCATTACCCATGGAAAATTTATAAAATTCACTCTTTAGATCTCCTCATGAGTCATCTAGTCTTTACTTTCAATCATTGGTCATTGATCTTCGATTCATGCTTCTGAGATTGAGACACTTGGTAGCCCCATGTGCCTTCTATGGACCCTACTGTCAATCTCCATATGATTATGCCACTTAGTATCCCTACATGAATTATATGTACCATATTATTAGTCTTCAAATTAATTTATTCCACTTAGTATTCTTATGTGCAATCACAAGATCTTTTGACTTGTTAACCTTGTGTATACCGTTAGATCTTCATCTGCATGATCACCCACGTGTCGTTGATCCTTGATCTGGTTGAGGATATATTTTGATACTTGGCATCCCTATCTTTAACATATATAACATCTATTTCTTGAGGCTTTAAATTTATGGTATTTATCATATCATAGTCTGCTAAAGTAACTTTGGTTAAGTATGGGAAACACTGCAATCTACCTAGAAGGCCAACTTTCCACCTCGATATCTTTTGCTAAACACAACCTCATGACCTAAAACTTGGACCATAAGATATTTGTATAAAAATTATTAGACCCATGTGATCAATTACTTATAATATTTCCACATGTTCAAATTATTACATCATTAATCTAATCACTTAGCTTGATTTGCCAAGATGACTAGGAGAACCTAGATATTCATATGACTTCTCTAATGAATTCCTTTCACTTTCACAAGAACTTTAATCATTAATAACACCTCATATGACCTATTCAATATGAATATAATGTCAAAAAAATTCTCTGTTAACCCAAAGACCTTATCACATGATATGCACTCTCAAATCCACTTGGAACCTACAACTTTGGCATTAATGCATTATGTACTCAGATCACTTTAACATCAATTAAAATCAATTAATCTCAATACCATGATAAAAAATATCCCCCTTTTTCATTCATGGCAAAGCCTTTTTAGAATTCTCTCTCCCAAAGTGAACAACTCTATCATTTTAAACCTTCTCCCCCTTTGACATTAATGATAAAGGGTCTCTTCCTCAAAACACCAACTTGATCCTTGGACCTAAAAAACTATTCATAAAGATTAGAAATATCCCCTTAACATCATGATCATCTCATATAACCTATTTTAAAACCATACTCAAACATACAATCTCCTTGGAATTGAAACATATCACATATGCTCCCATTTTGACACAATGACATAATAGGCACCAACTGATCCTGAGGACCTAAAAAGACTGCAAAGACCAATAATAGGAAATGACCAACTTAGAGAGATTATACAAAATCCCCTTATCAATGTGCATGCAATTTATTACCATATCTTCACAATCTTGCTCATTGACAACACATCTTGACCATACCCTACTAAATGAAGAAAAAACACACAATATCAAGCAAATGGGAGTGATCACATTTTATAAATAGTGAGAGAGACTCCCCCTAAGTCTCCTGACCTTAGGCTCTTCTTGAGCACCTTAAAACCATCTCCAACCACTAGATCAAGCTTATGAACTTGTTTATCCCCCTTAACCATAGACAATTTTAATGATTTATAGATAATGAAATGACTCCCAAGCTTTTTCTTAGATAGTCAAATGTTGCTTTGTCAATGGTTTAGTCATAATATTTTAAAGTTGTTATTTTGTAGGAACATACTCCAAATTAGCACTTTGATTACTGACTTGTTCTCTCAAAAAATGATATATAATAAGAATGTGTTTAGTTTTTGAATTCATAATAGGATTCTTGGAGATACTAATTACCCTAGTATTGTCATAATAGATAGGACAAGGTCCATTTTGTCTTACCTTACAATCTTCCAAAAAAAATTCATCCATATTACCTTAGTACAATAGGAATTAGTAGCTATATACTTAGCTTTTGTAGTTGATAGAGATACAGAGGCTTTCTTCTTGCTTGGCCAAGACACCAATCATTCACCCATGAAGAAAACACCACCACTGGTAATCCTATCATCTATATATCCTACCCAATCTACATCAGTGTATGTCTATAGAGTGAATTATTTGCTCTTAGGGTACCATAATCCATAATCTATTATTCTCTTGAGATACCTCAAGATCCATTTAACTGCTTTCAAGTGAGATTCTCTAGGATCATATTGAAACCTTCCTATAAGGCCTACTTCTTTCATGATATTAGGCCTAGACATAGTAGAGTATAAGAGATTTTTAATCATGGATCTACACAAAGTTTGATCAACTTTTGGTGAGTCATCTTGTTTACTTAACATGCACCTTGTGATCATTGGAGTACTCATTGGCTTACAATCCAACATGTCAAACTTCCTTAGCATATCCTTGATGTATTTATATTGTGAAATGAATATCCTTGCATCAAGTTGGTTAATTTGTAATCCCAAGAATAAGGAAAGTTATCCTGACATTGACATTTAAAACTTAGTCTTCATAGCATCTACAAATTCTCTACTCTTGTTATCATTGTTAGAACCAAAAAGTATGTCATCAAAATAGACTAAAACTAATAATTGATGAGATCCATCTATCTTAATATATAAACTACTATTAACCACCCCTCTTTTGAAACCTTTACTCAATAGATACTTTTCTAATCTATCATACCAAGCTCTAGGAGCTTGTTTAAGACCATATAAAGCCTTCTTTAGTTTGAAAAAATAGTCTTAATTACTTGTCATAGAGAAACCTTCAGGGAGATCAATGTAAAATTCTTCATCTAATTTTCCATTCAAAAATATAGATTTCACATCCATTTGGTGTTAGGATTTAAAAAACTTTTAAATCAGATTTAATATAAACATAAATTAGATCTAACTTATGCAATATCATGCATTATGGAAACATTCCTCAAATCACATATATTATGAAATCATAAAATGGATAGAACAAGAATCAAACACACATGACACATATTTACCGTGGTTCACCCAATGTGGGCTACATCCACCAAGAAAGTTCTCAAATAAAACAAAAATCTAAAACAAGATTATAATGAACTCTCACAAAGATAGAAAAATCTTCTATAGAAAATGTTGTACAAAAATTGTACTTTCACCTACACCTACACAATAATGTATCTCACAAGTTGCTATACCACACCCTAAAATAAACACCTACACTTTGAAAAAACATCTACAATTTAACTTTGATTCTCAAAGACACACCCTAAAAATAAACCATCAACCTTTAAAGGCCACACCATGCCATGTATATATAGCAAATGAAGTACAATCCACAAAAGGAGGATAAATGTGCAATGCTTATCCAAGATAAGCATTATCCAACATGTGAAAACCCTCATCCACCTAATCAAGTCCATTCAAAAGCTCATCCTTGAAGGAACATGCTAAGATTGGTTCTCCACCTTTCAAGGGCACATTTACTAACACCATGTGGTCACAACCAACTCCTTGTAATAAATAAGGCATCCCCTTTTCTAAAAAACAAATAGCTCCCTAAGATTAAGGAAGTCAACATGGGAAAAGGCATCTAAAAACTAACTCCACAAAATATGGAAACATAAAAATTAGAAAATATAAAGAATATTCCAATCACATGTGAAGAAAAGTTCCACAAAAGGTGGAGTATGGAGAACTACACTCCCCACATCCTTGAAGCTCTCTAGGCCCCCAAAATATACTCCTAAGGTCATATGATAGCCCCAAAGGGATCCATACTCAAAAATTTCCCACCTGGAGACCATTTCTACTAAAAAAATCTATCACTGCTCTATGACCACTAAGGCCAACCAAATCTGAACGTAGTCTCAACTTGTCTAATGTGACCACCTTGGTCATCATATCTATAATATTCTGGCTAGTATGAATCTTTTTTAGCTTCACCAAGTTCTCCTCCAAAGCTAGCCTGATGAAGTGATAATGTAACTAAATGTGTTTCATCCTCTAGTGGAAAGTGGAGTTCTTTACCAAATGAATAACACTCTATCACAATGTAGTCTCCTAACTTCTTGCTCATGACCTAACTCTCAAAATAACTTCTATAACCAAATCATCTCCTTGCTAGCCTCTATGGAAAAAACATACTCTACCTTTATGGTTGACAAAGCCATAACCTTATGTATCTTAGAAATCCAACTAACCATTGTATCTCCAATAGTAAATATATATCATATTGTACTTCTCCTGCTATCAATATCTGCTACCATATCTGAGTCCATATAACCACACAAAGTGGTATCTGATCCACCATAACATAATGTAACATCCATAGTTCTTCTCAAATATCAAAGAATCCATTTCACTACTTGCCAATGCTCATAACTTGGATCACTCATATACCTACTCATAATTCCCATTGCTTGGGAAATATTTAGCCTAGTACAAACCATGGAATATATCAAGCTGCCAACTACCAATGAGTAAGGTACTTTGGACATCCTAAGATTTTCATCTTTCATGTTGGGACACTACTCCTTTGATAATCTAAAGTTCCTTTCCAAAGGAGGATCAACATATTTAGTATCCAACATGCTAAACCTTTCCAAGACTTTATTCACATAATTTTATTGAGATAAGATCAGCTTCCTCTCCTTCCTGTCAAAAAAATACTCATACCAAGGATTTGCTTTGTAGCACCCAAATGCTTCATAGAAAAGGAGTCACTAAGATATTTTTTGAGTATATGAATATGTTGTATGTTCTTCCTGCAACTAACATGTCATTGACATACAAACATAAAATAATAAAGGAACCATCATAAAAATGTTTGATGTACATGCAATGGTTAGAATGACACCTTTGATATTCTTATTCCAACATCAAAAAATCAAATTTATTATACCATTGTCGTGGAGCTTATTTTAAGCCATACAATCTCTTATTTACTCTGCACACATAGTTCTCCTTCCCTTTGAACTCATAACCCTATGGCTACTTTATATACAACTCTTCATCCAAATCACCATGAAGAAAAGCAGTTTTCACATCTAAATATTCTAAGTGCAAATCGTCAACTGCAACTAAACCAAGAACAATCCTAATAGAAGTCATTTTTTAAATAGGAGAGAAAATCACATCAAAATCAATACCTAATTTTTGTGCAAACCCCTTGAACACCATCCTGGCCTTATACCTCTTTCTCCCTTCATCCTCTTCTTTTATCCTAAAGATCCAATTGTTTGGCAATTCACTCTTTCCCTTGGGTAGCCTTACCAAATCCTAAATTTGGTTCTTCATGAGAGAACTATGTTATTCATCCATGGCCTACTCCCACTTCAACTTGGTATCTACCTGCATTGCTTCCTCATAACACTCTAGTTTTTTATTATTAGTGAGTAATAAATAATTCAAAGAAGGAGAAAAACATTCAGGTGCTCTTCTTACCCTAGAAGATCTTATTACCATAGGAGTTTGGGGTCCTTACGTAGAAGGTTCCTGATCTGAATCATTAGATACTTTTCCATCCACAATGTCATCCTAAACTATGTACTCTTTTTATTCCTATTCATATTTATGCAACTGATCCTTATACATGAATTTTTCATTAAAGACTACATATCAAGACCAAAATATTTACTTATCTTTAATGCTTCATAAATGAAAACCAAAGTCATCCTTACTATATCCAACAAATGTGCATTTCTCTGATTTATCCTCTAGCTTGGTCCTATTCTCTTTCTTAATGAGAGCAAAAGCCTCATATCCAAAGACTTTAAGAAAATAATAATTAACATCTTACTAGACCAAGCTTGTTTAGGAATGCCTCCATCCAAAGGCATAGAAGGTCATTTGTTAATCTGATATATTTTCATGCTAACTGCTTCTATCTAAAACTATTAAAAAAAGCTTGCATGTAACATCATGCTCCTAACACTTTCCATTATTGTTTTGTTCATCATTTTAGATACCCCATTCTCCTATAGAGTTCTTGGAACCATCATTTGCCTATGGATTCCATTGTTAGAACAATAATCAAAGAAATTATTACTACAATACTCACCTTTATTATTTGATCTAAGACATTTCAACTTTAGACCTATTTCATTATCAACCAAGGCTTTCCACTTATTAAAAGTTTCAAATACATCAAATTTATTTTTAATGCAATAAATCCAAACTTTCCTAGTTACATCATCAATAAAAGTGACATAATAATTGGATCCACAAATAGAATATACCTAAGCTAGTCCCCATACATCTAAGTATACCAGATCTAACTTGTGCTCTTTCTTTATGGGTTTAACCTTCAAGAAATTAACCCACTTCTATTTCCTGTACACACACTTCTCATAGAAGTCTAGATCTATGTTTTTTAATCCAAGCAACTTATCTTTTAAGATATGCATGCCCTTATGACTCATATGATTGAGCCTATAGTTCCATATAGTTGCATCTCCATCTGTAGAAACTAAATCAAAAAAATCAACACTACTAGTCAAATATAAAGTACCAACTTTCTCACCTCTCAAAATCACAAGAGAACTTTTGTTAACTTTCCAATAATCTATAGTAAA
This sequence comes from Torreya grandis, assembly GCA_037957365.1. NCBI lineage: Eukaryota > Viridiplantae > Streptophyta > Pinopsida > Cupressales > Taxaceae > Torreya > Torreya grandis. Next base: position 619,353 of record JARHVA010000605.1, on the reverse strand, counting down.
CAATAGTGAACATCCCTCACTACCTAATTACCCCACTAAAATCAAATTTTGTCTCAACATAGGCATGTGTCTAACATCCTTAAGGATCCATGTGTTCCCATTCTACATTTTAACCTGAACACAACCTTTCCCTACTATCTCACATGTTTCATCATCACCAAGATATACAATCAATAAAATAATGCATGTGTGGGGTGGCATGACAAGAAGCCCCTGAATCTAATACCCAAGACTCAAAAAAACTATCCATAGAAAGAATTAAGGCAACCTGACATGATTTACCTGATCTCACATTTACCTCAATCATTTTCTCCTTATAGGCATTCTTATCCTAAAGTGACCAACAATCCTTCTTTGATTGTCCACTCTTCCCATAATGCTAGCATATCATCTTGGATCTAGATATGGACTTAGATCTACTTTTTGACATTCCATGGTTGATTTTTCTCTTGTAATTTTGCCTACCTCTAGTATCAATAGATAAATAATTACATAAGGATGATTCACCAGTGATTTCCCTTCACATCTCCTCACTAAGGATCACACCTACAACATCCTTAAAATTCAAGCTTCCCTTAGCAGGGACTGTGTTACTCACAGCTATAACCAAACTATCCCAACTATCAAGGAAAGAACATAAGATTAGAAAAGATATAACTTCATCATCAAACTTAATTCCAATTGAAGTGACCATACTTATAACTATATTAAAATAATTTAGATGATTAGCTATGGAACCATTCTCAGACATTTTCATGTTAAAAAATCTTTTCATAGTAGAATTTTTATTAGAAGCTGAGGGTTTCTCATATAACTTTCCATGTTTATCCATGAGATATTTTGTGCTTTTCTCATCAAAAATATTAAATTCAATAGAAGATGCAAGTCATAAATGAATAGATCCCAATGCCTTTTTGTCAAGCAATGAGCAATCCACATCACTCATACTTAAAGTTTGTTCTCTTTTCCCCTCCAAGGGGAGATGAAGCTCCTTTTGATATAGGTAATCTTCTATCTATATTTTATACAAACCAAAATGCTTACCATCAAACTTCTCAACTCTGAATCTGATCTCTTCTCCCACAGCTCCCACGTAAGCTAATAGCCTTTCTGTGATTTACCACTTCAGCAAAACACACAACCAATGACTCTAATATTAATTGTTAGGAATTAGAAATTTAAAAAAATAGATTTAATATAACCATAAATTAGATCTAACTTATGTAATAACATGCATTATAGAAACATTCCTCAAATCATAGATATTATGAAAGCATAAAATGAAGAGAACAAGAATCAAACATGCATGACACAGATCTACGTGGTTCACCCAATGTGGGATACATCCACCAAGAAAGTTCTCAAATAAAATAGTAATCTAAAACAAGATTATAATGAACTCTTATAGAGATAAAAAAAAATCTCCTATAGAAAATGTTGCATAAAAATTGCACTTTCACCTAGACCTACACAATACTATATCTCACAAGTTATTATACCACACCCTACAATAAACACTTGCACTTTGCAAAAATATTTGCACTTTGACTCTGATCCTCAAAGCCACACCCTGAAAATAAACCATAAACCTCTAAAGGCCAGACCACACCCTGTATATATATATATATATATATATATATATATATATATATATATATATATATATATATATATAGTAAATGAAGTAAAATTGATAAAAGGAGGATAAATAAGCATTATTCAACATGTGAAAACGCTCTTCCACCTAAGAAAGCTCATCCAAAACCTCATCCATGAAGGAACATGCCAAGATTGGGTCTCCACATTTCAAGGGCACATTTACCAACACCATGTGATCACAACCAACTTTTTTTAACAAGGAAGGCATCCCCTTTTCGAAAAAACAACTAGCTCCATAAGATCAAGGAAGTCGACATGGGAAAATGCATCTAACAATTAACTCCACAAAATATGGAAACATAGAAATTAGAAAATATAAGGAATATTCCACTCACATGTGGAGCAAGGTTTCACAAAAGGTAGAGTATGGAAAACTATGCTCCCCATATCCTTGGAGCTCTCTAAGCCCCTAAAATATACTCCTGAGGTCATGTGATAGCCCCAAAGGGATCCACTCTCAACATTTCATAAACTTTGAAACCTTTGAAGATTTTATAAGATAAGAAGAGTATAATTGCTTCCATTCTTGCCATAGGAGAAAATGTCTCATAAAAATCTATCCCTTCAACTTGAGCATATCTTTTACATAATAGTCTAGCTTTATTTCTTATGACTTCTCCTTTCTCATTCATCTTGTTTCTGAATACCCACTTGGTTCCTATCACATTTCTGTCAATTGGCATTGAAACCAAATCCCATGTTTTATTCTTTACTATTTGATCAAGTTCTTCATCTATTGTGTATGTCTAATTTTCATCTTTACTAGATTATAAGAAAGTTTTATGTTCAACCTTGGATAATAGAGTTGTGTCTTGTTGATTATAATTGACCAACATTCTCCTTCCAGTCTACAGACTAACATTCACATTTCCAATAACTTAGGAAATAGGATGATCCTTTATATTCTTCTAGAAGTAGTTTTAGTGTCATACCTTACCTCTTAATCTTCATCATCTGATTGATCTATTATTCCTTCATTATTTGAAATACGATTCTTCAATAGTGTCATTTAGCTATAAGATAGGCTTCTTGATGTCACCCACTTCTTCAACTCTTACATTAGAGCTTTCAATAACTTTGTGGAGTCTTTTATTGAAACATTTTTTAGCATAACTTATGGAGGAATAACCTAAGAAGATGCCTTTATCAGACCTTGAGTCAAATTTACCAAGATTTTCTTCATCTTTCTTGATAAAACACTTGTTCACAAAAACTCTAAAGTGTTTGGCATTGGTTGCCCTATTCTTCCATAGCTCATATGGAGTATTATCACCATTTATTCTAACTTGGTATATGTTCAAGATGTAAACTAATGTATTAGTATCCTATTCCTAAAAACCATCTAATATTTTGGAATCTTGAAGCATATATCTATTCATATCTTGGATAGTTCTATTTTTCCTTTTAACTATCCCATTCTATTAGGGTGTCCTAGCAGCCAAAAATTCTCTTCTAATTCCTTGTTCTTCACAAAAATCATGAAACATAAATTCTCCTCCTCTATTTGATCTCACACACTTGATTCTTGATCTTTTTTAATTTTCAACAAGAGATTTGAATGCCTTACACTTTACAAAAGATTTTGATTTATATTTAAGGAAATATATCCAAGTCATCCTAGTGAAGTCATCAATTAATAACATGAAGTATATATTACTTTGTATGCCTTGAGTTATTTTATGTCCACATAGGTTAGTGTGGATTAATTCTAATGGAACGGTGGTGGAATTTTCCTTATATTTTTAGCTTCTTTTGGTTTGCTTCCTATGAAGGCATGCCTTCACAGAGTATTAGAAATCTTAGTGATTTTAGGCATATGCCTTAATAGCCCTTTTTAACTGATCCTTCCTAAATTTTCAAAGTTTAGATGTCCAAGTCTTCTATGCCAAAGCTAGCTTTCCTCTAATTGATTCATGAAACACTCATCTCTATTAGATTTATGGAATACATACAAGTTGTTTTCTACCTTGTGAATATTTATAACTAATTTTTTAGAATTGGCTCTTCTCAATTCAAAACCTTTGTCATCAAAAACAAGAGTATTTCCTTTCTTACAAATTTGGCTAACACTTATAAGATTGTGTTTCAAACCTTCTACATATAGAGCATTTTCAGTTCTAGTGTGACCATTATCTAAACTTACAAAACATTTCCCAATTATGTTATCAAAATTATTGTCACCAAATCTAACTAAGCCTAAATTATGCTTCTTAAGAGAGATAAACTTGCTCTTGTCTCCTATCATATGACTTGAGCATCCACTATCTATACACCATTTTTTTTCCATTCTCTTGAGTATGTAAGGCAGTTTGAACAAACATTGATTCTTCTTTGGTGAACTATATAAATCTTGTTTCTTCTTTTCTTCAATCTTGGATTTGTCTTTCTTGAACCATTTGATGGTTTCAATGACTTGAATGTCCTTTTTCCAAAAGTTTCTCTTGCAATACTTGGATATATGTCCCCGTTGATTTTAGTTATAATATAGAATCTTATTTTTGCTCTTTGAAGATTAAGTAAATTCCCTATATCTGTGACCATATTCATTACAATTATAACAATATCTATTGAATACATAACATGATACAAAACTCAAAAAATTTAATTGATAGATATTTCAAGAACATGAAAATAACATAGTAATAATGAATTCTCTGAGAAGAGATGTTTTATTACTCAAGATCACAATACAACTATATGTTTATCTCTGGGAAGAGATGTCTAATTTCCATTTTGGGTTACATCTTTATTTATACACATTTTGAAAGTAAGAGGAGGATGTGAAAGGTCACCAATCTCAAGGGAGATTAAGTGGTTTGACTTCCATGATTTAAAATAATACAGAATTCAAGGAATTACTATTTTTAGATTGCACTACTAAAATTGAAATTTGGGGCACTTCCATTGGGTTTTCATGGGTCAAAAACCAATAAGTGGAGATCCATGCCATCTCACCACATTATCCTTATTCTTAGATTTCGAATGGTTTAAATGGGGAGTCAATTGGAGCTATGGTGCAAAAGTTATGGCTCCTAGAAGTTCCATCATCAATTGGGGTATAACCGTCACCTGAATTATTGCCTAGATCATTCCTCCCTTCTTGAGAAGAAATGGTCCCCATTGCATCAATATTCCTCATTAGGTGTGTTAGTTGTGTCTCAATTTGATTCTCTATGAGCCACTCACCTTGGTGGCTAAGCTGGCCCCTTTTGACTACCTGATAAAGTAGAATCGAGCGTCCTCTTGTTGTCTTCATCTAGGTGTCTAAAATCTAATCCTATTTTACTAGAGTAAAACTCTATGGATAAAGATAATCAATGTCTAGTTGATATACTATGACTGAAGTTTCCAATAGAGGTGGATGATATGGTTTGAGGAGTTCCATGTTGAATATTGGATGCAGACCAAGGTAGGCTGGTAGGTTCAACTCAAAAACATTTTCTCCAACTTTTTTGGTGATGGTGTAGGGACCATATCGTAGAGGCTAAATTTTTTTGTGTGGACCTTCAAGTCATTCCTTTTGAAGCCTCAACCAAACCTTGTCACCCATATCAAAATGGTGTGTAATCCTATGTTTTTCATGGCATTGCTTATACTTCTAATTCATCTTCCCTAGGATGTCATGAACTTATTACTGTATGTGTTGCATTTGTTCAATGAATTTTATTACTTTTGTTTCCTCAAATCTCCCATGAGGTGTGTATTCCATGGTGGAAAATGAAATATCTATATCAATTAGTGCCATGGGTTAGAACCTGAAGCATACTTAGAATGGACTATGCTTGGTCAAGCTATACAAGGCCTGATTATATCCATGTTTTATGAAAAGAAGCCCCTCATCCCTTGTGCATGGATGTTTGGAGTGATACATCTAAATCATGTGAATAATCAAGTGGTTCACCATTTATATCTAACCATCTATCTATGAATGAAAGGCTATGGACTTCATCATCTTGGTATCCATCATCTTCCATAGAGTGGACCAAAAGATGCTCAAGAACCTGTTATCTCGATCTGAGACAATGGACTTGGGGAGACCAAAATGGAGCCATACATGATTAAAATATAGTTGAGTAGTTTCTTCAGTAGATATTTTTTTCTTACAAGTAATTATGGTATCTATTTTTGAAAAATGATCAACTACAAAAAACATATAGTCCTTGCCATGTTTTGAAGTGGGTAAACTTGAGAGAAAATCCATTGAGATAGACTCCCAAGGCCTAGTTGGTTCTAGCAATGGCATGTATAATCCTTACTTCTTATTTGTTAGCTTGGCTATTGTACATGGGGTGCAATATTTGAGGTAACTTTCCACATAATTTCATATATGGGGCTAGTAGGAGTGTTTTTTAAGAAATCCCAATGTATTTTCTACACCAAAGTGTCCAGTTGTCTTACTAAAATGTGCTTCCCATATCATCCTCTATTGCTCTATAGCTGGAACATAAATATGCCCCATATGATAGAGAAAAATATCTTACAAATAGAAATTAGAAACATTTTTACCTTCTTGAAGTGCCTAAAATGTATCTGTAAAGGTAGGATCTCCTTCATATAGAGCACCCCAAGTGGCAGTCTCATGTTTGCACAGGCCAATAACTATTGTGAGTGCAGTAATTGGTGGGTGGCTCAAAAAATCTATGATTGTATTTGAGCTCCCCTTTTTGTGTTTGATTATCAAATGGAATTGTTGCAGATATATGGCCCACTTTTGGTGCCTCTCATTTCATAGTTTGCTCTACATCTGGATGAATTCCAATGGTATGTGGTCAGTGTGGATGACTATCTCTTTCCCAAAGATGTAGTGTTTCCATTATTTATAGGCTTTCACAATGGCATAGAGTTCCTTGTCATATGTTGGGTATTTATTAACTATATTAGTGAAATTTTCAATATCATATGAAATAGAATGGCCATGTTGTATGATGACAGTTCCCATGGCATATTCAGATGCATCTATCATCAACTTGAAAGGTTGATGCAAATGCATCAAGGAAAGAATATGGGTTGAGCAAAGTTTGTTCTTAAAATTCTCAAATTCCCTTTGTTGTATTTCACCCCACTAAAATGTAGCTTTATCTCCTCCTTTGGTCACTTGGGTTAGTGGCCAAGCAACATGTGAGAATCTAAGAACAAACATGTGATAGAAATTTACAAGACCCAAGAAGCTATGAAGTTTTGTGAGGGTCCTTGGTGTAGGCCATTCTCAAATAACCTAAATCTTCAATATATCAACATGGACCCCTTCCTCATTCACAACATACCCTAGGTACTAAATTTTTTTCATCTTGAATGTGCATTTGTCAAGATTTGCATACAACTTGTGCTCCCAAAGAGTTTGAAGCACCTTATGAACATGTTATAGATGTTCCTCCCATGTTCTACTGTAGATGAGTATGTCATCTAGGTAGACAACCATGAATGAGTTGGTGAAGGGTAATAGGATGTCATCCATCATCCTTGTGAAGGTTATAGGTGCATTAATTAAGCCAAAAGGCATAACCAACCATTCAAAGAGCCCCTCCTTAGATTTGAATGTAGTCTTCCAAACATTGGTGGGATTAATGGGAATTTGGTGATAGCCAAATTTGAAATAAATTTTGGTGAAGAACTTTACACCATGGAGTTGGTCCAGTAGGTCATCAATCTTAGGGAGGGGGTAGTAATTCTTCATAGTGATTTTATTTAGGGTTTGATAGTTAATGCAAAGACTCCATGTTCCATCTTTCTTTGGTGCCAAGATAATCAGGCTACCACATGGTGGCTTGATGTGACCCTTTTGGATCAATTCCTAAATCTATCTTTTTATCTCATCATTCTCTAAAACTAATCTTTAATACACATGATTGTTAGGCAAAGGTGATCCTAGGATCAAATCGATAGAATATTTTACCTGGTAATGTAGTGGAACTCCCATGGGTGACTTGAATAAGTCATCATATTCTCCTATGATTTATCCCATTTGCTTCTGTTGTTGTGTTGATTATGTAGTCAAGACTACAATATCAGCCTTCTTGGATTTATGTGGTTTGACCACCATGAGAGTGAATTGCTTTGTCTTCTCCATCAACCTCTTACATTGCTTAGCACTAATCAGGGAGACAGATGTGGGTGGTAGTACCTTTGGTACCTTGTAGTGCCACATTCCAAGAGTGAGGGTGATTCTTTAGGTTTTTTATTCATATATGCCATATCAATCATACATGAATTATTGACCAAGGAGTAAATCACAAAGATCTAGATTGACCACATCACACAAGACTTCATCTTGGAAAGGTTTTATTGCATATGAAAGAAGACACTGATGGGTGACATGGAGGTCTCTCCCTGGGCTCAACCATCCAATATTGTATGGATTTGGGTGAGGATTCATGGATAAATTTAGACTTTTGACAAATTTATCAGAGATTAAATTCTTTTGACTCCCACTATCAAGAATTCAATGTAGAGGTTTACCTTTTACCCATAGTTTGGAGTGAAATAATCTTTCCTTGTCATCTAGCCTTTATTCATGGGTCCGTGATGAAGTAATGATGGTATCAAGCTCAACATCTACAATCTCTTCTTCATCCTCTTTGACTATAGGTTGTGTATGAGATAGAGAAATAGAGATCAAGTATTGTGACTCAGAAAGCAGTGACTTGATGGCTCAACATTCTTCTTTGGAGTAAGTTCTAGTTTTGTGGTAATCGCACCATTTTCCAGTCTTTTCCTTTTAGGGTTTCTTATCTTGAAACTCCTTTTTCTTCCAATTTTGGCCTCATGTTTGACCTTCTTTGTCGCTTTTCCATTTCAAAGGCTGACTCTTTGTATTTTTTATTCCATGCTTTTACTCAATCTTTACTATGAACTTGTATGCCTCACCAAGGGTTTCCAAATTGAAGAGTTCCATTTCCCCCCATATGTACCATTGTAGTCAACCATGATATTTGAGAGTCTTATGTTTCTCACTTTCTTGGATGCCTAATCTTGCAGACAGAGAATGGAAAATGTCTATGTAATCTTAAATAGATTGGTCCTTACCTTGGTGAAGTTATTGCCACTATATGTATAGATCATCATGTGATCTAATGGGATAGTATTCTTCCTTTACCACTTCCACAAAATCATCCTAGGTAGGTTCCACCTCAAGGCCAATGTCATCTATATCGAACCTCTTTTTGTACACTTCCCACCAATTTTTCATGGACAATGATGCTTTCAAAAGATCAAAAGTGACCTTTTCTCCATCGATGAATTTATTTACAGAGAAGTAGGAAGACAATTGATCCAACCAATTTTATACTACATCATTATTGATTTGGATTCGAATGTAGGTAAATCAAAATTCGCCTAAACTTTGAATGGTGTTGGGGCACTAAAAGGACATTCCATGGATGAGGAGCCATGAAGTGTAGATGAGGAGCCAAATTTTCCCATCCATAGTTGTTGGAGAATTTGGGTGAATTGTTGCAGCATCTATGCTTACTTCCATTGGATGGCTTCATTCACCATTTCCTTGAAGGGATTAGATGTCTTGGTGTCATCCATCATTTGAAGTCATTTGGAGTGAATAGGTGGATAGTTTGGAAGCTCTGTTGTTTTCCACCCAAGCTTCTTGTAGCCTGACCTCATCCTCAGGATCATACACTCTCAAGATAAATTGCTTTGATACCACTGATCCAAAACTTTTAAGTTTTGATTGACAAATATTTCAATAAAATAAAAATAACATAGTAACAATGAATTCTCTGAGAAGAGATGTTTTATTACTCAAGATCATAATATAACTATATGCTTATCTCTGGGAAGAGATGTTTGATTTCTATTTTAGGTTAAATATTCATTTATACACATTTTTAAAGTATGAGGATGTGTAAGGTCACCAATATTAAGAGAGATTAAGTGGTTTGACTTCCATGATTTAAAACAATACAAAATTTGAGGAATTATTATTTTTAGAAACTTACTATTTTTAGACTACACTACTAAAATTAAAATTTGGGGAACTTCCATTAGGTTTTTGGGGCTCAAAAACCAATGAGAAAATATCCATTCCATCTCACCACATTTTCCTCATTCTTAGTTTTCTAATGGTTCAAAGGAGGAGTTAATTGGAGCTACAGTGTAAAAGTTATGGCTCCTGGAAGTTCCATCATCAATTGGGGTGGAACCATCACCTAAATTGTTGCCTGAATTGTTACCCGGATCATAACTATAGTTTTTTACAACATTCATCCCATCATTTACCCAAAACTTCTCATCTTTGATTTATTTAGTAGAGCTAGAATTCTACTTATCTTTAGACAAAATCACATCTATATATGTCATAGCTTTTCCTTCCAAATTATCCATCCTTTGATTCATGCCTTTACTAATAATGTCCTAAAAATTATTGACTATTGTTATTTTTTATCTCTTTGTGTCTTCACACCATTAATGCTTATAATAATATCATGATGTGTTAAATAAGTTAGATATGAATTTTTACTCCCTTTATTTTTCTTCAATCTTTCAATCTCTTCCTATAAGCATTCATTCACTTCCTTTAGACATTTTATCTCTGATAAGGCACATAATATTTTGCTTTGAAGAAATGTTTCAACCTCTTTGTCATCCATTGTACCTTTTATCACCTTAAAGTGGTTAAACTTGAACATAAGGTGTGGCTTTGATGCCAATTATTAGAGGTACAATCACTAAGAGGGGGGGGTGAATCAATGATGCAAGATAATCCAAACTTCAATTGCAATCTTTTCAGTTCTTAACTAGTCAACACAAGAATTTATAAAGCATACAAGTCATTCATAATATTAAACCAAAAAGATGATGTAAGATCAAACACATAACACAATAATTACATGGGAAACCCTCATGGGGAATAAAACCCACTCTCAATCCTAAAAACATATGGACTACTTATCATATAAGATGATCACAAACATAAGACCTTTTAGTGAAGCACCCACTTTACAAGGAGAACCTACCCCTAAGCATGAACAAGTACTAACTTATTATAGATGTTGAACACCCATGCAACACCTATGAAATCAATAGTCCAAAACTTTGATTGCCTTTCAATCTAATGGAAAAATAATGTATAACATATCTCTTTCAACCCTTCACACTCACTCAATCTTGCACACATAAGTAATTCATCCAAAACACCCTTTTGTTTCACTCTAGACCTCTTCACTCATCCTCAATCCTCAATCTTTTAAGTACACTATTCTCATATCAAAATTATGATCTACATGTCATACAAATAGTTTTAAACCTGATCTACTCTTCAATCCATCCACTTGGAACACTATCTCTCCTCTTCCTTTGCAGCATAACACAATCTTCTACTTCTCAACTCTATCTTCTACACCTCAAACTCTAGAAACCATCACCTTTGATTTGACTCTTTATATATCCTTCATGAATATCATTTTTTTGGTTTGCCATTAGACTTGCCTTAACACTTAAGGCTTCTTATCATACTAATACATTGACCATAGCATTCATGGGTCACCCTTAAGTAGCTACACCTTTCAAATAGGCCTTAGTAGCCCTTATAGGTCTCATTGAGACCTGTTCACTCTTTTAACACTTCATCAAGCAAATTAGAAACACAAGACCTCTTCTAAATGCATATGTTCACTCTAAATGACCCTTAAGACACCTTCAAGTGATTACATCCATCACCACACTCCTCTATATATGCAAAATTTGCTCAAACAATAGTCTTATACACAAGAAGACCATGAATGAATAAACAGTCAACTTGTCAGAATTTGTTGATACTAAAGATAGATTGGTCAAACATCCAAAATAAATAAAAAATATATTCAATGAGTCTAAAATACTATCCAATAGTTAATTCACCATTAAACATCCAAACACCATCAAAATAAACTCAAACATCCTTATCGAGTCACTTGTAGAAGATGGTCAAACATATAGTCAACTTTTGATCTCACTATCTACTATTGTATGGATAATCAAACCTTTTAACCAATTTTTCTCGATGTATCTTGGGGTTCTCTAAAACTTTCCTTTTTACTCCATCAAGAAATTATGTCATATGTTCAAGATATAAGAAAAAAATATAGACTGGTTTTTATTTTATTAATTTAAATTCCAATGGTCATTGTGCAAGGCAAAAGATTCAAACACGTGTCCTCATCTCATTCTCCCTAGAAAAATGATAAAATACACTTCAATGATCTCCTTGTGAGTCACCTAGTCTTTATTTTCAATCATTGGTCATTGATCTTTGCTTTGTTCTTCCAAGATTGAAACACTTGGTAGCCCCATGTGCCTTCTATGGACCCTACTATCAATATCCATGCACTTACACCACTTAGTAGCCCTAAGTGAAATCTATGTACCCTACTATCAGTATTTAAATGCACTTACACCACTTGTCAGTCTCATATGCAATCTCATGATATGTTGACATATTGACCTCATGCTCACCATTAGATCTTCATCTGCACAATCACCTACATGCTATCGATCCTTGATTAGATCAAGGCTAGATTTCAACACTTGGTAGCCCTGCATTTACCCTCTATAATAGATATTTATTGAGGCTTCAACTTTATAGTTTTTGTCATGTCACAGTCTACTCAAGTAACTTTGGCTAAGTATGAGAAACATTGTAATCTACCTGAAAGCCCAACTTTGCACCTTGATATCTTGTGTTAGACACAACCGCATGACCTAAAACTTGGACCATAATATCTTGGTACAAAACTGATCACACTCATGTGACCAACTTCTTTTGAAACTACCACATGTTTTAATGATGACATCATCAATCTACTCACTTAGCCTAATTTGCTAAGATGACTAGGAGAACCTAGACATTCATATGACTACTTTAATGAATTCCTCTCACTTCCACAAGAAATCCAAGAATTCATAACACCTCATACGACCTCTATAATAGGAACATAAGGTCAGCAACATTATCTAACAACCTGAAGACTTTATCACATGATATTCACTCTCAAATCCACTTGGAACCTATCATTTTGTCATTAATGCATTATGTACTCAGATCACCTTGACATAAAATAACAATCAATGCATCTAAAGAACATGCTCAAAATCAATGAGATTCTTTCCTTTATGTGAATTTAAAACATCTTCTTATCCTTCATCTTGACTATTGAAAGACTCTTCTTATTGCAAAATGTTCACTACTTTTTTAAAACTTGGTTTTTGTTCTGTGACAACCAAGGTGGTCACAAGAATATTATATGAGGGTGACAAATCTCTCAAGATAATGGGTACAAGAGAACCATCTAAAATTTTTACACCCAAGGATTATATTGATGCCCTTAGTGTTGCAACATGTCCAATAAAGGGATCAACCTTTTCACCTGACCTCAATTTTAGATAAAGAAGTTCTCTTTGTAGATGCAGAACAGTGCTCTCATTTTTGGCCTCATAAATTATTTATAGCTTGCTCCAAGCTTCCTTGGTTGTTTTGGATTCATAGATTATGGTTACACTTTATCTAATACCCTGAATGATCAAATTTACATTTTGATTAGTGTTTCCATATTTGCATTATTTATCCATATATGTTGCATTTTAGGTGTATGATCCATCTAAAATATTCCAAATTTATTCAAATTCTAGTTGAGTTCTTAGTTATCTTCTAATAAGAGTAGTTTTCATCTTTGAATAACTGATAATATGGTAATAAGAACTTTGATGCTTATGAAACTGTGATCAAGACTATAGGTGATAGAATGGTTCCTTATCACTTTAGGTATCTAGGTCTCCATTTCTATATATTAATAAACTGATATACAAGACCTTTGTATATACACACCCTTCCTATTTACCCATCGGTACATGAAATAATGTATCCCTTTATATATATATATATATATATATATATATATATATATATATATATATATATGTCATTACATGAAATAATATGGTGCATGGAACCAAGAAAATACTAAAATGGGTTCATCAAATCATTAGCACCTACTTAGATGTAATTCTACATACATGGGCATAACTGTAGACACCTAAAACTGGCCATTGATAACCTCTAACTAGGGTTTTGGCCAATTTCCACTTAAAATGCATAATTTGGCCTAAAAACACTACAACATGCTAATTGATGTGAAACTGACATATTCAAGTGTCAATTTTGGCCAAGGTATCCCTAAATGGGGTAATGTAATTTATGGGCCAGCTAACTTTGATCAGATCATTCTGAGTCAAAATGTTAATTTTGCACCTAGGTGATTTAGATTGAGCTTTCTTATCAAATATCTTGCACGAGACACATGCCTTTGTTATTCAGTGTTGGTAACATCCTAAATGGGATAACAAATCCAATGCATCTAACATCACATTCCAAGTCTAATCCAGTCAAAATTTAGACTACTAATAAGGCATTCTAATCAATTTGAGTAATTTGTGCACAAAGTGCTTAAACATGCTTAAGAGCTAATTAATCCAAGTTAGAGCCTAATTAATAATTTTATGGAAACTTGTTGGATATTTATTTTTAGAAATGAATATTGAATATCTACATCATTAGGTGACCTCATTTCTTGGGATGACATCCCTAGGCCATAAATGCCACAAATATCAGGATTTATGCCCTCCATGCCTTATCAATGCCTTCTTTGATGCCCTCCATGCCTCTTAATTACCCCTTATTCCAATTTCATGATGAGGATAATTATAAACATAATTCCAAAAATTGAATTAATCCTTATCCACACATCTCAATCTTAAGATGGATGATTCAGGTTGATTCTAGACATTCTCAAAAATCTATAAATAGAGGGGCCATGAACATCATTTTTAAATCTTGACTGTTCAAAGTTATAATGTAGGATTGGTTCCAAAAGCTTCATAAAACTATTTTTACCATGCCAAATTGATTCCAAGGCAATCTAAGCCACAAGCCAAAGGTGCCAAGTAGAGATGGAGGTAGCCAAGCTTCCATTGCCAAGGACTTCATGAGTACAAGCCGAACAAGCCACTACAACAAGCATTTTGGAACATCCAAGGGAGGTAAAAGAAGGTTTTTTTTGCATTTTAGTTGTGTGTTTTATTCATGTTTGTTAACTAAGCTCTCCCTAGTGTCTAGGCCTATAGATGTTATGCTATTTAGTGTGTTTCTTTCATTTTGTTTTCATTTTGAAACTAACACCATACTAACCATTCTATCTTGAGTCAAATTACGAGCTCACATATGGCACACCTGGTGGGACCAAATGCATCCCACACATGAATAAGATCATTCTTTAACTTTACAATCTTCATTTGGATCATTAAAACTCTTGCAATTTGATTTTCTAACTTTGTTTTGTCATTTTTCTTTGTCATGGGTTTACACAGTAACTGACATCAGTTAGTAAAACCATCATCATTTTACATAGCCATCATCAATCACTATTGGTATAACCAATGTTAGTTAGATAACTGTCATTAGTTAGTAAGTGTAACCAATATCGGTCACTATGTTTTTCTTAAAAACACAAACCTAAGAGCTAAATAGGCCATTTTAAAATGCTTGGTTTGGGGTCATACGCACTCCATTTTAGATGATTTTTTTTAAAACCACATGTTTTCTCCTAAATTTTCAAAATTTGGAATTATTTTAGCTTCAAGTTTCAAATATTTTTCACAAAAATTTTAAAATCTATTTCAAATGTTTCTAATCTAACATATTTGCTTTTGGGATGATGCCTTAAGGGTAGATAGGTAACCAACAGACTTGGAAATTTCTAAAACATGTTGTTAAGACATCTTTAACATGATTTTAAATTGAATTAGGAACCTTGTTTTGTCATTTAACAAAAAATTTAGATGTCTATGGTGAATGTTTTTAAAGTTTACAATTAGACCAAGGCGTCAAAAGAACACCATCACACCTTTACATTTGCGCTTTAAAATGAACTCACCTTTCCAAAAAATTTGTATTCACTTAGTTGTTTAAATTAGATTTTTGTTTGAAAAAAAGATGGGTGTTGCATGTATGCTCTTCCATTTGTCCCCTTTAGGGAACCCTTGAAATCAAAAGCACCATTCCTATTTCAAAAAGCCTAGTCCAAGGCTTAGAAAGAATGTCATCTAAAACACTCCCAAAAAACTCATCAAAGTTTGGGTGACCTTGAAAATGACCCTAAAGTCTTTCTTTCTATGTCTTTCATTTCATTTCATCTTGGATTACGATGGGGAAATCATTACCTCCCTCAAGTTCTTTAGTGAATCTTTGACCTAGGGTTTCACCTCCGAGTACTGACTTCACTTATTCCTTTTGAGTTACACACAAGATGTATCTACATTTGGACATCACACTACATTAAGCAAATAGTAAGATGTAGTGGTTGTAAAAAATACTAGACCTTTTTATAACTATCTAATGTCGTATTCACCTAATTTTTATGTGTCTCTTTTACATTGTTTGATGTGAAAGTCATTGTACAATTGATTCCCCTATAAACATTTAAAACTTGATGGTTTAGTTAACCCCACATTGCCATATCCTTGCTAGGATTTGGATGATTGTATTTAGTGTGTTTTGGTCATTTTTATTGGTATGTTTTAAGACTAAATCTTGTTTATTTTTTCATAAGCCATGTCAAAACAATGTATTTGAGTTGAGGAGGGTAGTGTTATGCTACCCAAATCATGTCAAACCATTTATGCCTTTGAGTTTTTTGAAACATAACATTGATCACATCATTCGAGCATGCTTATGTCGTCAGGCTGATCAAATTGTTTCAAGACTAGTTTACCTTATATCAAAAACCATTTGTTTCAAACCATGTCATGTATACCATTTGGACCTTTGTCTTGTGTTATCATGTTATCCAATATTGTCTAGCCAGTTTGGTCAAATCCTTGTTTTCAACGTTGAGTTTTCAATTAGCATTATCAAATTTAGATTCAAACATTGATTAATTTTTGTTTAGGCCTTAATTCATGGAGATAATACATAGATATTTCAATTTTAGGTTTCATAACTTTAATTAATCAATTACCCAAATTTGAAAACTATTTATGGTTTGTTTGTTCAGTGCCTATCCTTATCATTGTTTGTGCCTTTATTTGGGAAAACAAGTCTTTCTTGAAAGAGCCTTTTGTCTTATTCCTTATTCCAAATGATCATGTTTATGTTTGATTCCATGTGTTGGGTCTATGTCAAAGTTATTTCAAAACTTGTTAGATTAAATCAAATCACATCAACCTTTGTTTCAAGTCTAGCTTTTGATGCCATTTGGCTAGAAGTCTTAGCACATGCTTATTTGTTTGAGCCTAGATTTTGACTTCGTGTTTGGACAAAAGAACTAGTAACTCAACTTTTCTCTTTCCTAGTTTAGACCTTATTTGTAAAACTTTGACCTAGACCTTTGACATACTAGTTTTTATTTAGACACTTGACCTTTTGTGCGTATGACATTTGACATTAGACATTTGATGTTAAACTAGTTTATGGTTAAACTATTTTATGTCAAGTCTTAGCCCAAATCATTTTGGAGATACAAATCCACTTTTAGACCACATTGGAAATATAACTCCACCTTTTGACCAAGTTAGACTAATCTTAAACTATTTATCCTTTGGATATAATTTTTCAGAGTTTGCAAAACTCTAAGCCTATTTTTTTTGGATCTTTTATCATTTACATGGATATGTCTAGTTACACTTATGGTAGAGTCACATAAAATCCAAATTATGATATAATGGCTCCATAATATCCCACTAGGAACCCCTATAGAGAAATATTTTCTAAGGAGTTTTATTATTCTCCCTCCAATAATCCATATGGGGAACATAGTCAAAATCCACAAAATCTAAATCAAGACCTTGATTGGCATGAAGAGGCTTATGAGGAAGACTTTGAAGACCCAACTATAGATAATGTTGTTTGGGATATGGATCTATAACCTATTTGTAATAATCAATACGTGGAACATAAACAAGAGCTAGCTTATAAACTAAATCACAATTGGGATGATATGGTTTATGAGGAAGACTTGGATGCTTTGGCTTATGCAAGTAATCAGGCTCCACCACATCATACCATTTCTATTATAGGACCACAATGTCACACCATTACCACACCAAGACCTCATCCTTTAGTTTGTGTGATAAATCAAGCTCCACAATGCCCCTTCATCATTCCAAGACCTAGTCCTTTGGCTTGTGCAAGAAATCAAGCCCCGTATTGCCCTATTATTACCATTTCAAGACTTCATCCTTTGGCTTATGTGAGAAATCATGCTCAATAGTTCCCTACCATTATCCAACCACATGTCATTCTTCATCCAATACCAATCCCATCCAAACCTCAATCGATCCAATCCTTTGAAGACCAAGCTATGTTTAAAACTAGTATTTTCCAACTCATTAGAAACCAAGGCTCAAACAACTAACCAATGTAAGATGTTTTTGTTAAACCAACCACTTGTGATAAGTTAGCATATGATGAATCACCTATTGATCTTATAGTAGTTTTCGAGGAGTCTCACACTGATGAGCTAGTATTTGTCGAGTCATTTCTTAATGATTATAACTACCTTTGGGTAAATCATTACCTTGACCATGTGATTATTTTGCAAGAGTCTCCTATTGATAAGCCAGTCTCTGAGGAGTTGTCTCTTGACCTTTTTCCCATCCTAGATAAGTCTCACTTTCATAAACTAGGCTTAGTGGAGCCCATCATGCCATCACAAGCCATTACTTGTCCAAAACCAAATATTCAACAAGACATCATTATAACAGAGTGGTTCTACTCATTTTGACTTTCTACATTCAGAAGAAGGAAGAAACTAAAGATAATGGTCAGGGGTTAGATGATACCTGGATTAAGTTGCGCATTGTTATCCAGACATTGTAGGAGCTCCTCTTTGGCTATGGAGGAAGACACCTGTAGAGAGAAAGAGACTCAAACACAGAAAAATGTTAGATAAAGATAAGGTGGACTACCAAGCACATGCTTGATCCCAAAAGCGTAAAGACTTCCTGGAGGGATGACAGTCCACTTTTTATGAAAAAGAGTGTCAGATAAAGAGAAATAATGAAAGACTAAGAAATAAAAAGTAGACAATGCATAACTATATTCTACTGTAAGTCTTCCACAGTCACCGATGGTAGTTAGTCTGTCATCTTTAGTTGTTCAAGGTTACCGACATCCATTATGCTACCGATGTCGGTAGGGGCAATGATCCTTGTATGGGTTTTGGATGGGTTTGTGGTCAACAGAGGGGTTTGGAAGGAGTTTGGGTCTGCGCAGGTTTGCAAGACAGTAAATAGGGTCTGAGAGGGGGCAAAGGCAAAGGGTTGGTATGTAAATAGATAAGAATAGGAGGAAGGCTTTTCAGCCTTTTCAGAAAGAAAGTTGGGTTATCTCTTAATAGTACTCAAAAATAGCAAATTGAATGATTACCAATCCATTCTAAAGATATTGAAATGAAACACAAAAGAATACTTAGCTCTTGCTTGATGAAGAACCAGAGGTGATTGAATGCTTATTCCTGTTACAGCTTGTGTCGAGGTCCCTGTGGAATGATCCAATCTAATCTGGAGTCGAGAGTGTAGAGTTTTTGTATCCAGGCAAGTGGTAGTTGAAGTCTGATGCTTCGTCTCAGATTTTACCTATTGATGTCAAAGTCTAAGCTGGGAGAGAGAGAGAGAGTCCAAGAGGAAGTCAATTTGAGATTCATGATTCAAGATTTGTGATTAGATGAGTCTAAGATCCCCTAACTCGATGTGAGAAGTTAGTTTATGTAACCAACATTGGCAGTTCTGCTGGTGTTGGTCGATAGTTGACCGACGTCGGTGAGTGCAGAATGGGTAAAAGGGCTATTTTTAGCCCTTCACCTATTTCTCCATGTGCTGAGTGTATTTTCTATTAGAGAATGCTCAAATGATGGTGTTATTATGCATGAGTGTTGGTTAGAAGGTTGGAATGGGTATTATGTAGTTATGATTTGGATGACTTAGTCATGGGGTGAGTCATAGGATAGGAAATGGTCTTAGTGGTGAGGTGTCCAAGGTGAGGTGTCCTAGGCAAGGTGTCCTAGGTGATGTCATAATTTAAAATAAGTAATTTATTTTAAATTAATAAAGTGTGAAGGGGACCAAGGGGAGTCGACACAATTTTGGTCCTTGGACGGGTTTTGGATGGGTTTGTGGTCGACAGAGGGGTCTGGAAGGAGTCTGGGTCTGTGCAAGTTTGCAAGACAATAAATAGGGTTTGAGAGGGGGCAAAGGCAAAGGGTTGGTATGTAAATGGATAAGAATAGGAGGAAGGCTTTCAGCCTTTCCAGGAAGAAAGTTGGGTTGTCTCTCAACAATACTCAGAAATAGCAAATTGACTGATTACCAATCCATTCTAAAGATACTAAAATGAAAGGCAGAAGAATACTTAGCTCTTGATTGATGAAGAACCAGAGGTGATTAAATGCTTATTCCTGTTACAACTTGTGTCAAGGTCCTTGTGCAATGATCCAATCCAATCTAGAGTCGGGAGTGCAGAGTTTTTGTAACCAGGCAAGCGGTAGTTGAAGTCTGATGCTTCATCTCAGATTTTACCTATTAATGTCAAAGTCTGAGCTGAGAGAGAGAGAGAGAGTCTAAGAGGAAGTCGATTCAAGATTCGTGATTCAGGATTCATGATTAGATGAGTCTAAGGGACCCTAACTCAATGTGAGAAGTTAGTTTATGTAATCGACGTCGGTGATTCCACCGATGTCAACTGACAGTTGATCGATGTCAGTGAGTGTAGAATGGGTAAAAGGGCTATTTTTAGCCCTTCACCCATTTCTCCATGCACTGAGTGTATTTTCCATTGGAGAATGGTCAAATGACGGGGTTATCATGCACGAGTGTTGGTTATAAGGTTCGAATGGGTCTTAGGTAGTTATGATCTGGATGACTTAGTCATGGGGTGAGTCATAGGATAGGAAATGGTCTTAGTGGTGAGGTGTCCAAGGTGAGGTGTCCTAGGCAAGGTGTCCTAGGTGATGTCATAATTTAAAATAAGTAATTTATTTTAAATTAATAAAGTGTGAAGGGGACCAAGGGGAGTCGACACAATTTTGGTGTCTATATCTTACTCCTATTTTTGTCTTACAGTTTGTCAAGAACAACCAACAAGATAAAAAGGGGAAAATGTAGACACCAAAATTATGTCAACTCCCCTTGGTCCCCTTCACACTTTATTAATTTAAAATAAATTACTTATTTTAAATTATGACATCACCTAGGACACCTCGCCTAAGACACCTTGCCTTGGACACCTCACCACTAAGACCATTTCCTATCCTATGACTCTCCCCATGACTAAGTCATCCAAATCATAACTACCTAAGACCCATTCCAACCTTCTAACCAACACTCATGCATAATAACCCTATCATTTGACCATTCTCTAATGGCAAATACACTCGGTGCATGGAAAAATAGGCGAAGGGCTAAAAATAGCCCTTTTACCCATTTTACACTCATCGACGTCGATCAATTGTCGGTCAACACTGGCGGAACCACCGACGTCAGTTACATAAACCAACTTCTCACATCGAGTTAGGGGCTCTTAGACTCATCTAATCACGAATCTCAAATCCACTTCCTCTTGGACTCTCTCTCTCTCTCGGCTTAGACTTTGACATCAACAGGCAGAATCTGAGACAAAGCATTAGACTTCAACTACTGCTTGCCTGGCTACAGAAACTCTGCACTCCCGACTCTAGATTGGATTGGATCATTACATAGGGACCTTGACACAAGCTGTAATAGGAATAAGCATTCAATCACCTCTGGTTCTTCATCAAGCAAGAGCTAAGTATTCTTCTGCCTTTCATTTTAGTATCTTTAGAATGGATTGGTAATCAGTCAATTTGTTATTTTTGAGTACTGTTGAGAGACAAGCTGACTTTCTTCCTGAAAAGGCTGAAAAGCCTTCCTCCTATTCTTATCCATTTACATACCAACCCTTTACCTTTGCCCCCTCTCAGACCCTATTTACTATCTTACAAACCTGAACAGACCCAGACTCCTTCTAGACCCCTCTGTCAACCACAAACCCATCCAAAACCCATCCAAGGACCATTTCCCCTATCGACATTGACAGCATAACTGATGTCAGCAACCTTGACCAACTGACACCGGTAGAACTACCAACATCGGCGACTGTGGGAGACTTATAGCAAAATATAGGTACGCATTATCTACTTTCTATTTCTTAGTCTTTCATTATTATTTCTTTATTCGACACTCTTTTTATCAAAACGTGGACTGTCATCCCTCTAAGAAGTCTTTGCACTTCTAGGACCGAGCTTTTCTTGGTAGTCCACCATATCTGTCTCTAATATTTTTCTATTTAAGTCCCTTTCTCTAGGTGTCTTCCTTGACAGCCAAAGAGGAGCTCCTACAATGTCTGGATAATGGTGCGCAACTTAATCCGGGTATCATCAAACCCCTGACCATTATCTTTAGTTTCTTATTTCTTCTAAATATAAATAGCAAAAATGAGTAGAAACATTCTGCCCCTTTTTGTCTTGTTGGTTGTTCTTGACGAACTGCAAGACAAAAATAGGAGTAAGATGCCCCAGGTATGGGATGAGGTCTTTTTCTTGTCTTGTTGGTTGTTCTAATGAACTGCAAGACAAAAATAAGTGTAAGTTGCCCCAAGTATGATGATGAGGTATCCCCCCTCAAAGCGAGAGTCGAGGGAAGGTAACATGATATCGGGTGCCGATTTGATAGGTAGTGGATGGGTATGGTGAAGTTGGAGTGTGAACGCTACAATAGTTGAGATTGCACATATACCACTTCACATGATAAGTAGGTAAAATTATCATGGTCAAGGTCGAGGAGTGCTAAAATTGAAATAACCCGTCCCCAGCTTTTAGTCGTAGATGATTGGGTTAAATGATCAGAGCTATAGCTCCAATAGTCATCGTGTTCCAAGTATCCCAGGCTTGGGAAGTGCTCCTGGAAAACACGAAAATGTCACAAGTAGTGGGGATCAACTTGGGCATGATCCGATACTTGTGAGGGTCATAATGTGATGTGCGAACAATTTTGCTAACTATTCGTGAGGTAGCATACATGCAATCAAAACAACTAAGATAGATTTATCTCGAAAATGGTCATGGTCTGAGAAGATAGTTGCGATCTCCAAGGTTGTTGGTCGAGTTGGGTTGAGATATAAGTGATCTCAATAGTTGTGTGTTGTGGTCAGGAAGATGGCTGTGATCTCCAATGTGCCCCATGAGAAGCCAAAGGTGACTTCTACAATGTCGGGGCTGGTTGTTTGGTTATGATTTTGGACTAGATTAAGTCATGGTTAAAAGTTATATGGTTGGTCCATCAGGTAGATGAATGAATGAATGGCCGTTTGTCATTAGGGAGACAAATAGGTGAATGGCCAAGCTAACCTCAGAACACTGAGTGCTGCCTACATAGCCCCTGTGTTAAGGGCCTCAAGCCAATGTAGTTTCGCCAAACAGGAAGAAGAGTGCAAGTTATGGATTGGTTTTGACTAGGTTAAGTCATGGTTAAAGGTGAAATGGTTTGTCCATCAGGTATATGAACAAACAAATGGCCAATGTCATTAGGGAGATGAATGGGCAAATAGCCGAGCTAACCCCAGAAGACTCCATGTCAACTGAGTGCTGCTTACATAGCTCCCTGTATTAAGGGCCTCAGGCCAATGTAGTTCTTACCAAAAAGTGAGGAAGATGGTCAAAGTGGTTGATAGTTGTTTTGGTCAGGTTAGTGGGTCTAGCATTTCCCATATGTGTGATGGTTCATGCTTGAAATGATAAGTGTATGATGATGTTACAGCCTTTTCCATATTATGTGATGGTGTATTCTGTAACATTGGTTATATGGTTTTTCATCCCTAGTAATTTTCCATATTTGTGATGGTGTATGTTAAAAATGAAATGAGAATATTTATGCTTCAGCAAGTTTCCATATTGGTAATGGTATATGCTTGAAATAAATTGTGTTTGGTCGATAGTTATCATGTATATTATTTTCCATAGAAACTAGTGTGAAAGGTCTATGTCATGTTAGTGGACTGAAAATGTTTGGGTTTGGTTTAGTTGGTTTTGGTTAGATAATGGTCTGGTTATGTGTGACCAAGATGTATAAGAAGTGAAAGGCGCGTTGCTCTTTCATTGACAAGGACCATAATGATTGCATAGATAAGGTTTTTGGAAACAAAAGCCTCATTCATGCATTACATCATTGACCATTGGTTTATGTTAGAGAAGTACTGGAATCACTTGATGTTAACTGAGCTCAAAATCCCTTGAGTATGTTGGGGTGATAGGTGGTGATTATGTGATATGTGAGGGTAGCATAACCCTTTTGAGCAGGGATAACTTTGTCCCTTTTATAGGTGACCCTGAAAACAACTATAGGCAAGTCCATGACTTTATAGTTTGTCAATCTTTTTTTTTGGTAGACTGATCAATGCGGGGAGTCCACATGGGATGTTGTGTCTTGATTTGTGGTCATGTTGAAGCTAATCGGTGTGAGAAGCTTTTTAGTGGGTGCTAAGTATGTAGCAAAATTTAGTCATATCCATCCTTTAAGGGAGTGGTCTATATTCTACTTTGTATGTTTGGATGTCTAGCTATCCTTCAAGGGAGTAGTCTAGTAATTGCAGCAATGATGCAACTGTCCTTCGAGGGAGCAGTCTACATTGATAGTTTATGACCTTTGTATATTTGATTAGGCATCCCAATTTTTTTATTTTTTTGCTAGAATTTTTAGTCATGGAAAAGCCTATAGAGGTTTTGGGGGCTCTTTTTTATTAGGACAAAACACAAATGCAACAAGGGTTAACTAATGTTTGGGGGGAAAAAGGGTTTAAAAGGAATAGGCATGATGATGATGGGGGTTTGCTCAAGGGATGAGTTCAAGTTAAACGTCAAGTGAATGACTACTTGATTAACAATAGAAAGGTCAAAGATGTAAGGCATTAATGGGCTCAGGTTCTGGTTGGCCTTCGAAAGAAGACAGACGATAAGTCCCTGATCCATGCATTATGATGTAAGGTCTGAGCCAATTAGGAGCAAACTTGTCTTGTTTGCTTCGTTCCATATTGGTCACGTGTTGGTTGTCTGTAAGGACAAGATTTTTGATGTTGAAATCTTATTCTTTCAGATTTTTGATGTCATGTTTTGGTTGAAGTTGGACGTGAAGTCGGTTAGTATGTTGTTGGCATTTGGTACAACGCTAAACATAGTTGTTGCAGTCTTGGTTAAGGGTGGGCCAATAATAGCCCAAGTGGAAGATGCACTTGGCAAGCAAGTTACCACTGAAATGTCCCCCACAAATCCTATCATGGACTTGCTTGATGACATGAGATGTTTCAGTGGTAGTTAAGCATTGGATAAGGAGGCCGTCGAGACCTCGTTTGTAGAGAACACCCCCTAGCATGGTGTATTAAGCAGTACTCTTGATAAAATCCCACTGTGCATTACTAGAGATATTAGGAGGTATGATAAAATATGTCAAGTAGTCCACAAGTTGTTTGTACCAAATGTCATGTGGACTAGTGAGGTTAGGAGGAATTTCCCCTAGAAATGATGGTCGAGATGTGCCCAAGATAGAAATCTTGGGTTGTGTTAGTTGAGAGGTCTTGATGAATAATGGATATGTCAAAGGTGTAGAAGTCTGGTCTTTTCCTTTATCCTTCACAGTTTGGGGCCTGGTGGCCACATTAATTGTATTGATTTTGAATAAAGGAGTGGAAGGTGGTAGAGGGACCATAGTCTTGTATGGGGATCCCGATTTAGGTGAAGAGGTTTGAGAGGCATGAGATGATGTTGGTGATTTGTCAAAAAAGTGGCCAGAAGAAGCCTTAATGTGAGGGGTGTCCTTTTTCAGGTGTTGGTGAATAACAACCTTAAGGGCACAGCAACGCTCAGTATCATATCCAGGTGTGCGGTGATACCAGCAAATTTGAGAGTCATCGAACCAAGATGGTTTTGGTCTGAGAGGTTGGTATGGTTTAATAGGTGGGAGAGTGATGCTAGAAGTCTGAAACAATTGGCATAACATTGAAGCATAAGACCCCCTTAATGGGTTGACACTCTTTGTTGTAGTAGGTGTTGACAACTTCTTTTTAGGAGTTGTTTGAGGAGTTTGTCGTGTCACCTTTTTCATGGGTGGTGTGGTCACACGTGTAGATGACACTTTGTTGTTGAGAGGTGTATGATGTGGGAGCAATCCTACTAAAGTAGAAGGATGTGGACCCAAAATGGAAGGTAATGATGAAGGTGGGGGAGAAGTTCTTTGATGTGGTTTAGTGGCCTTTTTTGGTTTAATGTGAGGACCACTATTGTGAGGAGCGAGGCTCAAATCTACCTTCATCAGATCTTCTTCGATCGAACTGGGTGAGGGGGCAAGTTCCTCTCTCGGTGGAGAAGGGATTGGAGACTGTGGCTCTTCGAGAGGATAGAGCGCATAAATGATCATGGTTTCAATGTGTGGTCTAGGAGTGGGGGAAGTATGATCCCTCATTGATGATAAGGAGGATGAGGGTGAAGCCACCGGCATTGGTGTCATCAAAGCATCCTCCAATATGGGAGAAGTCAAAGTTAACTCTCCTACATGTGAAAGAGGGGTGGATGGAGGACTATCCTCCATTTGTAGAGGACAAATATGAGAAGAAGGCTCTTCTACCCATGGTGGACAAATAGGAGAAGAAGGCTCTTCTACCTGTGGTGGATAAATAGGTTGACTAACCTCTTCAAACTGTGGGAGAGGTTGGTTAGAAACCATGTTGATCATGCATATGTTATGCTCTTGAAGGTCATCAGCTATAGTCTGAATGTTATGCTGACTTAGGGGATGGTTAGGGAATGGTTGTCTAAAGACATCCATGTTTTGGTTAGTCGGCGCATGTGGGTTATCCAAAACAAGATCCCCTTTGTCCAACATGTCTTGAATGATGTTTTTGAATGTTTTACAGTTGTCTATGTCATGACCCTTAACACAATGAAAGTTACAAAAGTCATTTTCCCTATACCATGTAGGGATGGCTTTTGAGGGGTCAAATTGAGGTAGTCAAATTTGAGGGAGATTAAGGACTCCTTGCTTGACTAGTTTATCCAACACAGAAGCATATGATTCTCCTATTGGAGTGTATTGACATTATACGTATCATTGTTGGAATTGCCTTGTGATGTAAACTGACGTGGAAGGCCGATATTAGTTGGTTTTTGTTGAAGATGATGGCCTAAGGACCATAGTGTTTGCTAATCCCTTAGACTTGGAGTGGGAAGAAGAAGGTTTGGAAGAAGAAGGGTCATTAATTCTGTATTACTATGTAATTTGACCTTATCCTCTTCAACTACGTGGAGTTCAAGCTTTCGGGCCATTGTGAAAGCTTTGTCAAATGTGAGAAATGTTTGGACCCGCAAAGTGGATGAGATGTGCTTGGCACATGCTCGTGAAAAGAGCTCAATGAGCTCAGTTTGAGGTAATGAGAAGGAGAGTTGGTTAATCAAACCTCTCTAATGGGCGACGAAGTCAGCTATTGACTCATCATCGAATTGTCTAATAGAATATAGGTCTGTAATGGAGACCTTTTTAGTGATGTTGATTGAAAAGTGGTCAAGGGATAGTTGGGTGAGTTGAGTGAATGAAAAAAGAGAATGACTGGCAATAGAGCTATACCAGTCAAGGGCAGCCCCCGAAAGTGACATGGAGAATGTGCAAAGTAATAACGCATCATCGTGTGCTATGAGGTAACAAGCATGTCTAAATGCTCGTAGATGTTGTTTTGGGTCCTCTTTACTCTGAAATTGAGTAAATTTGGGGAGTTCCCACTGGTTAGGATATGGTCTAATAGGCACCAAAGGGTGAATGGGTTCGTTACAGATTTGTTCATATGAAAGAACATTGCTTGAACCAGAAATGGATGTCTCAAGGTTAGACATCTTATCCATCAACATCTTAATTAGATCAACTTATGGATTGGCAGGTGGGGCAACACTTGGGTTATAAGGTACCTAGAAGGTGTTAGGAGGGGCATATGACATACTTGGTTGCATTTGTATAGGCACAATGTATTGGTAGTTCATCATAGGGACTGATGTTGAGATCAAGGGGGTTTGTGCCATGAGGTTAGAGGGCACAAGTTGACTAGATACCGCCAAAGGTGGTTGAATGGTGGCATTGGTAAAAGGATAGGTAGTCACTCCTGTGTTTATAGGCACAAGAGTGTGTCGAGTCGAGACAATCAAGTTCTGGTATGGTGTAGAACTTGGTTGAATTGTTTGTGGTTGAGGGGTATGAAAACCCCAATGGAGGTAGGTCCAAAAATAGACGGGGAGGCCAAATCTTGAGCATTGGCCATGGTCGGGTTATTGGTCAAGGCAATAGCCTGAGTGATGATGGGTTGGGTAGTGGATGGTGTTGATATCATTGCCACTTCACCCGAGGAAGTTGGCACCCTCTAAATAGGATCACCTGAAGGGTCTCGCATTTGGATTCTCATGAGATAGTGTTGGAGAGCCTTGACATTATGGTCAAGGAATCTCTCAAAGTCTTGATCTCCTTCAAGAACAATAGGAGATTGATTGGTGGGGGTAGGTTGGATAGGAGTACGTTCAATATCTGAAATATACTCCATCAGGGGACTTAGTATGAAAGGTGAAGGTGGAAGTGGTTGTTGATTTGCATGGTCAATAAGAGTTTTGGCTTGAATATGTGTCAAAACCATTGAAGGTGAGAAAGTTCAGGTTCTAAAAATTGTGTTTCAATTTCAAAAAACCAAAATGTGTGTTTGACAGCAAAAAAAGTCTAGTTTTTAGCTTGCTATTTTGGAAGAAAAGTTTGATGACAGTGACTGACGTTAGTGGAAAAACTGATTTCAGTGGAGATATGTTGCCGACATCGGTGGAAAAACTGATGTCAGTTGATAAAAGTTGCCGACGTCAGTGGAAAAACTGATGTTGGTGTCTGTGTGTTTTTAGAAACTTAGAAAATTGAAAGTTTTTGGACGAAAAAGAAATTCTGAGTTGTTTTTAGACCTTAGAATGATGCGACCTCACCAGCTCAAAAAACTAGATAAGAATAGCAAAAAAGATGAAGGCAAGCAAACTCTAAACGTTAAATTCCTAAGAATAAATTTTAGAGTCGTGGTGGCTTATGCCTTAGAAAAATGTGTTTGGGAATTTGGATTATAGAATGGGTCCTAAAGAGGCAGTCTAAGGTTGGTTTTGGGTTATGTTTTGGTGCTTAAAATCTATATTAGGTTCCATATGTGGCCTAGTGCTAGGAGCTTGCTCCCCTCACTTCACGAGCCTAGAGCCAAGCTGGGTCGCTTAGCCAATATATACTTCCCCAAGAGTTTATACTCTGCCAGAGAACAGAGTGGGTCCTCCTCTTGGTGGTGAAATCCAAGTAGGATCGCCAGGAAGGGTAAGGTATCTGCTAGGTGATGAAATCCTAGTCAGGCCTTGTCTCAAGTAAGCTTAGATGTTTGATTGTGAATGTGGTCTGGTCGTGTAACATATGTGCACTACGATTTATTCATCATGCATTTTAATTACTAGATGAGCGAAATATGCATTCAAGCAGGAATGAAATGCAATATGTTTTTAGCCCAAATTGAAATGTTTTGTTCAGGTGCAAACAAGTAAGGAAAAGGTTAAGAGTATGAATTTCACTACTCTAAGATGCAAGAAAGAGGTGACAAGAAGAAAAAGAAAGAAGTTCCTTTTAACTTGTGCTTATGGTGTCTTTTCGAAATAAGGAGAAAGAGGAAGGATGCAAGGAGAGAAAATTTTCCTAATGCACCTATATGAAAGTTTGCCTTTTAGAAGAAAAAGGATGAACCCAAGGAAAACTCTAGGGTCCCATCGGGTGTGCAAGAATGTTTCTACTCATTTTTTCTATTTATATTCAAAAGAAATAAGAAACTAAAGATAATGGTCAGGGGTTTGATGATACCCAAATTAAGTTGCATACCGTTATCCAGACATTGTAGGAGCTCCTCTTTGGCTATGGAGGAAGACACCTGTAGAGAGAAAGGGACTTAAACAGAAAAATATTAGAGATAGATATGGTGGACTGCCAAGCAAAGCTTGGTCCCAGAAGTGCAAAGACTTCCTGGAGGGATGACAGTCCATGTTTTGATAAAAAGAGTGTTGAATAAAGAAATAATAATGAAAGACTAAGAAATAGAAAGTAGACAACACGTACCTATATTCTGTTGTAAGTCTCCCATAATCACCAACATCAGTAGTTCTATCGATGTCAGTTGGTCAAGGTTGCCGACGTCGATTATGCTACCAACGTCAGTAGGGGCAATGGTCCTTGGACGGGTTTTAGATGGGTTTGTGGTCGATAGAGGGGTCTGGAAGGAGTCTGGGTCTGTGCAAGTTTGCAAGACAATAAATAGGGTTTGAGAGGGGGCAAAGGCAAAGGGTTGGTATGTAAATGGATAAGAATATGAGGAAGGCTTTTCAGCCTTTCCAGGAAGAAAGTTGGGTTGTCTCTCAACAATACTCAGAAATAGCAAATTGACTGATTACCAATCCATTCTAAAGATACTAAAATGAAAGGTAGAAGAATACTTAGCTCTTGATTGATGAAGAACCAGAGGTGATTAAATGCTTATTCCTGTTACAACTTGTGTCAAGGTCCTTGTGCAATGATCCAATCCAATCTGGAGTCGGGAGTGCAGAGTTTTTGTAACCAGGCAAGCGGTAGTTGAAGTCTGATGCTTCATCTCAGATTTTACCTATTGATGTCAAAGTCTGAGTTGAGAGAGAGAGAGAGTCTAAGAGGAAGTCGATTCAAGATTCATGATTCAGGATTCATGATTAGATGAGTCTAAGGGCCCCTAACTCAATGTGAGAAGTTAGTTTATGTAATCGACGTCGGCGATTTCACCAGTGTCAGCTGACAGTTGATCGATGTCAGTGAGTGTAGAATGGGTAAAAGGGCTATTTTTAGCCCTTCACCCATTTCTCCATGCACTGAGTGTATTTTCCATTGGAGAATGGTCAAATGACGGGGTTATCATGCACGAGTGTTGGTTATAAGGTTCGAATGGGTCTTAGGTAGTTATGATTTGGATGACTTAGTCATGGGGTGAGTCATAGGATAGGAAATGGTCTTAGTGGTGAGGTGTCCAAGGTGAGGTGTCCTAGGCGAGGTGTCCTAGGTGATGTCATAATTTAAAATAAGTAATTTATTTTAAATTAATAAAGTGGTCTACACAGAGTACCCCTCACATGAAGAATTAGAGTTAGAGTTAGGTTTAATTCTTGAGCTTGCATTGGATTTACCATCAAAATCTGAATCAACATCAGTCTCAACATCAGATTTAAAGTCCCTTGAGTTAGAATCAGATTTAGAAGAAGAATATGTTCATGATTGTTACAACATTGGTTATGCATGCCTTGTAGATAAATTTGAATAAATTTATGATCCTTCTATAGTTTTTGAGGATGAGTACTTCAATTTTGACAGAAGTTATCCTAGTATCTTCTACAAGGATTGTGTAGCCTCTCCCCATTCCATAGGCCATTACCATCAACCAAAATATCCATATCATTGACATTCCATCTCCCACAAGTGTCAATTGGGATCAACAAAAACACACTTTGTTAAACTACATCCATGGTGACATAGCAGTTGAATAAAAGCAAGGAGGCCAAGACCACATTCATATAGCATAATAACACTCTCCTAGTGAAACCTTTTTAGAGGCACTAGTGGATAATCAAAGTATCAAAGTCAGAACTCAGCATCTTCTAGTGAAATTTTTTTGGAAGTGCTAGAAGATAATCAAAGCCAAAATTCAGCATTCCTTAGTGAAACCTTCTCAGAGGCACTACAAGATAATCAAGGCAAATTCATTGGTGAAAACCTCATTAAGGCACCAATAGCTAAGCAAAAAAGTTCTTCACCACTTGATGAAGACAAAATCAAAGATATAATCAAAATAACTTCCTATCTATAGCCTAATCAGATGGTAGCTACTCTCAAAATAAAACAATTAAAAAATCTGGTGGTCCTATCAAGAGAACAAGTCTTCGGCCCTACCAAAACCAAAATTATGTTTAATCAGACATCATCAACATTACATGTGACTAAAAGTCTTGATCTTCATTTATTTCCATACCATTGTACATTCCATTATAATCTACCATTCCATTTCACAATCAAACCTACCATCCATTATTTATCCCTATTTACCATCCATGGTCACACTTTCCTTTGTAGAGGCTACAAAGATACCTTGTCTCGATATTTGAAGGAATCAAAATCAATGACCAATGAAGATCATACAAGCATTCTTGACAACCAAATCTATAGGCCATTTTTGATAGAGAAACTATTTAGATGAGTTGTGGGTTAGAAATTAACATGATCGAGTATTATGTTTATATAATTTTTTGATTAGGATGTACATCTCCCCATCAATAGGAACAATTGAATCAAAAACCACACCTAGGCCAACAATATGTACCATACTATTTCACATTGTCATGCCATTACCAATTTTACATATCCTTTTGCCATTATCACATATCCTTGTATTCACCCCATCACTTGGGGGTAAACCCTCTTACTATTTTATACATCCTATCATTCTATTCCTATTTATACCAAAGCCTATTTTTAGTCATCCTACCCAATCCTATTTTGATCTTGGTTCATTTGGTTCTTCCCTCACCTTCTCATGGGAGGATTCTAATCAAGTTTCAATAATCAATCCAATCCATGTTTATAATTATAGTCTATGAAAGTAGTGTGATAGTTGATCTAGTAAGGTATCTTTCATTTTCCATCCTGTATTAAGTTTGTTTATGTGAGCCTGATTATAACTATCTATGGGCAAATCAGTGTTTCACTAGTATTACTACTAATTATAACTACCTATGGGAAAATTAGTATCATTTGACTTATGCCATTGTATCTTATTTATAACTACCTATGGACAAACTAGGGGCAACATTTGTTTATCATACATTGCCACATCACTTTGCCATCATTGTTTTTATTTGACTGGCCATTTGCTAGATTTGAGAACTTGATGGGACCTAGTTGGTTTTTCCTCACCTTTTGTGTGGATGAAATTACTAACTTGAAGTCATTTTAGGACTATGTGGGTTATGCTCAATTCATGTTGAGGTCACCTCAGTCCCCCTTTTCATATTCTCTCACTATTTTATGATAAATCTAAGCCAAATGTTCTCACCATTTTGTGAGCAAGTATTTTGTCATTCTCTAACGAGTTAAGATACCTCAAAAATCTAAAAAATATTCATAACATATCAAAAAATCCAAAAATATTTCTCTTGTCTAAACCTAGTCAGTTATCCTTGATCCACCTTACTAGGGCATTATCATTGTAAGGATGTTTTCGATTTATTTTTTTATTTCAATTTGTTTGTTTCTTTATTCACTTGCATGTTTATTTGCTTTCAGCACTATTACCTCTACTCAGTCTATATGTATTCATTGGGTGATTCCTTAAGCACATTATCCTTGAGTCTATCCATATTCATACATCAATATTATCATCATGTTTTTTTTATCATTGGTGTATTATTTTTGAGTGTTTATTATATATCGGGAGTCAATCCTTATGCATTTTTGGCCAAGTCTTCATGATGTTCTATCATGATGCCTACCATCACATGCTACATCAAAAATTAGCTTCAAGAAGGTCTACAATCAATAGAGTTGCAAAAGTTTCTCCTTGCTACCTTGGCAAATCCTCCCACCCACCTTGATCAATATAACTCATTTGACCATTCTAGTTGTATCATTGTTAATCAGGACATGCACCTCCTCATTAATAGGTACAATTGAATCATTCACACTAATCAATCTTATTCTTTTATTCATCTATTTCATCACTTTACACTTGCTCATCTTTAATCTATATTTCAGGTTATATCCTTGAGTTATGCTTGTTAATCATCCCTAACTAGGGCACCATTAGTTTTATTGAATCCAAGTCTGCTTAATGATTATAACCACCGATGGGAAAATCATTATTTTAACTTTTATTCCTGATTATAACCACCTTTGGGAAAATCAGCATCCTTTTTACATCAATTCATGTAAGCATTTTCTCATTTGGATTAATCTCAACCACAGATTAATTCCACCTTTCTTCTTATTTCTTTTCAAGGGGCCATCCATCAACAAATGTGATGACCACTCCCTCAAGGGGGCATCATCATAGGCTTCCCAAAATAATTTGGAGCTTTGGTCTGTAATCATCATCTTCTTGTTGGGATACAGGCCATCTCTCATTATTTGAGAAGACATTACTTTGCTTATAGTTTACAACATCTTCCCAAATAAAGGCAAACTATATACACCTAAAATTGGCCATCGATAACGTACAACCAGGCTTTTGGCCAATTTCCATTTAAAATGCACAATTTGGCCTAAAAACACTAAAACATGCTAAATGATGTGAAACTGACATATTCAAGTGTCAATTTTGGCTAGGGTAACCCTAAATGGGGTAATACAATTTATGGGCTAGCTAACTTTGATCAGATCATTTTGAGTCAAAATGCTAATTTTACACCTAGGTGCTCTGGATTGAGCTTTCCTATCAAATCTCTTACACGAGACACATACCTTTATTATTTGGTGTTGATAACACCCTAAATGAGATAAAGGATCCAATGCATCTTGTTGTCCCCCAAAAAATGTCACTCTTTTTGGGACAACATATGAGCCATTTTGGTCATGCAAGACTAAATTTTCCTATTCCCTTTTCAAAATTTCTTCTGAGCTTTCAAGTTCCTCACTTTTCAAGTTTTTCCTAAAATCTACAGACTCTGCAGATATGTTTCTATAGACTCAACATGCTTAAAATTAGTAGTTTCAATTATTTCAATGGCTTCAATCGATTAGTTCAAAGAAAAGGTTTAATGTGGTTTAGAAATTGTTTCAAATGGTCAAGACTTAGCCGAAACAAAGACATTAAACCGTTGAACTGTTGAACCAAAGTTGGTTCAATCGATCAGTTTAATCAAAATGGTTCAAAGGAGCACCCTAAAAAGAATGAGTCAAGCAGAAGCCGCCACATGTCATCTGCCGAGCCCCATTGCACTTTGTTTCTAATCACAATGGAAGATGCCACCTATCCCTGTTGAAGCTTGTTGGAAGCTACCAAGTGTCATCCACTGGGACACTGTATACTCTACCCTCAAGAAGTCACAAAATGTGCCACATGTCCCTTGCAAAGTTTGGTGGAAGCCAACAAGTGTCAATCTCTACAATTTCTCCCTCCTACTTCTTGTTTTCATAAAGACTGTGGTGGACCCCTAGTGAGCTGCCAAAGAAAGTGGAACGTGCCATGTGTCATCATCCACCTGACTCTCCAAAGACAAGTGGAAGCTTCCACCTATTCATTTATAACTCTACAGAGACTGCCACGTGTCTGTATCTGAGTTTCAAGCAAGTTTTTAAGCTCTTCCTAAGAATTTTTTTAGAGCACAGTGGAGACTGCCATGTGTTATCATCTTCATGAATCTAAAACAAGTCTCGAGTGTTTTCAAAGGCTGATAAAGCACATCAGAGACTGCCATGTGTCATCTTCCACCAGAGTCATAAAAAATGTTTCTAAAGCCTCTAATAGTAGTGGAAGCTACCACATGTCATTGCCTATTTCTAAGTGGATGCTGCCACATGTCAATTTTTTAGTAGAAACCGACCAAAGAACAGAGAGGAAATTTAAGGACTTGATTCAATAGCCAAAAAAGGAGAAATGATGAAGAAAAGAACTAGAAATATCCACACATGAGATATGTTTCAAATGATGACAGACCCGAGGATGCCAAATTGGTGGTAACAAAGTGTCTGTTGATTTTTTTAGACTTAAGTGTGAGAGCCCTAATTGTTGCAAAGCAGAGGAACCAATACAAAAGATCTAGAGTATCAACACAGTGTTTAGATTGGATAGACCTCTTGAACCTAGAAACATGGATGCAGATTTCTTGAGCCTTTAAAATACATGACTTGTTTGGAAATAAAGGCAAAGTGAACAACGGTGCAATCAAGAGAGGGAACTAAGAGGATCGTCCAATTCTAGTGGATGATAGTCGAGTTAAAATATAGAACTGAAAGTGCATTCAAAGCATTGCATGCGTAACATGAGTTGTTCCATGGGATAAATGCACCAAATCTCTCTCAACCTCTATATATTGTAATCTCTCTGATTGTTTCAAGGATGATCTTTCTTGATATAGAAGCAAAAACTCTGCCCAAATTGAAAGGCATTTACTGAGACTTTGAGCTCAGATTGTTAATCATTTTTCTTCATTTGAATAAGAAAACAAGTGACCTTTTCAGACTTTGTGCTGGAAATAGCCTATGTTATTTAGGGAATTGTTTGTGTGTTTATTTCCTACAAGCGCTCTTGTTTATTTGATCTAATAAGCAGAACTAGTGGAAGTGGTTAGGAAGGTGTCCTAAAGACCAACTGTGGGATGACTTTGTGCCCCCACAAGTACTTTCAGTGTGTTTGTATTTTCTTTTTCTTATGTAAAGGACCTTGAGATGACTTTGTGCCCCCATTATTCTTTGTATCTCTCTCTTGGGTAGTTAAGGTGGAGACTTTGTGTTGCATCTTATATTGCTGGTTACTTTGTACTTTGGTTATCAGTTACTTGTTCCTTGAAAGGACTCCTATTTTTTCCTACAAGAATACTTCTGAAAGAAGAGGAGTGCCTTTAGTGTTTCCCAAGATTTTTCCTCTATTTGTTAGCATCATCTTTGAAAAAAGAGAGATGGATGGTTTGTCCTACCCTTGTGTCTTATTTTTCGCTTATATATATATATATATATATATATATATATATATATATATATATATATATATTAGAGCTCCATATACTTAATAGAGAACCTCCCCTTGATGAGAGGAGAGATTTATCCCCCTTTGATGTAGTAAACCTGCACATCTGGCTAATCAATCTCCTTATTGCTATGGTGAGAGGACCTATTTTGCTCACCAGTTAGTTGGTCAACAAAATATTCACCCAACACATCTGACATCACCTTCCAATTCCAATCCAGTTAAATTTTGGACCAATAACAAGGCATTCTGATCAATTTGAGTAATTTATGCACAAAGTCATTAAACATGCTTAAGAGCTAAGTAATCCAAGTTAGATCCTAATTAAGAATTCCATGGAAAATTGTTGAATACTTATTTTTAGAAATGAATATTGAATATCTCCATCATCAGGTGACCCCATTTCTTGGGAAGACATCCCTAGGCCATAAATGCCACAAATATTAGGATTCATGTCGTCCATGCCTCATCAATGCCTTCCTTGATGCCCTCCATGCTTCTTAATTGCCCTTTCTTCTAATGTCATGATGAGGATAATTATAAACATAATTCTAAAAATTTAGTTAATCTTTAGCCACACATCTTAATCCTAAGATGGACAATTCAGGTTGATTCTAGACATTCTAAAAAATCTATAAATAGAGAGGC
The DNA here is from genome assembly GCA_037957365.1 of Torreya grandis. NCBI lineage: Eukaryota > Viridiplantae > Streptophyta > Pinopsida > Cupressales > Taxaceae > Torreya > Torreya grandis. Next base: position 582,215 of record JARHVA010000605.1, on the reverse strand, counting down.
CATGAACATGATTTCTAAGTCTTGATTGTTTAAAGTTATGATGCATGATTGGTTGAAAAAGCTTCATCAAACTAGTGTTACCATGCCAAATTGATTCCAAGCCATAAGCCACGGGTGGCAAGGAGAGATGGAGGTAGCCAAGCTTTCATTGCCAAGGACTTCATGAGCACAAATCGAACAAGCCACTACAACAAGCATTTTGGAGCATCCAAGGGAGGTAAAAGAGGTTTCTTTTACATTTCAGTTGTGTGTTTTATTTGTTTTTGTTAACTAATCTCTCCCTAGTGTCTAGACCTAGAGATGTTATGCTAGTTAGTGTGTTTCTTTCATTTTTTTTTCATTTTAAAACTAACACCATACTAACCATCCTCTCTTGAGTCAAATTCCTAGTTCACAATAACTTCCCTATATAATTAGAAATTATAATTGTTAATATTTATGCCTTTCGATTGCATTGAATGGGTAAATAGAGGGATGGCTATGAGTCCACATGCCTTGTTTCTCCCCAATGATTTATAGGGTTAATGGCCAGACATCATTGTTGTGGTTATGCTAGGCTATGTATGTTATAACTCAATGCAATGGATTTACTCATAAACATGAGTTAGAGTTATCTCTTGCACCAAATATTTCTTTCTATTTTAAAAACTCATGATCTATGCTAATTATAGTAAAATATAATGTAGAAAACGAAACTACACTTTTTACAAAAACAAACTAAAATTTTTATAAATTTGTTTTAGGCTTTTTGGGCTATTTTTGGAAAAAAATTTACTTTGAATTATTTTTCTTTTCTATTATTAAAAATTACCTCCTTTGAATTTTTTTAATGAGTTTCTTTGTTAAATTAGTTAGACACAACTAGATTTGGTGAGACTACCAAATTTATCAAAAAAAGAAAAGTCCTCTAAATGTTATTTTTGGAGGGATATGAACCTCTCACCTCCTTTCTACTAAAAAGAGACTTTACCAACTTGCCTATGCATAAGTACAAGTTTATATAAGACAAGACTTGTATTTGAAAGCTAATATTTTTTATTTATTTATAAAACCTCTTTATTTATTGTAGTCATATAAAATGTCACTTAAGTGCAATGAGTGTCACTTGAGGCCACCCATCTCTAACTTATCCCTAGACCTATCATAGGGCCTCTTTTGACCTTTATCAAACTTTTATGTAGGCATTGCACATTCTTAGACATCCAAAAATTAGTCATATATCTTCCCCTAGGGATCCAAGCCCTTAGTGCCTAAGGTTCTACCACCTAGACATTAGTGTGCTTCTTTGGACACTCGTGCACTGCACCAGTGACCAAGGGATCACATTTGTGTCCCTTACATAATTTTAACCCCAATAGATATATTTTAAACTCCTAAGACACCTAGGGATAGACTAGACCTATTTAACACTATGCATAAACACGAAATTAGTATACATAGATGACTTTTATCCCTTTATCCACTAGATAGAAATCATATGAAAAATACACAAACAAGCTTAGAATAAGTTGTTAAACATCAAGGTTATTGATCATAATTTTTTATTACTTTTGCATGTAGTCATCTATCACTACCTTAAGCTTAGAACACATAAATTAATAATCTCAAGCCTTATTTAAAATACTCAAGTTGACATTCATACTAAAATTCACTTGTACTTTCACTAATACTTAGATTGGGGGAACTACATCAGGATTGATCCCCTCTCAAGGTATTACTATGTAAGAAATTCTCAACATAGCAGGTATTCAATATGACCAGATTATGTTGGAGATTTTTAAATTATGTCATGATGATGTCATGAAGGTGTCTAGGTGAGTGGATGAAGATCCTTGATAGTCTAAGTGACAATGACAAAGTGTGTAATGTGTTTGTCCTAATATGCTTGAAGTATGATTCGTTGATATTCTATTTTGGTATGGTTGAAGATGTTTAGGTATGATTTTGTGATATTGATCATGTGAAAAATATCCTTAAGATGTTTTATAAGCTTTTAGTTCTTGTGTGTATGAGTAGATTTTATCTAGTTGATCATTATTATTATCTATACATTTTGGGTCTAGTGGCAAAAAATCTGAGTAGGTAGTTTGATGACATAACCATTGACACATATGGATGAATCAGGGGGATTTGGTCATATGGTTGTGATCACATTAATCCCTAATTTATATGCACTAAATCTAAATTAATGTGCCTAAATGTAGTCAAAGATATGTGGGTGCAAATTTGGGCTCACAAGCATTTTGATAGTGTTTTCTACATTCAAATAGAGTCGATTAAACATGTTGATGATGTCAACATTCACATGCATGTAAGTTTCAAGAGTAAATGGTTACATGGATTTGTTCAATATTATGCCTAGTTATTATGTGCTAAATATTAGTTCATGCACCTGAGCATGTCAAAATATATGCAAGTGCAAAGTTGGGATACCAAGCATTTTGACAATGTTCTCCCACAGCCAAATTTACATGAGGCAAGACATAATCAAGTCAATAGTTTGGTGATGGATTATCTCACACATGTGGATGTTTAAAAATAATATTATCATATGGTTTTATTCATTTTTGTGCCTAGTTGATTTACGCTAATTTTTAGGTCAAGTTTTGAAGCACGACAAAAGATATGCATGTTCAAAGTTGGCCTTCTGGATAAGTTTTTGACATAGTTGGCTCTATGGAAAAAACATTTGATTGAGTATTTTAATGTTGTTATATATCACACATTTGAGGGTTCCATGAGTATATTGTCACATGGTTGGATTTTCATATGTGAAGAGATCATATGGTCTAATTTTGAGATCATACGAGTGAGCGAGGTAAACATTTTTGAGGTTAAAAGTTGGCTTATCATATAGATTACAATGGTCCCAATTCTTAGTACATTTTACATGAGTTAAATATCAGGACCAAATAAAAATCCAAAGGTTCATAGGAAATCATACAATTTTGATCTACTGGTGTATGTTGAGTGAGATGGTAAGAAGTGCACGATGTTTAATAGTTAAAATGTGAGGGTGCCAAGTGTCATGATCATGGAGGTTATGAGAAAGATAAAATGGTGAGCACTATAAAATAAATACATCAATAATCCATAGAAATTGATTGAGTGAATTGAGTCAAATTTTCTATATTTTATGAGAAAAGGGCAACTGTTAGATGTTTAACTATAACCATTTACATTTGAATATTTGAATTTAATAAAGGGAAAAAATAGTATGTAGTTTTTGGACCATATCTTTTGATCAAGGATGAATTTGATCATGGTTTAAAAATAAAAGTGGTAGAGGACTCCAAGACACATCTATAAATATATATTTTAAGATTTGAAAATGAGTACAGTCATAGTTATGAAGGTTAAAAGTTGATTGTGTGTTTATGTGTACTCTACAAGTTACCCGAGAAGGATATTTGAGCTTATATTGATGATATTTTGATGTCTCATGTTGAATTATCTATTAGGGAGTGTTTTATACTCCATTATTATGATATTTGTTCATTATTAAGGTATGATCAATCATATTCAGTATGAATAAAGGTTTATAAGTTGATTGTGTATTCATTCATGGTGTTTATGTGCACATAATGTTGTTTGAGCAAATTATGCTTAAGTAGAAGGGTAATATGATGGTTATTGGAACTTAAGGGATATATAGATCATATGGAATAGGTACATTCTTTTTTAATTGGTTATGTGTTTTTTTTTTAGTTTGATGAAGTGCTAAAGGAGTGAATGGGTTCACATGAGACCTATAACAGCTATAAGGGCCTAATTGAAAGGTGTAGTTCCTTAAGGTTGACCCATAGATGCTATGGCCGACTAATGAAAATTTTATTGAGATATGTTTTAATATTATATATGAATTAATAATTGAGGCAATCATGATGTCCAACCAAGATGGTGATAATCATGATATCTCTATATATAGTGAAATCAAAGATGATGATTTCTAGATTTTGGAGAAGACTACTGAGTAGGTGATCAAAATGAAGGCTTGTACGAAGATGGAACCAAGTGAAGGAGAAATTTTTTGAAAGAGAAGGTGAAGGTCAATGAGGACTAGAATATATTGAAGAAGATCAAACATTCTTTTCTGGACTAGGTGATGAAGGTGATCACATAAGTCATTGGACCTAATAAGTGTAGAAGGGGCAGAATGAGTGATTATACTCCAGAGGTTATTTGAGAGAGTGTATATGGTGGGAAAAGGTAAAGTGAAGGTTATGTGTAACCATTGGATGGGTTGAAGGGAATATTATGTTGATGATGGTGTGTATGATTTTCAGGTCATATTTCTGATGTCATAACAGTTCTCTTATAGATTTGAAGATTGAGTATGAGTGAAGGTAAAGAGTGATAAGTAGAGGTGCATCATCAAGTGTTGAATACATCAGTTCAAAGGTGGATTTTTTCATAGGTGATGTTTTGTAATATTATCATATAAGGGGGTTATAGCCTCATTATAAGGTGAAACTTGCTAAAGGTCTAGTTATTGTGTCAACTCAGCTAGACAAGTGTAGTAGCTCCTTGTGGGATTGCAATCTCACTAAAATAAGGGATGGTAGTTCCTTGATCAGTTGTAGATAGTCTAAACTAGATCTTGTCATTATAGAAATATAGTCCATATTTTAGTGTTCAGTGCATTTTATCCCCTAAGAGGTTTTCCCATTTAGATGTTGTGTTGTTGTGATGTATGCTCTTGTTCATGCTTTGGATGTATGTGCTTTCATGTTTATGTTTTTAGATAAAGTTGATGAATGATGTAATTATTTTGGAATTGAATTTTATTTATTGTCTATTTATTCACCCCACCCACTTTTAGTAGCTACTTCCAATAATTAGTATCAAAGCAGGTCCTTTGGAGGAATCCTAATAACTTGAAGGAGATCCTAAGTAGCACAAAATGGCTAAGTAGTTGAAGAAATAAAATCTTGAATTGAGATAAATGGTCAAAATTATTAAATAAAAAATTAGAAATATTAAAGAGAAAGCATGTAGAATTATGGATGACTTGTTTAAATAAGTTAACAGGGATAAGGAGACTATCCAAGTTCTTGTAATTCAGTTAGAGGTTACATGTTCAAGCTTGAGAGCTAAAGGAGATGAATATGTTCAAATGAAGACTAATCTTATTTCATTGAAATATGAGTATGAAAAATTAATAATCAAGATAGGAAATCCTAAAAAATAACAAAATGAATCATAACAAGTCAAATATGATGAAAAATAGATCAGTAATCTAAAGGATCTATTAGGGCTAGCTAATGTAAATCTAAAGATAAGAGAAGAAGAATGTAGACATATTCAGACTTAGTTAGATGAATCAAATGTCAAAATTAGTTCAAAACAAGGTGATTTTGATGAGATGAAATTGAGATAAATTTTTTAAAGATTGAGCATGAATAGCTCATAGACAAGTTGAACAAACTAAGATAGAAGCATGAGAAGCCTGAGTATGTCAAGGAGAATGCAAGCTTTGAAATCAATACGAGAAGGTCTATTAGACAACCAAATGCTTCAAGGTATGACATTTTATTTCACATTAATTTTTATACATGTAATAAGTATGGTCATAGAGCTAAGGATTCTAAAAGTATGTCAGTCAAGAATGTGTCCTCATGGAGCCTTGGAAAAAGAAACAATTGGTCTTGGAGAAATCATAACTCAGATTAGTCAAGAGGTATGTTGAATGATAGTTTCAGTTGTCATAATATTGGACATATTGCTAGGTTCTATCCAAATGGTGTTAAGAGATCTTCAAAGTATGTCAAAACATATAGAACTCCTAGAAGGTCTAAAAAAGGACAAACTCAGGTATGGAAACTAAAATTAATCATTACCAATTCTTCTAGTCATGAGGATGATAAGAAAGATTCTCTAGAAGGATATGTTGTAAATTAGGATAAGATCAAGGATCAAGTAGGTAAGATGACTATAGAATACAATAAGATTCAAACTATGGTATGGAGACTTGATATAGTAAAGACTAAGGAGACTAACCTTGTTGATTCTAAGAGTTTTGATGGATTGTTTGCCAAGGTAGAAAAAGGATCAGAAATGAAGGAAAGTCAAGAGTTTATGCTCTCATCATTTATTGAAAAATCTAAAAAAAAGAATTAAGTCAAACATCCATTCAAAATAAATTGGAGGATGAGGTAGGACATCAAATCAAAGAAAGATATGGAGATATGGGAGTCTCCTAAGTTTTGGGACTTTTAGTTTCACTATGTCAAAGGGGTATCTCTATCTAGGCTTCAAGGAGACACTTGTCAATTAGAGGAAGCTTGGTCATTTTTAGATATTTTTTTATGAGAAGGTATGAAAAAAAGGTATGTTTGTGCATTATTTTTATATATCTATTTGTTGGAGAAAAGAAGCTTATGAAAAATCTTAGTAATCCTATCTTGACAAGGAGTTAGCTTGTTGTTCATGGTTTGGGTGCTCTGGTATAAAGCTAACTTTAATATATCTATCTACATATTAATTTTTGGTAGATGCTAGGTGAGCCTATAAGTTGAAGGATTTTGTTCTAGGCTTATGTTCTAAATCTTGATAGGACTATTAAAGGTTTGTTGAACAGTTATGTATGCCATGGAAGTTCACAATGTTATGAAGTAGGGTGTCTTTGACTATGCTTATTAGGAGACATATTTTATTTTGGAGAATCAAGTTTTTGTGCTCAAGATGATAATGCTAATAAGAGAAGGTATTTGGTTAAGAGGGAGTAATAAGATCATGAGCTTGCTCTAGTGGTTTGTGAGGGAGCTTTTGTGTATTGTTAGAATGGGTATTTCTGGATGGCATAATGAGATTGATTACATGTCAAGAAGATTTTTATTCTCAAAAAGTTATATACACTTATTTGTGATGTTGCCCAAGTGGTTTTTTCATCTAAAGGTATGTTGAAGTTAAATTGAAGATTTTTGAGTGCTCTAATTTTTTTTAGGTTTTAGCTTAAAGGCAAGTAGGCATAAAATGGGTTATAGGAAGTCTATGTTCCCAAAGGTATGAAGGCTCAATTTTTTGTCAAGAAGTGTGTCTTGGCTGTCTCTAGGTGTGCAAGATGATTTAGAGATGGATGTTGATGGAAGGTGTTGTGTTAACTTTATTTGTTTTAAGATTCTAAGGTTTGGGGATATAATAGAAATGCATTTTGCCTTATGATTTGAGATCTAAGGTTTCTTAATAAGTTTAATTGGATAAATGGGTTGTCAAATCAAGATTCACAAAGATATGAAGGTTTGTGGTTTTCAAATTATTCATGTTTTTGTTAATATGGAAGGCTAATTAGTTAGTAGGTTTGTGAAGTAAGTATGTTTTATAGGATGATATTGGTGATATAAATTTGTGTGATTGAGAGGGAATATGAGAGTGATCTAGATATGAAGTTTTAGGTCGTGAAGACATGTCTATTGAAAATTATGGGTTCTGCAGGTTCTAGGTAGGGCTATAAGGAGGCTAGATAGGCCTAGTTTGAAGAAGAATGATTTTTGATAAATTTATCCAAAAGAGAAAAGTGTGTTTATTTCAAGGAGATTTTTTAGGTTGGTTGTGAGCATGTTTCCTATTTGGTGAGTGGCATAAATTTCTATTGGTGGTCCTTGTGGTAGCTTGAGAGAGAAGGCTAGTAAGCATGTGTGGTGGTTATTCATGGTGTGTGAAGATATGAAGATTCTCAAAAGTTTTAATGGCTCAAATATATTAGGGGGAGTCCCTCACAGATGTTTCTTAGTGAGTTACATTATATTTTAGTACTTTTGTGTGTTCTTTCTTCATTGTTGTTGTGTTTGGTTGAAAAGAATGTTGGAATGGAGCAAGAAGTTGTCAATGCAAGAAGTGGTAGTCTCAAGGTAAGGGGGAGTTTGTATCACCTTTCAAATATGGTCCTATCTTGTTATTATTTATTTAAGGTTCTCAATATTAGTTTGTGCCCACTTTTTATTGTGTCAAAGGGGGAGAAAGTTCCTATTTTGAGGATGCTTGAAGAGAGAGAAGGAAGGTGAGCAGTATATTATTATATATGATCATTATTGACATCAATGAAAAAGGAGGATATTTTTGGAAAGTTTTTAATGATGTCATGAAGGTGTCTAGGTGAGTATATGAAGATCCTTAATGGTCCAAGTGACAATGACAAAGTGTGCAATGTGATTGTCCTATTATGCTTGAAGTATGATTGGTTGGTATTCTATTTTGGCATGGTTAGATATTTTTAGGGATGAGTATAGAGTATTGATCATGTGAAAAATGTCCCTAATATGTTTTATAATATTTGAGTTTTTGTGTGCATGAGTAGATTTTATCTGGTTGATCATTATTGTCATCAAGACATTTTGAGTCTAGTGGCAGAAAATCTAAGTAGGCAGTATGATGACATCATCATTACCACATGTGGATGAGTCAGGGGGGGTTGGTCATATGGTTGTGATCACATTATTACATATTTTATATGTGCTAAATATTAGTTCATGCACCTAAATTCAATCAAAGATATATGGGTGCAAAGTTGGGTTCTCAAGCATTTTGACAATGTTTTCTATGTTCAAATATAGTTGAGTAAGCATGTTAATGATGTCAGCATTTACACAAATAGAGGTTTTAGGAGGAAATAGTCACATGGAATTGTTTATTATTATGCCTAGTTATTATTCACAAAAAATTAGGTCATGCACATAATCCTTTCAAAACATATTCAAGTGCAAAGTTGGGCTCCTAGGCATTTTGATAGTGTTTTCCCACACTTAGCCAAATTTGCATGAGGCAAGAAATAGCCAAGTAAGCAGTTTGGTGATGGAATATATCACATGTGTGGAATTTTCAAAATAATATGATCATATTGGGTTTTTTATTTTTGTGACTAGTTTATTTGCGCTAATTTTTAGGTCAAGCACCGAAGTGCAACAAAAGATATGCATGTTTAAAGTTGGCCTTCCAAACAAGTTTTTAACATAGTTGGCTCTATGATTAAAAACCCTAAGTGAGAATTTTAATGTCATTATATCTCACACATGTGAGGTTTATAGGATTAGTTTATCACATGGTTTGATTCTCCTATGTGAGGAGATCATATGGTCCAATTTTGAGATCATGCGAGTGAGCGAGGTAAAAGTTTTTGAGGTTTAAATTTGGCTTCTCAGACAGATTACAATGGTCCCCATACTTAGTCTATTTTGCATGAGTTAAAGATCAAGACCAAATTAAGATCCAATGATTCATGGGAGATGATATAATTTTTATCTAATGGTGTATGTTAAGTGAGATGGTAAGAAGTGCATGATGTTGAATAGTTAAAGTGCTCAGAAGGCACGTGAGGGTACCAAGTGTCATGATCACGAGGGTTCTAAGCAAGATCGAATGGTGAGAACTATAAGATAAATAACTGAATAATCCAAAAAAATATATGGATCACTTTTAGTAAATTTTATAGATTACATGAGATGAGGTCATTTGTTATATGTTTAATTGTGTTCATTTACATTTGAATATTTGAATTTAAAAAAGGGAAAAACTAGTCTCTGGTTTTTGGACCATATCTTTTGATCAATGATGAATTTTCTCATGGTGTAAAAATAAAAGTGGTAGAGGAATACAAGGATAATTTTTAAATATATATTTTAATATTTTAAAGTGGGTATAGTCATAGTTATGAAGTTTTAAGGTTGACTATGTGTGTGTGTGTGTATTCTACAAGTGACCCGAGAAGCACATTTGAGCTTGTATTGATGCTATTTTGATGTCTCATGTTTAATTAGCTATTTGGGAGTGTTTTATAATCCATAATAATGATTTATTTGAATTATTAAGGTATTATCAATCATATTTAGTATGAAAAAAGGTTCAAAAGTTGATTGTGTATTTGTTCATGGTGATTGTGTGCACAAAATGTTGTTTGAGAAAATTGTGCTTAAGTAGAAGGGTATTGTGATGGTTGTTGGAAATTAAAGGGGATATATAGATAATATATAATGGTTCCATGATTTTTTAAGTGGTTTTGTGTTTTTTTTAATTATTAAGTTCTAAAGGAGTGAATGGGTTCACATGAGACCTATAAAGGCTATAAAGGCATAATTAAAAGGTGTAGTTCCTTAAGGGTGACCCATAGATGCTATGGCCAACCAATAAAGTTTTTATTGAGATATGTTTTCATATGATATATGCCTTAAGGTATAAATCATTCCTAATTGTTGACCAAGACGGTGATAATCATGATATACCTATATATAGTGAAATCAAAGATGATGATTTTTATATTCTAGAGAAGACTAGTGAGTAGGTGCTCAAGGCAAAGGATTGTATGAAGATGGATCCAAGTGAAGGAGATAACATTTGAAAGATAAGTTGAAGGTCAGAGAGGATTATTAAAGATAAAATAAGATTAGACAAGCATGTCTGAGATAGGTGATGAAGGTGATCACATAGGTCTTTAGACCTAATAAGCCTAGAAGAGGCAGAATGAGTGAGTATGCTCAAGAGACTATTTGAGAGAGTGTGTATGGTGAGCAAAGGAAAAGTGAAGGATATGTGTACCTAGTGGATGGTTTGAAAGATAGATTAGGTTTATGATTGTGTGTATGATCTTTAAGTCATATGTTTGATGTCATAACAATGCTCTTACAGATTTGAAGATTGAGTGTTAGTGAAGGTGAAGAGTTATAAGCAGAGGTGCATCATAAGGTATTGAAGACATCAGTTAAAAGGTGGAATTGTTCATAATTGTTGTTATGGAAGTTTATAATCTAAGGGGGTTGTATCCTCCTTGTAAGGTGAAACTTGCTAATGGTCTAGTTGTTGTGGTAGCTCATCTAAACATGTGTAGTATCTCCTAGTGGGATTACAATCTCACTAATAAAGGATGGTAGTTTCTTAAGAAGTTGTATCTAGTATAAATTAGATCCTATCATTATAGGAATATAGTCCATCTTGCAAGGTTTAGTGGGTTTTATCCCCCAAGAGGGTTTCCCATGTAGATGTTGTGTTGATGTGATGTATGCTCGTGTTCATGCTTTCGATGTATGTGCTTTCATGTTTATGTTGATATACCAAATTGATGAATGATGGAACGTATTTGGAATTTAATTTTCATTATTTTCTACTCCTTCACCCCCACCCTCCCTCTCAGTAGATAATTACAAAAATTGGTATCAAATTAGGTCCTTTGGAAGAAACCTAATAGCTTGAAGGAGATCCTAAGTAGCACAAGATGCTTAAGCAGTTGAAGAAATAAAATCTTGAATTGAGATCAATCATCAAAATTATTGAATAATATATTAGTAATATTAAATATCAATCATGTATAATGATGGATGACTTGTTTAAAGAAGTTAAGAGGGATACGGAGACTATCCAAGTTCTTCGAATTCAGATAGAGGTTGCATGTTCAAGCTTGAGAGATAAAGGAGATAAATATGTTCAAATGAAGACTAATCTTGTTTCCCTAAAATATGAGTATGAAAAATTCATATTAAGGATAGGAAAGTTTGAAAAAGAGCAAAAGGAATCAAAACAAGTCAAAGATGATGAAAAATAGATCATTATTTTAAAGGATTTGTTAGGGGTAGCTAATGTAAATCTAAATATAAGAGAAGAAGAATGCAAACATCTTAGGACTCAATTAGATGAAACAAATGAAAAAATTAGTTAAAAATAAGGTGAGTTTGATGAGATGAAAACTGAGATAAATTTGTTAAAGATTGAGCATGAACAACTCATAGACAAGTTGAATAAACTAAGAGAGAAGCATGATAAGCCTAAGAATGTCAATGAGAATTCAAGTTTTGAAAGAAATACAAGAAGGTTTGTTAGATAACCAAATGATTCAAGGTATGATAGTTTATTTCATTATCATTTTTATACATGTGATAAGTATGGTCATAGAGCTAAGGACTGTAAAAGGAATTTAGTCAAGAATGTGTCCTCATGGAGCCTTGAAAGAAGAAGCAATTGCTCTTGGAGAAATCATAACTCAGATCAGTTAAGATGTATGTTGAATGACATTATTTGTTTTAGTTGTCATAAGAGTGGACACATTGATATATATTTTTCAAATGGTGTTAAGAGGTATTCAAAGAATGTCAAAGGATATAGAGATACTAGAAGGTCTAAGAAAGGACAAACTTAGGTATGGAAACCAAAGTTAATCATTACCAATTCTTCTAGTCATAAGGATGATAAGAAAGTTGCTCTAGAAGGATATGCTACAAATAAAGATAAGCTCAAGGATCAAGGAGGTAAGATGGTTGTAGAAGACAAGAAGATAAAAACTATGGTATGGAGACCTGAGGAAGTAAAGACTAAGGAGATTAACCCTAATGTGTCTAAGAGTTTTGATGGATTATTTGCTAAGGTGTAAAAAAGATCAAAAATGAAGGAAAGTCAAGAGTTCATGTTGTCATCATTTATTGAAAAATCTGAAGCAAAGAATGAAGTCAAGCATCTATTCAAACTCAATTAGAGGACAAGGTAGGACTACAAGTCAGAGAAAGATATGGATATATGGGAGTCTCCTAAGTTTTGGGAATTTTAGTCTCACTATGTCAAAGGGGTGTTTCTATCTATGTTTCAAGGAGACACTTGTTAGTTAGAGGAAGCTTGGTCACTGTCAGATATTATTTGATGACAAAGTATGAAAACAATGTATTTTTGTGCATTCTTTTTATATATCTATTTGTTGGAGAAAAGAAGCTTATGAAAAATCTTAGTGGTCCTATCTTTAGAAGGAGTTAGCTTGTTGTTCATGGTTTGGGTGCTTTGGTATAAAGGTGAGTTTTATATATCTATCTACATATCAATTTGTGTTAGATGCTAGGTGAACCTATAAGTTGAAGTACTTTCTTATAGGCTTATGTTCTAGATCTTGCTAAGACTGTTAAAGGTTTGTTGAATGATTGTGTATGCCATGAATGTTCACAATGTTGTGAAGTAAGGTGTCTCTACCTATGCTTCCTAGGAGACATATTTTATTCTTAGGAGACATATTTTCTTGTGTGCCAATCAGACAAGGTCTTTGTTTAAGGGGGAACAACAAGATAATGATCTTGTTTCAGAGGTTGGTGAAGGAGCTTTTGTGTAGGGTCAAAATGTGTGTTTCTAGATGGCATAATGAGATTGATGAAATGTCAAGAATATTTTGATGCTTAGAAAGGTCTATATATATTTCTTTTTGATGTGCTCCAGGTGTTTTTTTGGTCTGAAGCTATGTTGAAGTCAAATTGAAGATTTTTGAGTGCTCGCATTTTTCTCAATTTTTGGCTTAAAGGCAAGCAAGCCTAAAATTGGTTATAGGATGTCTATGTTTATAAAGGTATGGAGGCTCAATTTGTGTTATATAAGTGTCCTGGTTGTCTCTAGGTGTGTAATAAATTTTAGATATGGATTTTGATTGGAAGGTGATGTGTTAACCTTTTTTTTTAGATTCTAGGGTTTTGGGCTTTCTTAGAAAAGTTTTTTACCTTATGATTTGAGATATAAGGTTTTCTAATAAGTTTAATGGGCCAAATGGGTTGTCAAATAAATCTTCACAAAGATTTGAAGGTTTTTGGTTTTCAAATTACTCATGTTTTTGTCAATATGGAGGGATAATTGGTTAGTAGGTTTATGAAGTAAATATGTTGTATAGGATGAGATTGGAGATTCAAATTTGTGTGATTGAGGGGGAATATGAGAGTGATCCATATATGAATTTTTAGGTCTTGCAAATGTGTCTACTAAAAATTATGGGTTCTACAAGTTCCAGGTAGGGCTACAAGGAGGCTAGATAGGCCTAGTTTGAAGAAGAGTGATTTTTTCTCAATTTATCCAAAAGATAAAAGTATGTTTGTTTCAAAGAGAATTTTTAGGTTGGTTGAGAACATGTTTCCTATTTTTTGAGTGGCATGAATTTCTATTGGTGGTCTTTGTGGTAGCTTGAGAGAGAAGGATAGTAAGTATGTGTGGTGGTTATTCATGGTGTGTGAAGATATGAAGATGCTCAAAAGTTAAAATGGATAATATATATTATGGGGAGTCCCTTACAGATGTTTCTTAGTGAGTTACAACAAATTTTAGTACTTTTGTGTGTTCTTTCTTCATTGATTGTTGTGCTTGGTTGAAGAGAATGTTGGAATGGAACGAGAGGAAGTTATCAAGGCAAGAAGTGGTAGTCTCAATGTAAGGGGGAGTTTGTATCATATTTAAAATATTATCCTCTCCTTTTGGTAGTATTTTTATGTCCTTAGGATCAGTTGGTGCCCAATTTTTCATTGTGTCAAAGGGGGAGAAAGTTCATATTCTAAGAGTGCTTGAAGAGAGAGAAGGAAAGTGAGTTGTATATTTTTATATATGATGGTTATTGACATCAATGACAAAGGAGGATATTGTTGGAGATTTTTCAATGATGTCATGAAGGTATCCAAGTGAGTGGATGAAGAACCTTAATAGTCTAAGTGATAATGACAAAGTGTGCAATGTGCTTGTCTTATTATGGTCGAAGTATGATTGGTTGATCTTATATATTGTCATGGTTAGAGATGTTCAGGGTTGAGTATGGAGAATTGAGCATGTGAAAAAAGTCCATAATATATTTTATAAGCTTTGAGTGCTTGTGTGCATGAGTTTATTTCATTTGGTTGATCATTGTTGTCATCTAGACATTTTGTGTCTAGTGGTAGAAAATCTAAGTAGATAGTTTGATGACATCACCATTCCCACATGTGGATGAGTCAAGGGGATTTGGTCATATGGTTGTGATAATATTAGTCCCTAATTACTATGTGATAAATATTAGGTCATTCACTTAAATTTAGTCAAAGATATGCGGGTGCAAATTTGGGATCTTAGGCATTTTGATAGTGTTTTCTATGTTCAAATAGAGTTGAGTTAACATGTTAATAATGTCAACATTCACACACATGGAGGTTTTAGGAGGAAATAGTTATATGGGATTATTTATTATTTTTCATAGCTCTTATGTACTAAATATTAGGTCATGTTCCTAATCACTTCAAAATATATGTAACTTCAAAGTTGGGCTCCCAGGCATTTTGACAGTGTTTTCCCATAGCCAAATTTGCATGAGGCAAGAAATAGCCGAGTAAGAAGTTTGGTGATGGCATATATCACATGTGTGGAATTTTAAAAATAAGATGATCATAATTTTTTATTTATTTTTGTTCCTATTTTATTTTTTCTAATTTTTAGGTCAATCACCGAAGTGCGGTAAAAGATATGCATGTTCAAAGTTGGCCTTTCAGACAAGTTTTTGACATAATTAGCTCTGTGGTAGAAAAATATGAGTGAGAATTTTAATGTCATTATATCTCACACATGTGAGGGTTATAGGATCAGTTTGTCTCATGTTTGGATTCTAATATGTGAGGATATCATATGGTCCAATTTTGAGATCATGCAAGTGAGCAAGGTAAAATTTTGTGAGGTTCAAAGTTTGCTTCTTACACAGATTACGATGGTCCCCATACTTAGTCTATTTTGCATGAGTTAAATAAAAGGGCCAAATGAAGATCCAATAGTTCATGGGTGATCATAAAATTTTTATATAATGGTGCATGTTGAGCAAGATGGTAATAAGTGCATGATGTTTAACAGCTAAAGTGCTCAAAAGGCATGCAAGGGTGCCAAGTGTCATGATCAAAGGGGTTCTGAGCAAGATCAAATGGTGAGAACTATAAGATAAAGACTTGAATAATATATAGAAATTTATGGAGTTTGTTGATTCAAATTTTATATATTTCACAAGATGAGGTCAACTGTTAGATGTTTAACTTTGACAGTTTATATTTGAATATTTGAATTTAATAAAGGGAAAAACTAGTCTATGGTTTTTGGACCATGTCTTTTAATCAAGGATGAATTTGCCCATGGTGTAAAAATAAAAATGGTATATTAATACATGTAAAATATTTTAATATATTAAATTTATTAAATTCATAGTTATGAAGGTTCAAATTTGACTGTGTGTTCATGTGTATTATGCAAGTGACTCGAGAAGGATATTTAAGCTTGTATTGATGTTATTCGATGTCTCATATTGAATTATCTATTTGGGAGTTTTTTAGACTCTTTGAGGATGATATATGTGTATTATAGATGTATGATCAATCATATTTAGTATGAACAAAGGCTTAAAGGTTGACTATGTATTTGTTCATGGTGATTGTGTGCATAGAATGTTATTTGAGCAAATTGTGCTTAAGCAGAAGGGTATTGTGATGGTTTTTGGAACTTAAAGGGGATATATAGATCATATTTAATGGTTACATACTTTTATAAGTGGTTATATATTATTTTTTTGTTTGATGAGGTGCTAAAGGATTGAATGGGTTCACATGATACCTATAAGGGCTAAAAGGGCCTAATTGAAAGGTGTAGTTCCTTAAGGGTGACCCATAGATGCTATGGCTGAAAATAAAGATTATATTGAGATATGTTTTCATATGATATATGAATTAAGGACTAATTTATGTTTAATGTTTAACCAATATGGTGATAATCATGATAGCTCTATATATAGCAAAATCAAAGATGATGATTTCTAGATTTTGGAGAAGACTAGTGAATAGGTGATCAAAGTGAAGGCTTGTGAAAATGTGGAGCCAAGTGAAGTAGATAAAATTTAAAAGAAAAGGTGTATTTTATTGAGGAATATAATAAATTTAAAAGGTTTAAACATTCTTGTTTGATCTAGGCGATGAAGGTGATCATATAGGTCATTAGACCTAAAAAGCCTAGAATAGGTAGAATGAGTGAGTATCAAAGTAGCTAATTCCAACAATTGGTATTCAAGTAGGTCCTTTGGAGGAAGCCTAAAAAATTGAAGTATATCCTAAGTATCACAAGATGGATAAGTAGTTAAAGAAATAAAATCTTGAATTGATATCCATGGTCAAAAGTATTGAAGAACATATTAGTCATATTAAAGAGCAAGCATGTAGAATGATGGATAACTTGTTTAAAGAAGTTAAGAGAGAAAGGAAACTATCCAATTTTTTTAGATTTAGTTAGAGGATGCATTTTCAATATTGAGAGCTAAAGGATACGAACATGTTCAAATGAAGACTAATCTTATTTCCCTAAAAGATGAGTATGAAAAATTCATAATCAAGATAGGCAAGCCTGAAAAAGAATAAAAGGAATCATAACAAGTCAAAGATGAAAAACATATTAGAAATCTAAATGATTTGTTAGGGGAAGCTAATGAAAATTTTAAGATGATAATAATAATACAGACATCTTAAAACTCAGTTAGATGAGGCAAATGTCAAAACTAGTTCAAAACAAGGTGAGTTTGATTAAATGAAAATTGAGATAAACTTGTTAAAGATTGAGCATGAATAGATCATAGACAAGTTGAAAAAAATAAGAGAGAAGCATGATAATGCTAAGTATGTCATGGAGAATGAAAGCTTTGAAAGTAATAAAATAAGGTCTATTAGACAACCAAATGCTTCAAGGTATGATTGTTTATTTCATGGTCATTATTGTACATGTAATAAGTATGGTCATATAACAAAGGACTATAAAAGGAAGTCAATCAAGAATGTGTCCTCATGGAGCCTTAGAAGAATAAGCAATTGGTCTTAGATAAATCATAAGTCAAATCAGTTAAGAGGTATGTTGAATGATGATATTTGTTTTAGTTGTCATAAGAGTGGGCATATTTCTAGATTCTATATAAATGGTTTTCAGAGGTCTTAAAAGTATGTCAAAGGATATATATCTCCTAGAAGCTCTGAGAAAGGACAAACTCAGGTATGGAAACCAAATTTAATCATTGTCAATTCTAGTCATCAGGATGATAGGAAAGTTTCTATAGAAGGCTATGTTGTAAATTAGGGTAAGTTTGAGGATCAAGTAGGTAAGATGGCTGCAGAAGACAAGAATATTCAAACTATGATATAGAGACCTAAGGTAGTAAAGACTAAGGAGACTAACCCTATTGAGTCTAAGAGTTTTGATGGATTATTTTCCAAGGTGGAAAAAGGATAGAAATGAAGGAAAGTCAAGAGTTTATGCTGTCAATAGTTATTGACAAATATGAAGAAAAGAATGAAGTCAAGCATCCATTCAAAATCATTGGAGGATTAAGCATGACTTCAAGTTAGATAAATATATGGATATATGGGAGTCTCCTAAGTTTTGGGACTTTTAGTCTCACTATGTCAAAGGGGTGTCTCTATCTAGGCTTCAAGAAGAAACTTGTCAGTTAGAGGAAGCTTGGTGGCTGTCAAATACTATTTGATGAGAAGGTATGAAAATAAGGTATGTTTGTGGATTTTTTTTATATATCTATGGTCCTATCTTGAGGAGTTAGCTTGTTTTTCATGTTTTGGGTGTTTTGGTATAAAGGTGAGTTTTATATATCTATTTTCATATCAATTTGTGGTAGATTCCATGTCAACCTATAAGTTGAAGGCCTTTCTTCTAGGCTTATGTTCTAGATCTTGCCAAGATTGTTAAAGGTTTGTTGAACAATTGTGTATGCCATGAAAGTTCACAATGTTGTGAAGTAGGGTGTATCTACCTATGCTTATTAGGAGACATATTTTATAGTTTAGAATAAATTTTGTGTGATCAATATGATAATTCCAATCAGAGAAGGTATTTGGTTAAGGGGGAGCAACAAGATCATGAGATTTCTCCACAAGTTTGTGAAGGAGCTTTTGTGCAAGGTCAAAAAGGGTGTTTCCAGATGGCATAATGAGATTGATGAAATTTCAAGAATATTTTAATGCTTATAAAGGTATATATACATCTTTTTGATGTGCTCCAAGTTTTTTTCTAGTCTAAAGTTATGTTGAACTCAAATTGAATATTTTTGAGTGCTCTCATTTTTTTTTATTTTTTGGCTTAAAGGCAAGCAAGCCTAAAATGGGTTATAGTAAGTATGTGTTCCTAAATGTATGGAGGATAAATTTTTGGTCTATAAGTGTGTTTTGTATGTCTCCAAGTGTGCAAGAAGTTTCAAATATTTATGTTGACTGGAAGGTGATGTGTTAACCTTGGTTATTTTGAGATTATAGGGTTTTGGGCTCTGATAGAAAAGTGGTTTGCCTTATGATATATCTAAGGTTTCCTAATAAGTTGAATGGGACAAATGTGTTGTAAAATAAAGATTCATAGAGATCTAAAGGTTTTTGGTTTTCAAATTATTCATGTTTTTGTCAATATGGAGGGCTAATTGGCTAGTAGGTTTGTGAAGGAAGTATGTTGTAGAGGATGATCTTGGTAATGAAAATTAGTGTGATTAAAGAGGAATATTAGAGTGATATATATATGAAGTTTCGTGTCTTGAATATGTGTCTAATAAAAATTGTGGGCTCTACAAGTTTCAGGTAGGGTTACAAGGAGGTTAGACAGGCCTAGTTTGAAGAAGAGTGTTTTTTCTCAATTTATCCAAAAGATAAAAGTATGTTTATTTCAATGAGATTTCTTAGGTTGGTTGAGAGAAATTTACCTATTTTTTGAGTGGCATGAAGTTCTATTGGTGGTCCTTGTGGTAGCTTGAGATAGAAGGCTAGTAAGCATGTGTGGTGGTTCTTTATGGTGTGTGGAGATATGAATATGCTCAAAAGGTGAAGTGGATCAGATATATTAGGGGGATTCCCTCTCAAATGTTTCTTAGTGAGTTACATTAGATTTAAATACTTTTATGTGTTCTTTATTCATTGATTGATGTGCTTGGTTGAAGAGAATGTTGGCATGGAGTAAGAAGAAGTTATCAAGGCAAGAAGTTCTAGGCTCAAGGTAAGAGGGAGTTTGTATCATCTTTCCAAGATGGTCCTCTCCTATTCGTAGTATTTTTATGTCCTTAGGATTATTTGGTGCCCACTTTGTCATTGTGTCAAAGGGGGAGAAAGGTCCTATTCTAAGAGTGCTTGAAGAGAGAGAAGGAAGGTGAGTTGTATATTACTATATATGATGGTTTTTAACATCAATGACAAAGGGGGATATTGTTGGATAGTTTTTAATGATGTCATGAAGGTATCTAGGTAAGTGTATGAAGATCCTTGATAGTCTATGTGACAATGACAAACTGTGTAATGTGTTTGTCCTAGTATGTTTCAAGTATGATTGGTTGATCTTCTAGTTTGGCATGGTTAGAGATGTTTAGGGATGAGAATTGAGTAGTGAAAATGTGCAAAATATCCTTAAGATATTTCATAAGCTTTGATTTCTTGTGTGCATGAGTGGATTTCATTTGGTTGATCATTGTTGTCATGTAGACATTTTGGGTCTAGTGGCAGAAAATTTGAGTATTCA
Source organism: Torreya grandis (assembly GCA_037957365.1). Taxonomy (NCBI): domain Eukaryota; kingdom Viridiplantae; phylum Streptophyta; class Pinopsida; order Cupressales; family Taxaceae; genus Torreya; species Torreya grandis. Next base: position 561,962 of record JARHVA010000605.1, on the reverse strand, counting down.
ATTTGATGACATCACCATTACCAAAAATGGAAGAGTTAGGGGGAGTTGATCATATGGTTGTGATCATATTAGTCCCTAGTTTCTATGTGATAAATCTCAAGTCATGCACCTAAATTTAGTCAAATATATTTGGGTGAAAAGTTAGGATCTCAAGTATTTTGATAGTGTTTTTTATGTTCAAATAGAGTCAAGCAAGCATGTTGTGATGTCAGCATTTGCATGCATGGAGGTTTTAGGAGGAAATGGTCACATGGGTTTTTTTATTATTATGCCTAGTTATTATGCACTAAATATTAGATCACGCACCTAAGAGTCTCAAAAGATATACAAGTGCAAATTTGGGCTCTTAGGCATTTTGATAGTGTTTTCCCATAGCTAAATTTGCATGAGCTAAGAATAATTGAATAAGTATTTTGGTGATGGAATATCTTGCACATGTGGACATATCAGAATAATATGATCATACGGGTTTATTTAGTTTTATGCCTAGTTTATTTGTGCTAATTTTTCGGTCAAAGACTAAAGTGCAGTAAGAGATATGCATGTTCAAAGTTGGCCTTCCAAATAGGTTTTTGACATAGTTGGCTGTATGGTAGAAAAATATGAGTGAGCATTTTAATGTCATTATATCTCACACATGTTAGGGTTATAGTATAATTTTGTCACATGGTTATATTCTCTTATTTAAGTAGATCATATGGTCCAAATTTGAGATCATGTGAGTGAGTGAGGTAAAATGTTTTGAGGTTCAAAATTGGCTTCTCATATATATTGCAATGGTCCCCATACTTAGTCTATTTTACATGAGTTAAAGATTAAGAATAAATTAAGATCCAAAGGTTAATATTTGATTGTAAAATTTTTATCTAATAATGGATGTTGAGTGAAATAGTAAGAAGTGCATGATGTTTAATAGTTAAAGTGCTCAGAAGGCACATGAGGGTGACAAGTATCATGATCACGAGGGTTTTATGCAAGATCAAATGGTGAGCACTATAAGATAAAGACATGAATGATCTAAATAAATTCATGGAGTGTGTTGAGTCAAATTTTCCATATTTCATGAGATGAGGTCAACTATTAGATGTTTAACTGTGACCATTTACATTTGAATGTTTGAATTTAACAAAGGGAAAATATAGTCTGTGGTTTTTAGACCATATCTTTTGATCAAGGATGAATATACTAATGGTGTAAAAATTAAATTGGTAGAGTAATCCAAGGTAAATTTGTAAATATATATTTGAAGATATGAAAGTGAGTACAATCACAGTTATGAATGTTCAAAGTTTACATTGTGTTCGTGTGTATTTTGCAAGTGATCCAAGAAGGATATTTGAGTTTGTATTGATGTTATTTTGATGTCTCATGTTGAATTATATATTGGGGAGTGTTTTAGAATCCATGAGGATGATATATGTGTATTATTAAGGTATGATAAATCATATTCAGTATGAAAAAAGTTTTAAAAGTTGATTTTGTATTTGTTCATGGTGACTGTGTGCATAGAATGTTGTTTAAGAAAATTGTGCTTAAGGAGAAGGGTAATATGATAGTTGTTGGAAATTAAGGTGGGTATATAGATCATATATAATGATTCCATTATTTTGGAATGGTTATATGTTCTTTTTTGTTTGATGAAGTGATAAAGGAGTTAATGGGTTCACATAAGACCTATAAGGGCTATAAGGGCCTAATTAAAAAGTGTAGTTCTTTAAGGGTGACCCATAGATGTTATGGCCAAACAATGATGATTGTATTGAGATGTATTTTCATATGATATATGCCTTAATAGATAATTCATTCCTAATATCTGACCAAAATGGTGATAATCATGATAGCTCTATAGTAAAATCAAAGATGATGATTTCTAGATTTTGGAGAAAACTAGTGAGTAGGTGCTCAAAGTGAAGGCTTCTATGAAGATGGAGCCAAGTGAAGGAGAGAAACTTTGAAATATAAGGTACAAGTTAATGAGGACCATTAGAGAGTGAATAGTATTAGACATGCTTATCTGAGATAGGTGATGAAGGTAATCACATAGGTTATTGGACGTAATAAGCCTAGAAGAGGCATAATGAGTGAGTATGCTCAAGAGGATATTTGAGAGATTGTGTATGGTGAGTGAAGGAAAAGTGAAGGCTCTATATGCTTAGTGGATAGGTTGAAGTTTATAATAGGTTGATCATGGTGTGTATGATTTGTAGATCATATTTTTGATGTCATAATAGTGATGTTGTAAAGGTCCATCATCAGTTGTTGAAGACATCAGTTCAAAGGTGGATTTATTAAAAGGTGTTGTTGTGGAAACTTAGCATCTAAGGGGGTTACACCCTCCTTGTAATTTGAAACTTGTTAAAGGTCTAGTTGTTGTGGTAGCTCGACTAGATAGGTGTAGTAGCTCTTTATGGGATTGTAGTCTCACTAAAATAAGGGATTGTAGTTCCTTGATTAGTTGCAGTTAGTATAAATTAGATCTTGTCATTATAATACTATAGTCCATCTTGTAGGTTTTAGTGGGTTTTATCCCCCAAAAGGGTTTTCCATGTAGATTTGATGACATGATGTATGCTTTTGTTCATTCTTTAGATGTATGTACTTTCATGTTTATGTTTCTAGATCAAGTTGATGAATGATGGAATGGTTTTGGAATTTAATGTTTATTGTTGTCTACGGATTCACCCCCCCCTCTCAGTAGCTACTTATAACATCCTACCAAGCTAAAATCACACTTTTGCTACTTTTTTGCTTCTTAAATACCCATAAAACATGGATATATAAGGTCTGAATAAAAAATCAATCCAAATTAGTTCACAAATAGTGAAGCAGGTTTCATCCACATAGGAACATGCCTATTAGACTCAGACACAACTAATCCTATAAATTCACATCAATCCTCGCACAAGGATAATATCACTAAATAGGATGACAATAGCATAATGTGTTATAGTCTAAGGTATTTCACTACTATACAGGAGGATTTCCAACACTTGGGTCTTATTCAAAACACTTTAATTAGTTTATGTGCCGATTCTAAACATCTAGATCATATGTCTCAATTAGTTTCTAGTTAAGTACTTATTTATGTCATTCATTACTATTTTTGGAAATATCATATCAGGTCAATTCTTTCACAAATTGGTGGTTATATTTATTGTATATCTCTCCCCTATTTTCCTATACTCATACCCTTTAACAATGTAGGGTTTACATTCCATAATCCCTTAAAATTTAAATCATTCGGTGAACGTGGCTTACTTTGAATACTACCCAAAACCTAGTCCTATATGTTATCAGGGTTTATATCCTTATTTTTCCTATTTCCATCAGTTGTGTTAGGATTTTTAGATTTTATATATTCTATTTTAATAGCACTATTTCATTTTTTTTTTTATATTTCATCTCAAAATTTATATCTCTTCCTTTAATAATAAGTGTTAGGCCTAAAGGCAATCCTATTGAGCATACTCAAATTCTTTCCATTCAAGCTTATATGATGGATAAAGGACTAGTTAAAACCCCCCTCATTGATCCTTCACACCCTAATTACATGGAATTCAATGATAATACATTTGATGATAATCAATACAATTAAGATCAAAATGATACACAAGATGGGAATAGAGACACACTCCACCCACTTGATAATGAAAATTTTATAGTCAATAAAGATGATATTTTACAAAGTTTAAGATATAGACTTCAGGAATAGTGCCATGATCATTCACAAATTTGACAATCCATAATGGAAAAAATAAAAAATCCAATAATGGTCAAATTTCTAACCCCCTAAATTCTAATATTATAACACATACTATAGGGGAAACTCAAATTTTACAACCTATTCTAACTCGGCAACCTTAAACAATGGAAAATACTTCTTATGGAAAGTTACTCCTCTCCAAATATACAATCCTTTATACATGAGATTCATGATATATAGGCCAAGGTGTTACATCTTCAGCAGGGTGCCACTAGACAATCTCATTCCTTGGATTCGCATGTTCTTTTAGATACACCTTTGGCACAACATATAGCGGCAACTCTTTTGCTATCTAGATTTGTGGCCCCCAAGCTTATTATTGTCATCAAATTGTGAATGCTAGGATACTCTATGAAGATTCTAAAATTTGATGCAACATTGAATCATCTCTCAAGTTGTGGGAGGACCTATAAGAGAGATGAATCTCTACATTATAAGGGCTAGCTCCCTAGATTCTTCTTGAATTACACATCACCTAATCTAAAGCTTGTATAAGGAAAAGAGTTAGAATTTTTGCATAAATGGAAAATACACTAAGATTTGATACATGAAGACACATTTACACATAACTATCACATTCCTTACTAAATAACAAGGCTTCACAAGATTAACTCTAGGCATTGAAGGACTCTAGCATAATTTTTTCAATGTGAAGGTAGCCTGCATAGGACAATCAACAAGATAACTAATCAAGGGGTATATTACACACCATAGAGTAAATTTCTTGCTTGGATAATATCCTAATACAACCAATACACTTCACAAGACCTTCTAAAATCATAACTCTTGCTTAAGCATGATGGATAAAGAGGAATAAGGATGATACCAATACTTAGCTCCATTATACATCACTCTCATACTTAGAAAAAATTTCCATAACTCATAATCAAAATTGTATTCAATGTTGAAATACAAAAAAATTAAATGTCATACCAATAGGGCCTCACCAAACTATATGTGGTCTCCTTTATAATAGCCAAGATGGCTCATACTTATAGAATTTGGAAGAAGAGAGAGAGAGAGAAGAGAAGTTGAAAAGTCACAAGGACAAGTGTCCAAAGGTGTAAATAAGTTATAATTCATGTGTATGAGGTGTAAAAGGAGTCATGAAACTAATTTACACATAATTCTATCTCAGATAAGCCTCTTCTCCAAACATGGCATTGAAACTCTTCACAAGCATCTTTAGGTCTTGAAACTCCTTCCTGACAAGTGGAAAAAGGCAAGAGTTTGATCATGATATCTCTTGGATAGTTATATTTTCATCCCAAGGACACTTAAAAATAATCTTGAAGCATTCCAAATGGATACATCATCTGCAATCATCAATTTCCTTCTTGGGTGTCACAAGACCTCTTTGTGCCATTAAGCCTAATTTGGCCAAAATAGCCAAAATTTGAATTTAGCTCAATTGGTATAATTTTTATTTCTAAGAGTCCTATTTTCATCATATTAGACTAGAAAAAATCCATTTGGAACCATTAAGCTCTCACAAAGACCCCATTTTGCTTATAGAGCCTTCACTGGGCCTAGTCCTCTTGTAGCCCTATTTTTACACATTTCCACTTGTGTAGGAGAATGTATGGACTTTCAAGACTAAGTGAGACCATTTTTAGTACCCTTTTCCCCCATTTTGATTTGTCCCAAGTTTCATGGTGTTACACTCAAGGCAACTATGTTTTTTATATCAATTAGGCCTTTTTAGCCTAGAGGACAAAAAATGCTCATTGTGTGCTCCAACACATGTGAACTATGAAAGTAGCCTATGACTCACTTTTTTCATCTCCTAAATATCCCTCATTTTAATTTGAGCTCTTGGTCATTTGTATAGACCCTTGTTCTAGCATTAAATGTTCTTTCTTGGCCTATTTTATACAACCCTATACTTGCAATTATGGACCAGTGGCATGGGATAAAGATCAAGGGAGTTTTTAAACTCATGTTTATGAGTTTCAAGCTTGAAACATCAATTTTAGTGCTTTTGTTGGCCTTTCTCTCTCATCAAGTTCAAATCAGGCTTCTTGGAGGGTTTTAGAGTGACTAACCCTCTTAGCATTTGTTCATGTAGGATACACGTTGGAGATTCTTCAAAATGACACTAAGGGATCCTCAGAGACCTCCTTCAACTCCCTTGAATGGTTCAAGGTCCCATGCAAAGTTTGGTGAAAGTTCTGAGCTTTTGAAGTTGGCATTTTGAACCATTTAGTGCATTATGTCAGGGTTTGAGAGCTTTTAAGCCAAGAATTAGCTTCTTGATGAATTTAATTATAAGAACATGGTTAAATACCTCTAACTATGTCCCATGAACATGTTTCCATTAATATAATATCTCTTCAAGAGCTAAGGATGAAACTTGACCCCATTTGGCATTAGGCTTGTGCCTTGTCAATAAGCCTGCCTACACTTTGGACTCAAAATGACTCTCTAATGGTTTATTTTGACTTATGATGGCTTTAACACATGTTAAGTCATCCCATAAGCATGATAAAATCACTTAAGAATCACAACTGAGGTCAAAAATGAAAATTACCATCCTTACCAAGCCTTTTACTTATCATTCCTTGCCATGGTGTCTACAAACCTCCTTGTGTAGGGTATCCTCAAGGTAAATGTTAGTGGGCCCTATAGGAAAATCCATGGAGGTAGTAAGGCAAATCTAATTTGCAATGGTGGTGAATCAAGTTTGAATCCAAATCATTGTAAAGAAAAATCACATGATGTTAGATGGTGAATCATGTAAAGCCTACAATCATCGATGAATGCCAAGAAATAGATGTATGCCAACATAATTATAGGTGAAAAGTTATGCAAGATAGGTGAAAAGATCTATAAATGAGGTGTACACCTGTGTAGGGCTAGATGAACACCTGTGTAGATTGGATGTATGCTTGTTTTGACCAGACGCATGCATGTACAAGCTAGATGAATACATTTTCAAATTGGGTGATTGCTTGGCCAAACTTAGGCCAATGCCCTATATAATTGGATGAAAGTCTATTTGTACCAAATGTACACCTATTCTGACTAGATGGACACCTATTTAAACCAAATAGATGTCTATATCGATTAGATAAATGCATATTTGAGTCTAAATGAATGCCTATGTGGACTAGACTAGATGTACACTTGTATAGTCTAGATTCATGATTGATTTAGGAAGGCGCACATCATCCCTATTTGAGTGAACATCTATTTGAATTTTTTGAATGCATGTTTGTGCTTGGGTGAATGTATATGTGAATTGGGCAAGCAAGTATTTTTCCTAGGTGTACATCCATATGAATTGGATGCACACCTACATAAATTAGACAAATGTCTATTGGAATTAGGCATGAACCATTTTGGGTTTGGGAGAATGTCTATTTCATCTAGATGGATGACTTTGTGGGCTGGTCTAGATGCGCATCCTTTCAATTAGACATCTGTACAAGCCCAAGCACATACCTAACAATGTTGGATGGGAGTCTAACAATAGAGCCTATATGATGGGCAAATGACTATATGGAAGGTGAACATCTATGTTGTTTACATGTGTTAGATAACGCATGACATGTGTACATGTGTTGATCATCTACATGAACATGATGAGATGCTCATAGTTATGATATTGGTGTCTCTAATGAATGCTCATAATATATAGATGTCTACCCATTTTAACCTCCAAGCCTATAAATATAAGAAACACTACTCATTTTGCACATTTTGCCATTTTAGCCTCTATTGTCAAGTTCAAAAAATTTCCTCTTTTCCTAAAGTCTGACTCCTGAGTCCCAACTTCCAAAACCTTTTTTTATTTCATGGCTTCCTTTTCCAAAACCTCTTTCGATGGTGGCATAGGGGTGATTAGAAGCCCCAAACTCATTTTCCAAAATTTGTCATGCACTAGCATTTAAAGGCTTCTATAGCAACCATACATATACAGTGATTGGATCGAGCCTTGCAAGTTCAACATCATTATCTACATACCACAATATGATAGAGATATTCCTCTCCTAAATGTTCTATTGTAAAGCTTTGATACTTATTCCTCCATGTTTCACATCAAATTGGACTCCCATAATATTTCATTTGGAATCCATCCATAGGATATTGAAAGGTTAATAGGACTACCTTCTAATGTGTGGGACCTGGTCATCACAAAGGCCTTGCTCAATGATGATGACAAAAAGTATTTAGAGTCCCATTATTCACTATAGGTGGATGGAATGTATTTTTAAATTTATAATTACTAATTTTTTAATAGTTTTACTTCTTTTTTTCTAGAATTTAAAGTAGTAATTTTTTATAGATCCTCAATGCCATGGTAAAAGAGGACTAAAAATTGAATCTATTAAAAACCCTTTCCTATTGGAAATGATTGAACTTTTCCAAGCAATAATTGTTTTTCAAGGTAGACCATATGATCTTCCATTTTGGGCTCTTGTTTATATTCTTCATACTCTGGGCACTCAACCATTGAATTGGTGTAGTTTTATTTCTATCAGAATCAAAGATTATATGAATTATTCTCTATGCAATGAACATACTCAGTTTTCTTCTTCTAATTATATTATTTCATTGTACTATGAAGTGATTTCAGATTTTCAAGCATCCTCTATTCCTTCTACCCTCAATCCTAAATTGTTTATCAATGCACTCTCCTTGGAAGCACAAGAGGTTAGTTTGGGTTCTTGTTTGACTCTTTGAACTATATATCTATTTCAAATAAATACATAAATATCGATCTAGTTCATTTTAAATAAAGCATCTTTTTCTTGTAGAAAAATTATATGAAATGATTAATAGAATAAATTCTATAAGCAAAGGACGTCAACCTCCTGAGGCCTCAATAGAAATAGAAATGGAAGGTGATGCAGATTTGATTTCATATATGCCTGAGCAGAAATTGATAAGAAGAAAACAAATGTGGAGTTCAATTACACCTATAACACCCACACAACACTCCACTCATGTTACTCATATACCTTCATAAACTATATTTTCTTTTATTGAATACTCTTTTATCATTGTAATATTTTGAATCTGTTATTTATATATATAGAAGAGCTTCCATAATTTGTATTGCACATACCAGCTGGGTCTGGAAGAAATTTAAAAGTTCCCTCACAACAATGGCAATAGTAAAAATAACAATAGTCACAACAACAACAAAAATAGCAAGGTATAGAAAATGAATATATTTTTTCTTAAATGCTAATATTAGATATGATTTTTTTAATTGGTCATTTAATTGATTTTAATTCCTATTTGCAGCTCATTCTTATCCAAGAAAAAATTTCCCACCACCACCCCATCATGGACCTTTAACTACTGGTATTAGGAAACGTCTTTTTATCCTAGCTTAGAGTGGTGCCATAGTTCAGGTTCTAATGTTCAATTTTCTAAACTTTTTATTTGGTGGTCTTCCTGATGCAACTGGGTCTTCACTACTTCATAATATTGATCTAATTGATGAATATTTGGGCATTGACAATGGCACACATATGGAATCTTTCAGCCCTCATGATATCAGACATGGATCTTAGCCCATAGAGCCTTTAGTCCACTCGATTCACCACCAAGCAACACCGATGGTAGTCCTATGCATGAGATTCCTCAAATTGATGACCAGCGTATTTTTTTCCCATTTCTAATTTATTGGAAATAAATAAAGCTTATGTTTTTGACTTTATTCTTCCAAGCCTTGATGAATTAAAAACATGGGAGCATTAATAAAAAGTATTAATTTAGGAAATAACTGCCTATTTTTGCAACCACAGTCAATGATATCAATTGTATACAACGGTGGAGCATGAGCTAGCAAAAATTGATATTTTATTCAACCAAGAAGTTTTAGGAAGTGTTGTTGTCAGTAATATTTTTAATGATGATGTTCTTGATATTATGTTAAAAAGGCTTGAGAACTTGAATGCAAAATCCTGAGCCTACTGTAAGAAATAGGCACAAAACAAAAGCTTAGTGGATCTTGTGAATGCAGAAAAAGAAGAAAATTTGGTGAGTTTGTTATGGTTTTCTAAAATTAAAATTTATTTTAAAATAGTTAACTAATTAATTTTTTTCTAATCATTTCTAGTCAAAATATATAAATCTAAAGAGACAAGTTTTTTTCCTTCACATGCATCTAAAAAAAGCACACAAAAGTATTTCTGCTACACTTTCTTTCAAGGAAAATCTTGTATTATTGAATAAACAAAATAATACATTGAGGGAAATAATTTGAGAAAATGGTTTGGATCCTAATGTTTTATTTAAAAATAAATTTTAAATGGACCCATCATTGCTTTCAATAGGAGATGTCGCTACTGAAGAATGAAGTAATCTTGCCGATATTCATTTTGTAGTGAAAGATCTCCAAGATTTTGGGATCCTGATCGACACAGAGACCATAACCACTACCAGTACTAATAAATAATCAGTTGAAGTACAAAATGATGCACAATGATTAATAATACCATCAATTTAACTTTGTTTTATAATTTCCATACTGTCTTTTATTTAATGAAAAGTGAGGTTGGATCTCAAAGCCTCGAGTTGTACTATGCTCATGTTTTGTAACTATTGGAAACTTATGTTTTATAATGGATTCATTTCTCATATTTTTGTGATAATATGCTGCAATGTTTACTGCTTTAATTTATAGTAAATTTGGTATGAAATCTACTAAACTATTATTTATAATTTTATTTGAATAACCAATGTATAATGTATTCAAAAAATGTCAAACAATCAGAAAAAAATAGAATGTTGAACATGTATTATTTTTTTGCAAGTTCGAATTTTAAAAAAAGCTAAAGAATAATATTATATAATATTGAAGATATTTCAATTAGGTATATCAAATAATCCTTTGGTAAACCATACTTCATCACTAACATTTTTATGGCATGTCTCATTGGCATTTATAGTTTCACTTGTAGTTGTAATTGTGACACCTCTTCTTATAGTTAGACTGCTCCAAATTGAAATTGATCTATCATATGAAAACATATCCACTTCATAACCTGAAACATACAACCTTAAACATGTCTCAAGATTTTTATCCAATCTATTCTGAAGCCTTGATTTGACAAAAGATAATGCACTAAATACCCTTTCATCATCCACAGACCCCAAAATCATTGTTTGACACAATTCATATAAATGAAAATATTTGTTAATTTCTTCTTATAGATCACTACTCTAATATAGTTTCTTCCATATCTTGGTAATAGAACATATTTCTATTGGTTTAATTAAAAACTAACATTGTTCAACCATTGTAAATCCAAAAATCTTTGACTGGTTTTTCAATAATTTTTTTTGCAAAATACCCTTAACTTCCTCTCCATTGATTTCCACAGACTTGCTGAATTGTTGGATTAGAGTACCCATGTATTTGATAAATAATTTACTTGTTTGCTCTTCACCATCACCACTGCAAAATGTAGGATTCATAATGCCCATGGCTTCAAGCAAGTCATCTCTTTGAAAATGATCTCAAATTTTAGCAGACAAGATTTTTGAAATGTCTCTCATTTTCATTCACCTATCACATATGACATTATCATATAGAACCCTTGTTACAGGTACTTCTTCAAATTCTGATCCAACTAAATTTAATAGTCTTTGTAAAGTGTGTAATGGTATCTCCTTTACATTAATAAAAATACAAAGATGATCATGAATATTTAATTTCAAATAGTTTTGAGGGTTCTTTATATTTTTTAAAGTTTCCCAACTCTCAAATATTGGCCCCTTAAAACTTCATTTGAGTAGTATAATATATTACGTGATAAACAAATATATTTCCTCAACTTTATAAAGTCCACAGTATATATTGATCTCTCTTGTGCATTTTTTGTCAAACAATGCATTTCCCTCAACATGGGTAGAATGCCACATAATGTTAGCAAATTTTCAAAATCTGTCAAGTAGTTCAATAAATTTCTTGCCTTGTCAACCTCCATCATATACTTAAACATAAAAGTAGCCAAGGATTGATATTCTTCAAATATTCTACATGCAGGTTCATACATTGAAATCCATCTAGTATCTACATCTTTTAATAGTTTTTTTCCATTAGTCACTCTAATTACAAATTTTTGAAACTCTAAAAACCTTTTTGGACTGCATGACGTGTATGCATGTAAATCATGGAGTAGCTCCTCCACTTTTGTGACACTTTTGAATGTGCTTACAATTTTGTAAGCAAGATTCATTCTATGTGCTATGTAATGGATTGGAGTCATATATGGGGTAACTGATGTTTGTAGGTGAACCAACAGACCTTTTTTATTCCCCTACATTACTGATGCACCATCTATACCAATGTAGACCAAATTAGTACCTATATCATGGTAACTCATTCTAGCAATATCCATCAAATTAGAAATAACTGATTTGCAAAGGTTTTTTGCATTATAATTTTCAACTATTTTATGTACAAATAAAAGATGAGGTTGCCTTGAATGATTATAAAATGTGTATACATGCATGCATACCCATGGTGTGTTGTCAACTATTATTACCTCATCAATGGATAGTGATATGAACCTTGTTGATTTTACTTTCTCTTTCAAATCCTCATTTTCAATCATTGCATGGCATTTTGCCATCTCCCAAGCACAAGTATCAGACCAATGTGAATGTGTAATGTTTTGAAATCCAATCTTCTAAAATAAAATCTTGTAATCTAAAAATCAAAGATTGGTCTTCCTCTTTTTTTAAAGTGAAATAAATTTGAAAATTGTATATTTTTGGCAAGCAAATTAGACTGAGCAACCTTTTTGAATTAAGCTTGAATTGTTCCTCCTTTCTCAATCAGATGCCATTGATGTTTCTGATGATTATGATACTCTATTGGGTAACATTGATGTATGAACTCTTTGTCATTTTTCCATCTCATTGTTTTTTTAATAACTCTATCTTTGTCTTTTATCGACTCATATATTTTGCCACAATATTTTTCAATTGTGTCCAATTTGAGTTGCATTTTTTGGTCCTTCCCAATTTTTCAATTGTATATGGTGAATTTGCATTTTGTTGGTGTGTTATTACTATTTTTTGGTTGCACATGTTCAATAAATGGGAATTTATATGCCCACTCATACTAAAATGACCTTTCAATTGTCCATGTATTTTTCTTCTTTTGCATAGTTTTTGTTGTACCTATTTGAACTGGAGATTATTTTTGTTGCTTAGTAGGCTTATCTAGAGATTATGTTGGGTGAGTAGAATTAGTAGATCTCTCATTTGGTGTTGGTCACTCATCATCAACACCACTACTTATGATGTGATATTTACATTTCTTTGAATTCAGTGGGACAATGGGTATTTCTTTCTGAGTGACCCTTTTTGTGCCTTTTTCAACTAGAGAATGTGTTGAGGGAGAAGATATCTCAATTAGTGTTGTGAACTCATCATCAAGACCAGTAGTATTGATAGTTTTATGAGTGGCTTCTTTCATGAGAAGTATATATTCAAAAGTGTTATACATTTCCTCAATAGTTTTATCATTGAATTCTACATGTAAACAAATTGTATGACATTAATTTTTAATAAACACCAATACTAAAGTACAAATAAATAAAAAGAAATAATTCTAGTAATATCTATAATATAATACCTATGTTCAAAATTTAATTCACAAGTCTTTCCAATTCAGTGATATCAATGGGTTCTGCATGAAATATTGTTGTATAGCTCATCATTGTTATCAAAACTTGAAAATAATATTTAATTAATTAGAAAAATGACATATTTGGCATTTCAAATTTATGCCCAAGTATGTCTACCTATGGATTTAATTATTTAAAAGAGTTATCTGTGGATTTTGCAAATGAAATGGTTCAAGACATTTTAATTGTTATTTAACTTTAACACAAGCCAATGAATAAAAACCATTAGTTAATTGAAAATACAGTACCTTTATTTGGTGTCTATCCAAAATAAGATAATAAGCTATTCTATTTTTTAAATTTCCTAGAGGCTTTAACATTTTTATCAAATGCCATATTATTTAGTCTACAGAGTCATGGATAGAAGAGGATTAACAATAAAATGAAGATGATTGACAACAAACAAAGACTCTTAATCAATGAATAAGGAATCAAAAAATATTGGCTGTCAAAGAATGACAACAATCAAATGCTATTATGTTACAGGTGAATGCCAATAGGTTGTGGTCAAACACCATACGATTATGGGTAAATGTCCATAGACTGGGCAAGTGCCAATAAACTTTAGATGGATGTCGATAGATTATGGGTAGATGTTAAGTCTCTAGGCATCTATGATCCACAATCAGACTATGGGTAGATGCTTATAAGCTATGGGTGGGTACCCATAGGTTGTGGGTAGACACCTACAAACTATGGGTGGATGCCTAAAGGCTGTGGGTAGATGCCCAGATGGCATAGACCTAGACTAAGGTAGATGCCTATAGATTGTGGATGGATGCCTACAAGACTAAATGGGTACTGGTAAACTATAGAAAACCACCTATATTGTAAAAAAACATTTCCTACCTTGTTGCAAATTATTGATTCTTGAATCCCTCATGTGAATTGAAAGACCCTTAAAGTTGCCCAAGAGTATGTGGCAAAATCCCTTGGATTAGCTTTTGAGGTACTAGCTAATTATAGTTATATGAGGAAATGTATTCTCATATATAAGCAAACATGTCCTCCAAAAAAACTTTGACCTTGAAATTTTATGTGATAATGACATGTCGGTCACTCCACTAAAATCACCAAGCGTTGACTTTAAAAAATGGAATATTCCTAAATTAATGAAGATTCACCACTAAAAAAACTTGAGTATCTTTTTTGTCCTCAAACATTATAGCAATGTTTTTTGGCTCTCTAAGGGTTTATTACAACTTATCCAACCATCATCCAAGGTCTAATTTCCTATGGCTCATCAATTTTCTCAAAATTGTCATCTCCATGCAAAGGAAACCTACCCCTACTCTGAGATAGAACATAGAGGGTTTTCCTTGATAATTTTGGAAAATTAACTATTAGATAATATTATATAGGTATTGATGGTACACTACACCAAATTTGGGAACCTAAATCCTCCATTTGACCCTCTAACTTTGTGCATATCTTAGGCATACTTTATGAACTAAGTAGTTTGTGAAGGTGAACAGGGTATGACTATGTTTGTAAGTTTTAGGGATGGCCTTGAGCTTGATTGAGACATGTATGTATCCTTCATGCCTCTCATGTTTTATCCCAACCATTATCTAGTCTATTTCCCTTAAAACATCTTCCATGTCTTTAGGAAACCTAGACTAGGTCTTTGGCTACTTGTTGAGGACCATTGTTTAGGATACTGGTTATAGGTGGTTTTGAGTTTAGTTTGGGCTTTATTGATGATGATTTGACTTCTTATGAAGGTATTTTAATTAAAAAAAACTCTATATCATCTTGAAGGATCCAAAGAAGGGCTAAATTCTAACCTTCTAACTCATTGTTTACCAACCTTATTGTAGGTGACCCTTTCCAGGCCTATGTATGGACAGGGGAAGGTGTATTGGTGATCAAAACCTCAAACTTCACCTTTTATTTGTCCTTTTGGCTTAGGAGTGATGTTTGAATCATTTAGGATGGTTTTATCTTGATGTCATAGTTATATTATTCTATAAGAATTGCAAAGTCACTTTTCTATCAACCCCCTGTAGACATCACTGCCCTTTTTCAGTGTGTATGCAAGCACTTTCAAGGTGTCCAAACTCCATCTTTCACTTACCCTTTTGAACTGAAAATTGGGATAGTCTTTTTTTATGGATATTGATACTAGGAAAAATAATCAAGATCATTATAAACCTCTTTTTTCATGCCATATCTTATCCAAAAAAGGCTCAATGATCTTTGTATTAGTCCTTTTGTGACTGCATGGCCAATACAATTAATAGACTTTTGGAAGTGGTTTTCATAACCTCTTGACAATTATCCATTTTAAAAAATCCTAACA
Organism: Torreya grandis; assembly: GCA_037957365.1. NCBI lineage: Eukaryota > Viridiplantae > Streptophyta > Pinopsida > Cupressales > Taxaceae > Torreya > Torreya grandis. The sequence goes on along the minus strand of JARHVA010000605.1, from coordinate 546,241 downwards.
TGATTCTCATCAATAGGTAAGGGTTACAAATAGGGTCTCATCACACCTCCATATATGCCACCATGACATCAACAAGGCATGTAGATGAAGGTTTGACTGTGATATGCAAGCAAGAACATTGAAGAGAAAGAAAAGGCAAGGATGAGACTCTCCAATCACCTCTAATGCATTTGATAGCCCTCAATTGAACAACCTTCATTGATGACACTTGGAAACATCTTCACAGCACCTCCAATTGTACTTGTAGGTGCACATTCATGAGTATAGAGCAGTGGTAGTGAAATTAGACCAAAACAAGCTTAGGAAGAAGTCTCTTGAACTATTGAGCCTAAAAAATTAAGATATTAGTGTAAAAACAATGGATAAGCCTTTAAAAACACATGGAACAAATTTTCCTATCAGATCAAATCAAAATCTTCTAAAACAATTATAAATAGTGACCCCTTCTTAGATACACAAGCATAAAAAGCTCCCTAAAGTTAAATTGAATGTTCATAAAGGAGTAGACACAAAATTGTAACTTATTGATATGTAATTGAAGTGAACTTATATTAATATACACCCCTAGAAACACTCTTTCCAATTCCACCTGTACAACCCATGCCAAGTGATTGAATATGACCTTTCTTTACTTGCCAAGTGAAAATGGAACAAAACAAGTTGCAGATGAACTTTATAGCATTATCCTTACAATCCAAATGTGTAAATTGCCTATGGGGAGGTGAAGAGTCACTACACCATGTTTTCAACTAATGGTGGACTTGATAAGTTTGTACAAGTGCCCAAAAACTCCTATTTTTGAGGAAAAATTACCATTTCTTGATCATAACAGAATTATAACTCTCACCTAAATGATTCTAATGTTATTTGACCTTATCCACATTTATATCCACTTTTATGACATATTTTTTAACTCCCACCATTTGTACAAGTCAAATAATTAGCTAGAAAAGTGGCCAAATGACCCTTTTACCACATGAAACCTAATAAATAGCCAATTTATGACTTGAAAACACCTTGAAACAATTCAAATACCATTTTAGGAAATTTTCAATAAAACATGACACTTTGAATAAGTTTGACTAGGTTTGACCAACATTGACTTTGGTTGATTGAGCCAGTACAAGGAGGATGGGTTCCAACAAGGACTAGGGAAAGGGTAAGTGAGACATGTAGGACAATAGATGACCCCATCGGACATATGAAACTTTATATAAAATTTAAAAATAGTAGGGGTTAACCCAAATTTGACTCGGGATCAAATTTGGTCAACACTTACTTTTTATGATAATAAGAGTGACCAAGAGCACCATATTTGAGCTGTATATGTAGCATGTTTGGACTATGTGTCCAATGATTGGCTCTTCACTAAGTTGTTACCTTGTAGTTTAAATGTCTATGCATTATAATGGTTCTAATATGTTCCTAATTATTATATCATAGCATTCAATCTATTGGTAGATATGTTTTGTCAAACTTTTCAATCAACATCAGTAATAAGGTTTTTTATGCTCAAGTGGAATGACTCAAACAAAAGTCCAATGAGCCAATAGTTGAATATGTCTTATGGTATAAAACCATATTATAAAATATTACTATCCCCATGGTATATAGAAAACTCCAAGACATATTCAAGAAGATTTTGTTACCATCATTGCATGAATCTATCCTATTCAATAAGTTTCCATCATTCACAAATCTTGCCATATCGTGAAATAAGGGGAATTCAAGATTCTCTCCATGGAAAAGCTAAAGTTAAAAACTAGATCAGATTCAAATAATAATAGTTCTAATAAGCCTCTATACAAGGTGAAACCCAGTGAAAATAATAATGATTCAAAAATTATAATTAATGCAGCTTCAGAGCCACCTCTTCACATGGTTTTCTTAGCTCCCCCAAGGAGACATTTTACAACTCTTCCTCAGTATCCATCATGGGTTCTATAATATCTCTTGGAATATAATGTCATATATATCCATCCCATCAAATAGGTTAATATGATTGGGCCTCTTCCAAGGAACTATGATTTTAATGCCTTTTATGACTATCATAGAGCACCAGGCCATACTATAAATAGATGCATTAGTTTGTCACATAAGATATAAGACTTGATATAAGCTGATATCATTGATATTAACACTCCTATAAAGGATCCTAGACCACAACCAATGGAAGCAAAAGCATTGATAATATTTTTAGATCCATTTCCAAAGCACACAACTAATGAGACAATAGGCACTTTACTATCTATTATGCATATCTGGCATAACCACCACCAACATCTTATTAGAATTATATAGCGGATGCACATCCTCTACATAATATCATTGGGGTGTATCATACTATAGTCCAACTAGACCTCTTATCACTTTTTTAAAGTAGTGGTGACCATAATTTTGCCAATGTCCGCGGACGATAGTCCTCGGGTTATACACGTCCGCGGAAGTTTAAAGCCTGACGGACCATTCAAAGCCAATCCCGCACAAAGTCCGTGGGTTAACCAACATGCAATGAGTGGAAAAATTGCCATGCACGATAGTCCATGCATAAAGCGTGAAGCAATGAGCGAAAAAATTGCCGCGTGAAGCAATGAGCGGCGAAATTGCTGCGTGAAGCAATGAGCAGAGGAAAAAGGCCCACGGGGAAAGCCTGTCGTAGCCCGTGAAAGGCCCGCGAGAGCACAAGCAACAGTAGGCCATAAGGAAATTCAACGCTTGCATGGAAAGCAAGGCAAGCTTGACAAAACACAAAGCTGTGGGACATGGCAGTCCACAGGTTAACAAAACACAAAGCCCGACACACAAACCTTAAAGCTCGCCAATAGTCAAGCAGACTGTGGACCAGCCTGAGCAAGCTGCGAAGGGATTTTAGTAGGTAGGCCACGTGGAAAAAAGGAGTCGAGTCGGGCACATACAACAAGAAATGTCTGCCCAATGGGAACAACAGTCCATGACTGTGAACAATAGTCAGCGATAAAACTACCATGCACAATAGTCTGCAGGACCCATAAAAAAGCTCGTGAGGAAAACTTTGTCGCAACCCAAATGAGTCTACAGGACTTTCAAAACTTGATAAGACATTAAAGGCAAGCCGTAGAGTAGATAGGACAAAATAGCAAGCATAGTCCCAGCAGTTTTTTGATGTCATCTACAGTGTTTTTCCCTTTCCCAATGAAGACTCAGGCAGCCACTTGCAAGCAAAACACCAATGAGACTCCTCTTGGCTTTTCCATATAAATTGGCAGACTTGGTCATTTTAAAGGAGCTTCTCCATTTTTGTAAAGATCGCAGCTCTGCAAATTTTCCACCTGAATCAATAAAATACAATTTTTACCTCTTTCTTGGATGGATACCCTGTGTATGTTCTGTGTGTTTAATTTGTGTTCAGTCATTTTCTTTTAAATGCTCTCATAGGTTTAAATACCAATGCACCAGCTATCTACAAAGTGTTAGTTTTTAGCTTACAGGTGAAGAGTTCCATTTGAGGTGAAGAAACAGAGGAGGTCACTTACAATACGCATTCCACAGCATCTTGGTGAGTCCCTGTTTCCTGTATTTTTCATTAGAACCTCCCTATCATTCTAGCAACCTGGTCTTTTATACCAAGTCTCAGTGTATGTATGTTGTTTTATCTGATCCCGAGTGTGAATGTGGGAAGGTCATCTAGCTTTGGTGTATCACCTCTTTAGATTAGGCTATTTGCTTTCTTGCACTTTCTTCCCTTTTCATTCCCCCCTAGTTTATAGCTGCATATAGCTATATATCCATTATTTTTTGCACTGCCTGGAACAAAAAAGATACATCAAATGGAACTAGCCCATACCTAGAGACTCTCCTCTCCTGCTTTTCCATCCCACAGGCGAGAGAGGAGTTTCCATGTTGCGGGGAGAGGGCAGGAACCTGTTTTCCTGCCACCGGGTGCAATCTCTAGCGTCAATAGTTTTGGCACGCCTGGTGGGATGGTAATTTTATTGGTTTCCAATGCAGTAGTATTTCAAGATTGATATTGGCCCTACTATAGTCATTTCAAAGATTTCCAGCATCTGGCAACTCCACTGGTAAGAGCTTAGTTCTTTATTTTAAGACCAGTCACTTAAACTTCTATGCCAAAAGTCACCACAAGGTCAGCTTCAAGGGGGGTCCATTTTGTTTTCATTGAGCTGCCTTTAAACTCTGCTAAGAGGCTCAAGTTTGAAAGAACTCGCCCTTACCCATTAGTAAATCCTCCTAGACTTGTTGTTAGGAACACCAACCCAGCTCAGCGACAGTTACAGCCCGTTCTAGCCATGGCATTGCCTTTTGTAGCTTTTCGCGGTGAGAGCCCCTTAAACCTCCCACGCTATGATCCGATTCCAAGAACAGCGCTAAAAAATGTGCCTTCTTTTGATGGAGGGGCCAATTACAGTTGTTGAGCATATCAAGAATATTGCCAATCTTTGCAATATTCACAATATAACAGAGGAAAATATTGCCATCAGATTGTTGGCACTGTCCCTTAAAGGCAAGGCTCTTGATTGGTACGAAACCTTGCCTGTGAATTCCATACATTCCTGGAATGAATTGGGCACCTGCTTAATTGATCATTTTGGGGAAAAAAGTGATGGCCTCTCTCTTGCTGAGCAACTAACAACTATAAAGAGAGCTCCGCACGAGTACATGCAGGACTTCAACACGCATTTTCAAAAGACTTGGGATAGGATTCCCATCTTGGTAAGGCTGACTCCCAGCTACACTTTCTTGAACTATTTAAAGGCATTAAACAGTGATATTGTTGTGATGATCCAATCTATGGGAGGACATATACTGCCAGCTACTTATGACATTGCCATAGCAGCCAAAAATTGCCCCTAGGCCCCACATGCCACTTTTCCCGAAGATGCTGCCCCCTATATAAATCATCATGCCCACATTAGCCCCTGTGCCTAGCATTGAGAAGCTAGCTGCTATTCCGTCAAATGAACTACATGAGGTAAAAAGCCTATTGCAAAACATGTCAAATGAACTTGTAGCTCTTAAAAGGCAACAAGCTCAAAATAATAAGCCGAATCCAGGATATCAACATTATGGTCAAGCATCTAGAAACCCTTTTCAAGGCTATAATCAAGGACAAGGTTAGCTCACTCAGACTAGACCTTTTCAAAATTATAATTCAGGCCCCTCTTCGTCATCTAAAGCCATGGTGCCAGTTCAGAATAACCTTGTACAGGAACAGCCTAGCTGTTCGACCATGGGACAAGGTCAAGAGCAAGCTATCCATACGAATGATATGATGAATTTTTTTTAGAATTCAGAAAACCAAGTTGCTGATTATTCCCAATTTTTTGAGTTTCCAACTCAGCCCAGCACGAGTAACAATCAAACTCAGCTAGATTCTACCCTAATAAATCATGAAGAGGGTGAGCTCTATGCAATTAATCATGGGGGCACTGCAGATAATCAGGTTGATTGCATTACAGCCAACATGAGATTTAAAAGAAGAGTAGTTGGAGAAGCATTAGCTTCCCCTCAGGCAGCAACGATTCCTCCATCACACCCATTTCAAAGGGCCCCAATTTCTAGACAACTGTCTGCACCTCCAGCTCCTCAGTCAAGCTCCAGTTGGGATCAGCCCAAAGGAAAGCACGAAGGGAACCAGCCCCTAAGTTAATATAGTTGATCAAATGAAGAAATTGCATGTGAGCATTTCTCTATGGGATTTGTTGTCTCTTCCAGGACAAAGGAACGTATTGAAGAAAGAATTGCATGAGCTAGATCGACAGGCCATCCCAGCAGACACTAATAACGTCCTAATGATGAATGGGCAGCCTTCTACTTCAGGTCAGGTAAAGAAAGAAGAAAGGACTCCCCCCTTTTATGTATCTTTGATCATAGGGGATTTCTTGGTACACAATTGCATAATCGACAGCAGGGCCAGCACTTCAGTGATGCCCAAGTGCATTGCTGATAAGATGGGATTAAAGTATGAAGCAATGAACAAAGGAGTCTTGCAACTAGATGGGACACCTGCAAAGACAGTTGGAATCTTGAAAGGATTGAGTTTAACATTGCATGCATGCCTGACATTCCCAATCCCCCATGATATAGTGGTAGCGGATGTTCCTCCATATTTTGCAATCTGTTTGTCTAGGGACTTTACGTCCAACATAGGTGGCTATCTAGCAGCGAATTGGTCATATCTAGTTTTTAGAACCAAGTATGGGACCAAAGTAAAAATCAAATCCAATCCACTCTATAAGGACCACATAGAGCCCTATTCACCCAAGGCAGTGAATGTCAGTTACACTATCATCGATCTAGAAGAGTCCCAGACGGACCAATCTTCATCTTCTGCTCTTAAAGGAGTCACAGATCTACTCTTGGATGAATGGGGAAGCGATAACTTCGAGCACAATCCTTATAAGTTTATTGAGGAATCAGACCTTGGCATCTATTGCTTGCATGAAGAAGGCACCATCATGCCCAATATAATGAAGGAAAACAAAGAAGACCTTGGCCTGTGGCAGCTATACTTCAACGGTTCCAAAAGTAAACTAGGTGCTAGTGGTGGGGCAATGTTAGTTTCCCCTTCTAAATAAAGGTAATTTTTAGCTTTTCATTTCCAGTTCTCTTACACATGTAATATTGCAAAATATGAGTCTTTGATCCATGGACTAGAGTGGGCAAGGAAGAGAGGGATCAGGAAGCTGCAAATCCTGGGGGACAGTGAATTAATTGTGAACCAAATAAGAGGCCTAAACTTGACCAAGAACTCCTTGCTGAAGTCTTACAAGCATAGAGTCTAGGACTTGATAGAGGATTTCCTTGCTCTTAACATTACCTTGATTCCCAGGGAACAGAATAAGCAGGCTGACAGGCTGGCAGCTGTTGGCACCCAATTTGATGTTTCAAAAGAAATAAGCAAGGATCGTGGTTCACGCCATTTAAGAGTGGTGGTTCGGCCTTCAATTCTAGACAATATTACAAATTGGTAGGTCTTCAAAAGTGACCAATAGATAGCTCTCTTCCTGCAAGAAGAAGCTGAGTTCGCAGTCCACAATCAAGCGAAATTGCAGCAGCAATACGGAAATCAGATTGTTCAATTGAAGAACAATAAACTCCCTAAGGGTCTGGTCACACTTGAGAGTATTTTCAATGGAGATGACCAACTAAGAGATGACAAAGCATGCATCACTACCAAAGAGGAGAATTATGAAAAAGTTGAAATCTTCAAGGACAAGCTACTAGCACTTGGTAAGGTCTACACATTTCAAGAAAGGCAAGCTTTCATTCTGCTATGTTAGGAGTTCATTGACATCTTTGCCTAGAATTATAGCAACTTGAAAAGCTTTGATCCAAGACTTGCCCAGCACACCATTGAATTAGAGGAAGGTGCAAAACCAGTCACACAAAAGCAGAGGCCTATTAATCCGATGATCAAACTCCTTATGCAAAAAGAATTGGTCAAGTTGATTGAGTCTGGGATTATATTTCCGATCAAACATTCCTCATGGCTAGCTAATTTGGTTCCAGTTAGAAAGAAAAATGGGGAGATCAGGCTGTGTGTCGACTTCAGAGACCTTAATAAAGTCTCTTTAAAAGATCATTATCCCCTTACGAACATGGAGCAGATCCTCCAAAAGGTAACCGGTTCCAAAAGTTTCTCCCTCCTGGATGGTTATTCAGGATATAATCAGATTCTGGTGTGAGGTTGTGACCAATACAAAATAGCCTTCACTGCTAAATGGGGAACGTTTGCCTACCAGAAGATGCCTTTCGGGCTATCCAATGCTAGTGGTACCTTTTAGTGAGCCATGGACATGGCTTTTAGTGGTTTGATAAATAAGAACATGCTGGTGTACCTTGATGATATAATGGTTTTCTCCAGGGAGGCGGGACAGCACATGGAGCACCTCAGGCAAATTTTAAGAGGTGTAGGGAATTTGGCATCTCTCTAAATCCAAAGAAATGTGTATTTGTTGTTCATAAGGGGAAACTTCTTGGCCACATTGTGTCTAAGGAAGGTTTGTCTATTGACCTCGAGAGAGTCCGCTCCATCCTGGAGATGTCCCTACCAAAGCACAAGAAAGGACTGCAGAGTTTCTTTGGTCGGATAAATTTCATTCAGAGGTTGATTCCAAATTTTGCTGAGATAGTCAAACCCCTAACCTTTATGCTAAGGAAGGGTGAATAATTCAAATGGACAACACTAAGAAAAGACAACTTTGAAGCCATCAAGCAGGCTTTGACCCAGGCTCCCACTCTAATCAGCCCCAACTTCAATAAAGACCTTAATCTCTATACCTTCAGCAATGGAGAAGTGATATCTGCCATGCTTACTCAAGCAAACAGTGATGACCTTGAGCAACCACTCGCCTTCTTCAGCCAAGGGTTAGAGGACTTCAAAATTAGGTACACCTACGTAGAGAAGCAAGTCCTGGCAGTAGTTCACAGCCTAAAGAAATTTAGATATATGTTGTCAAATAGCAAGATTCATCTCATGGTTCCACATCCTGGCGTCCAAGATTTCTTCACCAATCAAGACTTAAACGAGAAAAGAGCGGGATGGATCACCAAAGTGATGGAGTATGACATAGACATCAAAATCACCAAGTTGGTGAGAGGAAGGGGCCTGTGTGAACAGCTAGCTATAGATTTAAGACAAAAGGGTGAAGACAACTTGTTGATCCATGATGCAGCCACTGCAGAAGAACCAGCTATCATAAGAGATTGGATGCTAGACATGAGGCACTTCCTTCTTACGAGTGAATGTTTATAGGGTCTTGAGAGGGCCAAAAGAAGGTATTTTAAACTTCAGTCTCTTCCTTATGTTTTGATTAATGGAGTATTATTTAGGAAGGATCTCTCTGGGGTTCTCCTAAGATGCATTGACCTCAGTCAGGCTGACAAGGTATTGGCTGAGTTTCACAATGGGCCAGAAGGCAGCCATTTTGCCCCTAAGACCACAGTAGCAAAAATAATGAGAGCTAGCTATTTCTAGCCCACTCTTTTCAAGGATACCTATGCCTGGGTAAGGAAGTGCCAGAAGTGTGCACTTTTTGACAAAAAGCAATGATTGGCTGCCATGCCCCTACAGCCCATTCAGGTTGAACAACCATTCATGTAGTGGGGCCTGGATTTCATAGGGATGATCAATCCTCCCTCTAGTGCCGAACACAAATGGGTCCTGACTGTTATGGATTATTTCACCAGGTGGTTGGAAGCCATTGCTTTGAAGGAAGTGAATGAAAGCACAGTCTTGGATTTCTATTAGGACCTAGTAACATGTTTTGGGGTCTCGAACACTATAATTTTGGACAATGCCTTGGCTTTCCTAGGGATCAAAACGAGTGAATGGGCACTGAAGTATGGTATATACCTTAGCACTTTGTCAAATTATTACCCATAGAGAAATGGACTGGCCGAGTCCACTAATAAAAATTTAATCAGGATTATAAAGAGGACCATGGAAAAAAATCAAAAAACTTGGCATCCCAAGTTGAAGACAGCTCTATGGGCTGATCAAATCACTCTGAAGAGAGCAATCAAAAATTCCCCATATACGCTCGTATATGGAAGGGAAGCTAGGCTTCCCATCTCAATTGAACTGCCAGCATTAGATCTCGCCCATTAGCTATAGTTAGAAGAAGGAACCAACATGGAAGTCAGACTATTTGAGCTAATGGAGCTCCAGGAGGTAAGGAATCGGGCCATGGTCTCTATGATCAGTCACCAGTAGCAAGTGAAAAGACATTTTGATAAGAAATCTTCATCAAAAAATTTTGTTGAAGGAGGCATTGTCTTAAAATGGGTGAAGATAGAGCTAAGCCTAGAAAACATGCAAATTTTGATGCCCTCTGGAGCGGTCCTTACATGATTACTCAGTGCAAGCAGCATAACGCATTCTAGCTCTCTAGGTTGGATGGTGAAGAACTATGTATCCCAATTAACAGGATGCATTTGAAGCATTGCCACTGATTTTTGGTTCAACTGTACATAGTTTTCCTTGTTTCTCTTGTTTTCCCTAAGTACAGTTTGCACAGTTAGTTGTTTTTAGCCTTGTGTGTTTCCTTTTACATATGGGGGTGAAAGTTTCATGTGTGATTTTGGGATCTCAAAGGCTGTTGTGAACTATCTTCAAAGTTACCATTTAACTTCGTGCCCAATGGATATTCAAAGGCAACTAGGTCCTAAGCATAGCAGGCATGCTTATCCTGTGAGTCGCCAGTTTGGTGACCAAAATTTTGCCAATGTCTGCGGACGATAGTCCTCAGGTTATACACATCTGCAAAATTTTAAAGCTTGATGTACCATTCAAAGCCAAGCCCACACAAAGTCTGTAGGTTAACCAACATGTAATGAGTGGAAAAATTGCCGCGCATGATAGTCCACACACAAAGCATGAAGCAATGAGTGGCAAAATTGCCGCATGAAGCAATGAGCGGCGAAATTGCCGTGTGAAGAAATGAGCAGCGAAATTGCCACGTGAATCAATGAGCAGTAAAATTTCCATGTGAAGCACTAAGCGAAGGAAAAAGGCCCACAGGGAAAGCCTGCCGCAGCCCGTGAAAGGCCCGCGGGAGCACAAGCAATAGCAGGCCGTGAGGAAATTCAACACCTGCATGGAAAGCAAGGCAAGCCTAACAAAACACAAAGTTGTGGGACATGACAGTCCATGGGTTAACAAAACACAAAGCCCAACACGCAAACCTTAAAGCTCGCCAATAGTCAAGCAGACCGCAGACCAGCCTGAGCAAGCTACGAAGGGATTTTAGCAGGCAGGCCAAGTGGAAAAAAGGAGTCGGGTCGGGTGCATACAACAAGAAATGTCTGCCCAATGGGAACAATAGTCCTTAGTGGCAAAATGACTGCAAACAACAGTCAGCAGTAAAACTACCATGCACAACAGTCTGCAAGACCCATAAAAAAGCCCGCGAGGAAAACTTTGCCGCAGCCCAAATGAGTCTGCAGGACTTTCAAAACCTAAAAAGACATTAAAGGCAAGCCATAGAGTAGATAGGACAAAATGGGAAAAGGACAAAATAGCAAGCATGGTCCTAGCAATTTTTTGATGTCATCTACAGTGTTTTTCCCTTTCCCAATGAAGACTCAAGCAGCCACTTGCAAGCAAAACGCCAATGAGACTCCTCTTGGCTTTTCCATATAAATTGGTAGACTTGGTCATTTTAAAGGAGCTTCTCCATTTTTGTAAAGAGTGCAGCTCTACAAATTTTCCACCTGAATCAATAAAATACAATTTTTACATCTTTCTTGAGTGGATACCCTGTGTATGTTCTATGTGTTTAATTTGTGTTTAGTCATTTTCTTTTAAATGCTCTCACAGGTTTAAATACCAATGCACCAGCTATCTACAAAGTGTCAGTTTGTAGCTTACAAGTGAAGAGTTCCATTTGGGGTGAAGAAATAGAGGTCACTTACAGTATGCATTCCACAGCATCTTGGTGAGTCCCTATTTCCTGTATTTTTCATTAGAACCTCCCTGTCATTCCAGCAACCTGGTCTTTTCTGCCAAGTCTTAGTGTATGTATGTTGTTTTATCTGATCCCGAGTGTGAATGTGGGAAGGTCATCTGGTTTTGGTGTATCACCTCTTTAGAGTAGGTTGTTTGCTTTCTTGCACTCTCTTCCCTTTTCATCCCCCCTAGTTTATAGCTACATATAGTTGTATATAGCTGTATATCCATTATTTTTTGCACTACCTAGAACAAACAAGATACATCAAAGGGAACTAGCGCATACCTAGAGACTCTCCTCTCCTGCTTCACCATCCCACAGGCGAGAGAGCAGTTTCCATGTTGCGGGGAGAGGGCAGGAACCTGTTTTCCTACCATCGGGTGCAATCTCCAGCGTCAACAAGTAGGATATAGTTGATGATGAGACATATTTATGTGCACTCTTTATATGAGCCTACATTTATCATCATCCTATTCAAAATGTCATAGTTGATAATGGGTCAAGTGTCAACATGTGTACTCTCAAACTTATACAATGCTTGGGTTATTCAAAGTAGGATATTTCTTAGATAGATATAGTTATTCATGGCTTTAGTGGCCATGTCTAGAGTTCCATAGGGGAGATAGTACTACTATTATATGTTGGCCCCATACATGTTTCCACCAGATTCATAGTAGTACCTAGTGCATGCACATTTGATATGTTATTGGGTAAACTTTGGATACAACTTCAAGCCATTCCATCCATCATATATATATATATATATATATATATATATATATATATATATATATATCAATTATATACATGTTAATCAGGTGGTTATAGTTGAGGGCCTTCTATATGAGTATCCTTTGCCTATTCCACATCCACTTATACAATAATTACCATTTATAATTATAAGCACATATTATATTAGCACACCTCAAATGTCAATTTAGTGATTAGTGTAGGTGAGGTCTACTCCTATATAAGTACCACATATGCATAATATCCCACATATACCTTTATTAGAGAGACCCCTTTCTTATAGACATGTGGATTCTAGATGGCCTCTATCTCCACCACCACATAGATCAGTGTTATAACAGAGAACATCCTCACCAATTAAAACTTCTTATACTAGATGGGTCCCTAAGAACCCTAAAGTTCATATGCCAATTCAATCAACCTCACATATTCATATCCCCATTCCATAGGCAGTTTTAGCTATAGATCACTCAATACATCTAATTCTTGGATCCCAAATACCTCATCACACATCATGCATGATCACTCTTCCTTTATTTAACATAAGCCACATTGATTTTGAGTCTCTTGTGAGACTAATTAGGTAATAAATTCCTCTTGAATTGTACATAACTTTTCTTACCCTTCTCCTTTTACATAGTTTCATTTTCATGATTGTTTATACATACTTATATACTAAAAGAACACAAAAATAATATAATATGTTTAAAATACAAAACATTCAAATATTGCTCAAAAACACAAAATTTAGATTATTTACATATCCATATTTACATTCTTTATACTTGCTAGGTGCTACATATGTTAGTTATCTTCTTATAATCAGTTTTATCATACATACATGCTTCACTTATTCTTGTCGAGTGTTCATAGATTCTTATAGGGCTCAGGTCCAACACATAGATCCATGTTTGTTACTATCTACCCATTGGGTGCACATACACAGCTACACAAATTCATCATTGATACATTCTCCCATTGGGAGCATCACATACATAAATTCTGGTTTATCAGGTTACATCTTTCTATACTCTATATCACAAATTTTGCATTGTTTTAATCTTGATATTGATCATCCTATACTACTCAAATTTTTACCAACTAATACTACTATAGACTCAACTTATGTACACATTTTATCTTATATGAATTTTTACCACATGTTCATGTATATTTTAATTTCTATCTTTTCTATTTTAAACTTGATTATGTCACTTTTCTTCTATATCTATTCAAGGGAATATAAATATGCCATTATTCTAGGGCTCTACACCATTTCCTTTCATTGTATGTGTGCTTTGGATATGTCCCCATGTCCTTGTGTTTATTTTATTGATTGTGTATGTGAATATTTGAACATGTCCTTCCATGTGGCTCTAAGACAACCTACTTGTTGTTTACATATGTGGACATTTTAACATGTCTTTTTATGTATTGCCTTATCAAATTTAGTGGCATGTGCCCATGTCCCTTGTAATGTGGCCCCTTTGCCTACTTTGTGTGATTCATTTGTGTTATATGTATGCTTTCATGTATGTTTCATGACCATGCCACTTTTCTCTTGATTCTTACACTTACACTCAATTTTAGATTCCATGAGGGACCTCATGCATCTCACCTTCCTCCTTTGGTGTCTTGATGGACATCATGCCCCATCCCCCTAGGTAGTTACTCATATTATTCTCAAATTATGAAATTGATATACATTATTACATTGTTATATTTATCTTAACAACCTTGTGAATGCTATATCTAACATACATCATGCATTACCAACTTATGCTCAGATTATCTTACATTTTGATGTTATATATATGCATTATATTTGTTTATTATGTAGATGTCATATATCTTTTCATCCTAACACACATCATGTAGATATTTAATTTTGAGGATAGTTATTGTATATGTATAACAACTCCCCTCAAAATAGGGGGCATTCACATGGGTTTATCACATAGAGAAGGTCATCTGAGGGCACTCACAATACATTTTTTAGCACCTAGACACATAATTATAGAGCTTATATTCAATAAATCACAATGAAAAATAGTCAGATAGATATCAGAGTTAGTTTGGTAGAAAAACAAAATAGAGGACACTAGTACATTGCACTATTATCCAAGTAACCACACTATTGTACAATATTCCTATAAATAGGAAAATCCATATTTGATAGAAGAACACAGTAGTTATAGTCCAGATTTACATAGTTTCTATCATAGGTTATTAGATTTGATCAATTTATGCTTAATTTTGCATAGAATCATACCAAGATTGCTCATATTGGGGGAATCATGCATGAAATGATCACTCCAATTTCATTTTTAGATATACATAAACACAAATTACTATAATTCAGTCTAGAATCCATATGCACAAATATAAGAATTAGGGGTATGTTTGTGTCACATTATTTCCAAATGATCAATTTTATACCATCTCATCTTAGACAAAATTTTTGCATAGTCCCTGAGCTACATTCTCAAGTGCCTAAGACACACCCCTTAGCCATTTTACATTTCAAAGTTTGTGAGTGGTGCCAGATCCATCCTACATAGTTTAAATACATCATATAGTTTCACTCATATATGCATATACTACACATGGTTAGGAAATGATGGAGTCATAACCTACTTGATTTATTGAGCCACTTCTATAGGAGGGTTGGACAAGCCATCAATCCAATCTATTTTATTCATAGCATACAATCCATCAAGTAGGGTTGGGAAATGATGGAGTCAAAATCGGATTGATTTCTTGAACCGCCCACACATGGGGATTTAATAATCCGTTAAATCAATCCAAGATATCCATTGATTTCATCACTAGTTACACACACACAGGCTGTCACTAGGTTTTTGTAGTGGTTCATGTACCTAGTGAGGTGTATTCATTATTTTCCTCTCTTTTATATCTTTACTTAGTTTTCTTTTCTTTTGATATTCTTTAAATTCATCCATGTTTCATTTTTAGGATATGCAATAGAGCATGCTTCGCATACTTAAACCCAAATTCAATGGCTTTGCCTCTTAGGTAAGTCCAAGTACGTTTATTTTTCCTTTATCATATTCATTTTGCTTTGTTGTATATATAGAATAAATGGGGGGTAAATATAGTCATATAAAATGTCACTTGAGTGCAATGAGTGTCACTTGAGACCATGCATGCCTAGCTTATCCCTAGACCTATCTTAGGGCCTCTTTTGACCTTTATCTAGATTTTATGTGGACATTACACATTCTTAGACATCCCAAAATCACTCCAAGACCTTCCCCTAGGGATACAAGCCCCTAATGCCTCAGGTTCTTCCACCTTGACATCAGCATGATTCTTTGGACATTAGCACACTATGTTAGTGACTAAGGGACCATGTTAGTGTCCCTTGCCTAATTTTAACCCCAACGGATATATTTTCAATTCCTAAGAGATCTAGGGTCCACCTAAACCTATTTCACACTTCATAAAAACACTAAATCAGTATATGTACATGAATTTTATCCCTTTATCCATTATATGGAAATGAAATTCAAAATACAAAAATAAGGTTAGGACAAGTTGTGCAAAATCAAGGTTATTAATCATTATTCTACCCTACTTCTTCATATAGTCATCTACAACTACCCTAAGCTTGGAATACATATTTCTAGTCTCAAGCCTCATTTAAAGCACTCAAGTCAGCATTCATACTAGCATTCACTTGTAATTGCACTAGTACCTAGATTGGGATAATTACATTGGGCTTGATCCCCTCTCAAGGTATTTCTATGTAGGCAACTCTCAACATAGTGGGGTATTGAGGATGTCTAAACTACCCAATTGTAGTCATATAAAATGTCCAAATTGATAGTTTGAGTGTGCCTCATGAAACCCTATCCATAGGTCCTTTTTGCATGCTCTTGTGACGCTTCTAAATATCTTTTTGCTCATTATTGATCATCTAAAACCTTCTAAATGATCATTCCAACTTAGCTAAAAAAACTTTCCTAGGCCAATCCTATTCCCCTGAGTCCTAAGCTTATAGGATAGGAGTGTCATACCTAAACTATAGTCTCAGACCTTAATGTGTCCCATTTTCAATGATTTTGTCTATTTTCACTTTGAGCCCCAACGGTCATTTTCATATGATTCCTATCCTTCATTATGTCAGCCTAACATGAATAAATCTAACCCATTACCAATGGTTCTATATAAAATCCCATCCAATTCTCATTTACAATGGAGGTGACAAATCTTACAAAGTAAGAAAGAATACAAACAAATCACTAAGGCAAACTTCCCTATTCTCTGCATACAGTCACCCAACACAGCTACAAATATACTCAAATCCTTATACCAATCCCTAGCCATCTCAAACACTCCAAATTGGCATTTTTGAATCCACATTACACTATTACACAAAGAACATTAGGTGGGAGAAATACATATGGCTTGATCCCTCTTTGGAGTATTAGTATGTAGGCAACATGCCCACATAAGGGGTGTGGATTACATATTTAGTGCATATTACACACTAACCCCACTTTTCTCAAGTGATTAAAACATTTTTTTATCAAGCATGATGGAGGGTTCGGGTTGGAAGATTAAATTAGATATATAGTGAGTTTTGTGGAGAATCAGCACTCAATATTTCCCAGGTAAGGTCACTTAGAAATAGTGCAAAAACCTAGAAAATTTTAGGTCTCTATGACTAGTTTGGATAACAATGGTAGGAGTGGACAATAACATTGGACCCTAAAGTGTCTTATTTTCAATGTTCCTATCCTTTCACCAAATGAAATCTAGATTTAGATTCATGATACTATCCCAGTCCTGTATAACCAATTCCAACCTCTGTATCATTCATCTCAGTCTAATTTCAAGCTATGTTATATTTCTCCTTATTTATTGATATTTTTAGAAAGGTAAAAAAAGACAAATAAATTATACAAATTAGGACTGTATTTATTACAATACTCCTTACTAATTTATTAATCTAGACCTTTAACTAAAATAGGAATAAAACTCCATTATTTCTAAAAAATTTAAATCATTTGGTGAACTCGACTTACTTCATTTGTGCATAAAAATCCTAGAAACCCTAAGGAAAATTCCTTGCTGATTTTTCTAGTATTTTTTTAATTTTTCCTACATATTTAAATCAAAATTTTACATTTAAATTTTAAAATTTAACATAGTAATTTTTAAAAATCATTTCTTTCAAACCCTAATTGAATTTGTTATGTTCCTACGCTCTTGAGGTATCACCTTACATGGTTCTGAGCTTCATATCCTTTTTATGCATATTTCAATTTACTATTTTTCAAATCTTAGATTACATTTATTTAATCTTCTCTTTCATCTTTCAATTTTTTTTCCTTATGCCACCTAAGCTCCTTGCATGTCTTCCTTTTAGATGAAGTGCAAAACTTAGTGGCAACCCTCTTGAATTCACCTAGATTCTTTTAACCCGTCCATACACCATGGATAAACAACTAGCTTAGTTTTCTACTATATATCCTACACATCCAGATTACACTAATTTTTATGAAGATAATTTTGGCAATAAGAAGTATGATAATAACAATGATGATACGCACACTGATCTCATTACCCACCACATTGAGTTCTTGATACACTTCCACCTATTTTTGATAATGATGTGGTCATCAACAAAGATTTGATTCTACAAATTTTTAGAGAGTGACTTAGGGAATATCCCCAAGATCAAGCCATTATCTTACAATCTATCATGGAAATTAAAAAGGATAATCAAGTTAAGTCTTCCATTCCTTCATAACAACCAATTGTAAATGACACTATGGGGGTAACTATGTCTCAACAACTCCTTATAGTAGCCCAACCTTCCTATGTGGCACCACTAGTTACAGCTAGTACATCTTTGCCTCCTAATGTGGCTTCACTTTTGCAAGAGATAAATTCTCTTCAATTTAATGTTTTACATCTTGAACAAGGTGCCTCTAGATCAACATAGGCTTTTGATTCTTTTGCTCTACTTCATACACAATTAGCACATCATATTGCTTCTACAACCTTGCCACCAAGTTTTTTTCAAACCAAGCTCACTATATATGATGGAAAAGGTGATCTAGAGACACAATTAAGAGATTTAGATTGTAGAAAGCTTGGACTATGTGCTAAATGACTGGTTACTAACCTAGTTATTTCCATAAAGTTTAAAGGATTATACTCTACAATGGTTCTATAGTCTACTGAATTAGTCGATCAATGCATTCAATCCTTTAGCTAACATATTTGTAGCTTATTTTTGCATTAACATAGGTGACAAGGTTTCTTATGTCCAAGTTACATAATAGAAATAAAAGTAAAATGAAGATCTCATATATTATGTTCTTAGATAGAAGACTATCTTGGCTAAAATGACTATTCCCATGGCTGATCAAGAATTACAAGATCTCTTCAAACAAAGTCTTCTACCAGCTTTACATGAGTCAATAATATTTAAAATTTTATCTTCCTTCACTAAGTTATGTCATACACTAAAGGAAAGGGAAGCCAAATTAATTTCAATGGGAAAACTCAAGTACATAAGCATATTAGAAACAACAAACAAGAGTAACAGTAAAGTCCCATAAAAAGTAAATGTTAATGACAACAAAAGTCAAAATCAACCTACAATTAATGTAGCTTTAGATCCCCCTTGGTGAATGGTTTTATCAACACCTCCTCAATGAGCCTTCAACAATCTACCAGTATCTCTAGATAGAGTCTTCCAGTAGCTATTGGAATACAATATCATATCTCTCCCTCCTATATGGGAGGTTGATAAATAAATCCTCTTCTACGTGGATATGATCAGAATGAATTTTATGATTTTCATAGGGCAATAGGCCACAAAACAAATAGATGCATTAGTTTGTGACTCAAGATACAAGACTTGATTAATGACAACCTTATTTATCTTGGCATTTTAGTTAATCCTACTCAAGAAAAGCAAACATAGGACAAGGCTCTAAAAAATTTCTCAAATCCTTTCTCATAACATTCTAAATAAGAGATAGGGGACACACCAAGTGTTCACCATGCATATCATGCACACCCTCCAACATCTACATACCAGGCACCTTTAGTTGAGTCACATCATTTTAGCAACATGATTGGTGTGTATAATTCTAAAATTCTAGCTAGACCTTCAATCTCCTTCTCAGAGTAGGAGATAGTTGAGGATGATTCAGATTACCATACACTTTTTATCAAAGCCTCCATTAATCATCATCCCATTCATATTATTCTCATTGAAAATGGATCTAGTGTGAATATGTATAGTATGACATTACTTCAATATTTAGGATATTCAGAGTAGGATATTACCCTAATGGACATAGGTATTAGTGTATTTAATGGACATATATAGAGTTCATTGGGTGAGATTGTACTTCCTCTACAAGTTGGACCTACACATGTGGCCACACCATTTACTATTATTCATATTGTAGGATCCTTTAACATGTTACTTGGTTGACCATGGATCTAAAAACTTTGAGCAATACCTTTTATAGTTCATAGATGCATGAAATTTATTAAAGCTAATCAAGTTTTTATAGTTGGTGGAGTTTTGTATGAGTTACCACTCCCCACTTCAAATCCATCTCCTACTCTGCAGTCACCAGTTTTTTCTTCTCCACCATGTATAGTTCTTCCTCTAGTTGAGATTTAGACATAGTCAAGGCCTACTTCACTAGCATAAAGATTTCATTCACTTCCACAAAGGCCTCTCTTAGATCGACCACTACATTAGTGATAGTTTTAGGACTCTAAATAGTTTTTAGCTATAGTATTCACACCTAGGGAAGCATCATTAAGGTCACATGACTCTACATATAGAGCACATTTTTAGAGAGATTATTCTACTACCAGATGGGTCCCTAAGATCCCAATAGTTGCATCCAATTCTCAAAGTTATAGGGGGACCTCAGTGTTAGTTTCCACTAAAAAGATTTTAGAGCACTTACAATATACTTAGCTTTAAGAGTCATAGTCTTATCCATTCAATCATGCTCCATGATCATGACAATCCCTCTCCTTGATATAGGACACCATGATAGGGATTCTTTCATGAGATTCATCAATTAGTATCATTTCTTCTTAGTATTACTCAGATATTTTCTCATATTACTTGTACATAGTTTCTTTTCAAATTATTTTACATAGTTTCTTTATGATTGGTTATACATAGATTATTTAAAAATACCAAAAACAATATATCATTTCAAAATAATAAAACATTTAAATAACTCAAAACACCAAAAACTTTTCAATTATATGCATTATCTATGCTTTACATTTATACTGTCATGCTAGACTTACAGTTTGTTTTTATATGTTATTATTTGTCAATTTATCTACATTAACATGCTTCACTTGATCCTCTTTGAGTGTGTGAAGTGATACCCAAATCCTTGATTTCTTCACTCTACCCATTAAGGGGGCATCCTACTTCTACATTCGAGACATACATCGACATATCTACCCACCAGGGGAATATTCTACATGACTACACCATCTAGGTTATGTCATTCCTACACCACATAATATAATTATCATGTTGATGTATATTGCTTACTAGCTTACACATATTATTCTATCAAAACTCACTAGTATATAGCACTTGTGTATATCTTAGCATCTACCTAGTCTTGTACTACATGTTTTGCATAGTTTCACTTCTTGCTTTGATTAGTTAGATGTGATAGTATTTCTAGAATTTGCATGCCTTCCTTTCTTGCTTTGGGTAGCTAGATGTGATTGCATTTATCAGTTCTTATTTTATCTCTTTTGTGTGCCTTAGGACATTTTCCAATGTCCTTTGTTTGTACTTTTCTATGTGATTGTGACCCTCATGCCAACCTTGCTTGTTTTCAATTGTATGTGTGGCATTTGAACATGCCTTGTATGTTTGCTTTCCTAGTTTAATTGATGTGTGCCATGTCCCATATTTTCTTAGTCCCTTGGCCACTTTGGTGTGTTTCTTGCTTCTTTCCTTGTGTGCTTGTTTGTTTGTTTACTTCTCAGTTATTTGCAATGTCATGATCCACATCATGCATTATCTTGATTTCTTGGATGCCATGATGGAAATCATGCTCCATCCCTCCTTGAAAATTAATAACTAACAACTAATTAGATTTCCACTTCTAGTTTAATATACTGCACATGTTATTACATTGTTACATCTATCTAGGCATACCCTTGTTGATCTAACAATCTCCAATACAAACTATGTTATATCTTGAGACATATTTTGGATTATCATTATTATATATCATGTATTTCATGACATAACACACTTTCAAAGTTCTTATTTTGAGGGCAGTCATTGCAGGGTCTTCATTCCTACCCTTAAAAGAGGGGGCAACAAACAAGGGTTTTGTCACAGAGATAAGAGCTTTCTATCATTCAAAAACCAATTTTTAAAACACTCAGAATAGTAATCAAAATTCAAATCAGTCAAAACAGACCAAAAAGATAGTGATGAATATAGAATAGTGATAATAAATAGTAAAATACAAGAGGGACATACTTGAACTACATCATCATACAACAAAGTGTCATGTTTTTAGTGTTCCTATTTAAATAGCAAAAAATCCAAAATTTATAGAAATAGATAGAAAGATAAGGTTAGTTATAGTTTTTTAGCTATAATATAGTGCAAGTTGATTAGATTTAGTACAATTTTACTTAGAGTATCTAGATATAGGGGCATCAAGCATGACATGATGGCTCTCTCTTCTAGTTTTAGATTAGGCAGTTAGTACAACTTCTAGATAAAATTTCATCTTACAGATACCAATGATTTGGGGTAATATATGTGGCAAATTTGCCTTATTTTCTTTCCAAGTTTATTATTTTACCCAAGTATTTTTAGCAGTTATCTACCTTATTCCATCTATATGTGTTTGGCATCATTTTAGAGTGGCTATCATATAAGCCTAGTTCTCATTTTTGGAGTGGCTTTCATACAAGCCTAATCTCAACCTTTTAGAGTGGCCAAGATTAGCCTAGCTCTTAGTATGCATTCAATTATCCATGCCACATTATCAAATTATAGATAATTCATGGGCTTCATGAACCACATCAAACAACACACATTCATACCAGTATCAGTTCATAGCTTCACTTAATGGGCAATGATAGAGCCAAAGGACTAGCTAGCCTTTGTATTCTTGAGCCACCTACTTAGAGGGATTGGACACATAGTCCAAACATCAATTAACACATGCATGATCACATATATTCACTTAGTGGGAGATGATGGAGTCAAAGGGTTGCCTTTGTATTCTTGAGCCACCCTTAAGGAATTGAGCACTCAACTCCATTCACCATATTAATCTTGGTACAGCACATACTCAACATCACTCAACATCTCTCAACATCACATATCTTCATGGGCTTCACCCTTGTAGGTAAGTTCAAGTATGCTTTCTACTTTTCCTTTATCCTAGTATTTTGATTTATTTCATCACTAAAATAAAGTCGGGGGGCTATTTTTGGTTCTCCTATTCATTTGCACTTTGAGCCCCAATAGTCATTTTCATCCAATTATTATCCTTCATTATGTCATCCTAGTATGAATACATCTAACCCATGACCAATGGTTCCCTGTAAAATCCCATCCAAATCTCATTTACAAGGGAGGTGATAAATATTACAAACTAAGCAAGAATATAAATAAATCACTAAGGCAAACTTCCCTATTCTCTACATACAGTCACCCAACATAGCTATAAACATACTCAAACCCTCATACCAATCCATAACCACCTCAAGCACTCTCAAATTAACATTTTTGAATCCAAATTACTCTATAATACAAAGCACATTAGGTGGGATAACTACATAAGGCTTGATCCCTCTTCAAATTATTAGTATGTAGGCAGTGTGCCTGCATAATGGGTGTAGATTATAAGTTCAGTGCATCTTACACACTAACACCCCCACTTTTCTCAAGTGATTCAAACATTGTTTTATCAATCATGATGGAGGGTTAGGGTTTGAAGATTAAATTAGATCTATATCAAGTTATGTCTATAATCATCACTCAATATTTCATAGGCAAGATCATACAAGAACAACGTAAAAATCCAAAAAACATTTAGTCTCTGTGACCATTTTGGATAATAATGAAAGGAGGACAATAGTGTCAAACCCCAAAGTGTCTTATTTTCTATGTTCCTATCCTTTTGATAAATAAAATATAGATTCAAATTCATGACATTATTTTAGTCCTACATAGCCTGTTCCATCCTCTGTATTATATGTCTCAGTCTGATTTCAAGCTAAGTTATATTCTCCTTATTTATTGCTATTTTTAGAAAGGTTAAAAAAGATAAATAAATTATAAAAATTAGGACTATATTTATTTCAATATTCCTTACTGACTTATTAATCTAGACCCTTAACTAAAATAGGAATAAAACTCCATTATTCCCAAAAAAGTTAAATCACCAACTAAAATCACACTTTTGCTTCTTACACTTCTCTAATACCCTAACAACATGGAGATCTAGGATTTGCATATAAAATCAATCCAAAATAGGTCACATACATCAAATCATGTTTCATTTTCACAAGAATAGGCCTATTAGACTCAGACACAATAATTCTTAGAAATTCACATCAGTCCCTACATAAGGACACTAGTGTTGAAGAGGAGGACACTAGCATAGTGCACTACTATACAAGGTATTGTGTTATTATCTAGGAGGATTTAAAACACTTAGGTCTTATGCATGACACCTTGATCATCTTCTGGACTAGTTTTCAACCTTCACATCATTCATCTTAATCAATTTTCAACTAAATACTTATTTGTGTCATTCATTACTATTTTTGGAAATTTTAGATTAGGTCAATTCTTTCACAAATTGATAGTTGTGTTTATTGTATATCTCTACCCTAGTTTACTATAATTAGACCTTTAACAACCCAAGGTTTACATTCCATAATCCCATAAAATTTAAATCACTTATAATAACACGAGTTTGCCTAAGAGTGACTTTTTTATCAAAAGTGTAACAAAGGAATATTTTTAAGGTGGTTTTGCGTAAATAAATTTGGTTTTGAGGTATTTAAGAGTAGTTTTACACAAAAGAAGCTTATTTTGATACCTTTTTCAATTATTAAGCTTTTATACTACAAGATCAGATGTATAAACTAAAAATAAGCCACCAACTTAATTTTTTTATACACTTCCTTTGTTCTTGAGGTGAGACATTATCCAAATGAAGAGGATCAGTTAACAAGATATTAATATGTTGTCCAAGGTGTTTAATGGTTGGTCTTGAATGAAGTTGAGCCTATTAAATTTAGAGTTTTTTTATAATGTTTTAATCACCAAAAACATGTGATAATACTTTTATCAGACATATATAGGCTTGGAAAAAATAGGTTGTGAATAGAAGATGACCAGAATGTTGGTAGTCACTTTGGGAATAGAATAAAACACCTTAATATTCCTCAGAGGATTCTATAAACATAAAATATTACTACCAATCTCAAAATAATATGTTAATAATATTTATATGTTTATTTCGATATATTCTTGGGTGTTGTTTAAGGAATTGATATGCCATATGTAATATATATAGCTCAAAAGTTCTCGGTGAAGAGGCTCCTTGAGGACTTAAGCTCAATCACTTTCCAAGTGAACTCATATAATGAATTTATGACCTAGTATGACCATGTAAATGGATTTTACAGTAGAATAATAATAGTTTGAGTTTGGCTCAAGGATCCACCTCTTGCACTTTTATTTTTCAAACCTCTTACTATATGGTTAGAGATGTTAAGATAACTTTGATAGTAGATAATACAAAAGGAAAATATTCTATTCAATCCAATTTATTTGAATACCTTTGATATTTATGCTTAGTTTATTGCTCGAATTAGTCCATATAAAAGAGGGAGAGCATTATCAACTTATCCCTATAAAAAAAGGTTATAAACATCCAATCTCCCAAATATGTTTTGGGAGTTACAATATACTTTATTTGAAAAATATATCGAAGGTTATATAAGCTAATTATGTAACCTACCTTTTATGAGTAATAAACCATTACTCATTTAAATTTATTTACTAATGTTGAATTAATCACCTTAATATGAATAACTATGAGGCCTCCATTTATGGGTTTTAATCCATCCTGGACCTTTGCCTAATGCTTATGGTCTTCCCTACTTCAAATTTATTCAAAATTTTACAAAATTGGGACTACACAATATCTACATATATGGAAGAGGCATGGAGTTTGTTGTTGGAGTTAGAGGAGGGTATGAATATGGAAGTGTGACAAATATTATATAAAAATATGGTGTTGTTGAAGAGAATAGTTTTATTTAAACCATGGTTGAAGGCTATATAATTATAAAGTCAGGTACTGGAGGTTGTGTCTACACTGATTTGGTTGCCTTCATATTTTTCATATCTTATAAGAGCTTGGTCAGTGGGATGAACTATGAATATTTGATAATCACAACAATCAAGTTATCTAAGTGTGAAATATCTTTCTTGAATTGTTTCCAATCAACTAAAGCATTTTGGACCCTACTAGCCAAAGTGTATAGCAGATATTGGCACTACACAATTGCCTAAATATCTTCATCCTCCATAGTGTAAATTATATCCATATTCTATGAGAGCTTCATTTTATTTGCTTACAACATTTCTTCTATTTTGTCTATGTACCACTAGGTCTGGATGCCAAAAAATGTGATGTGAAGTATTTTATTTCACATGCAGTCATATTTTTCATAACCACATCTCTTGAGTTAAGATACTCCTTAAGTGTAACATCTAGCCACTTGATCTACCATGATGGTTTTGGCCTTGTCTTCCTTTGACAAATTTGATTACACCTCACTGAGTGAATCAGACAGTTGATACTTTTAATCAAGTATAGTATGAGTATTTTGGGCGATGTTTTACCTAGTATTATCCAATACCTACTCATATTCCTCAAGGAGATGAAATAGGATATATTTTTCTTCTTTTATGTGTTTCCCTTGAAATTGTAGCCACTAAAATTTATACGTATTCCCCTAATTATTCGTGAGATAAGAAATCAATGTAGTGATTTTTTTTATCTTTGGACATCAAGTGGTCTCCCAAAACTTGTACCACAAACATCAAATAAGTATTATCTATGATCATGTGAGCCTTGGCCAACCAATCATGTAGATCTACATTTTTTCCCATAGCTATACGTTATCATGTTCCATATCAAGAGCCTTCTATGCTATGGAATTTTAAAATGCATATGCTCCTTCAACCTAATTTTCTAGTGTTATCTAGGTCACATCATGTGATACCTCATGGATTATTATGGCCAAATCAAAATGATTATTAGCAATTGTGGTTGGGGTTTCTTGGTGCCAAAATTACACAATTAGGAGTGTGAACATGTTTCATTTCAAGAGTGGGGATTACATGTCACATAACCATTAGCTAGTTGTTTGAGGTCTATCCTATGACACCTCTTCTTGTGCCCCTGCTAGTGTTGATACTAAGCCTTAAAATGTGTTATAAGGTTATGGGATGTTAGGAACCGATTATTATTTTAGTTCCATTATTGGCTTCATAAGTTTCTCTAACTATTCAACATATTTAGTCTCATTTGTGACTTTAATCTTATTCTTTGTTTCCAAATCTTGTTTTTCCTTGGTAGTTACCTCTGCTTGCACCTTTGCATAGGATTATTCACTAGGTAGTATAGATGTTAGTGATTTATAATGACTTTAAATGGTTATGCGAAGAGATAGTGCATGGATTTATGAAGTAAAAACACCATAACCATGGCCTCTCACTCTGTTTTAGTGTAATTATTTTTTGTTGTTGATAATTTTCTACTTACCAAGTGAATTAGATGATCCAAACCTTTGTCTCTTGGTTGAACCAATATAGCTCCTATTTTAGTTTTTGAAGCATCTATGTTCACATGAAATGGATTACTCTAATTAGGGAACACCAATATGGGATATATTACCAATCTCTATTTCAAATCCATAAAATATGTCTGACACCCATTAGTCTACTCAAACTTCATATCTTTTCTTAATAATATTTGCATTGGAAAAAATATAGTTGTGTACCCTTTGATCAAGTTGTGACAATAGCTTGTATGTATAAGGAAGGATATCACTTCCATTGAGCTTGTAGGAGGTGAAAAACCCACAATGACTATGATTATAGTTTGATAAACTAAAATACCATTGTTGCCCACTATGTAGCCCAAGAGAACACTAAATGTGTAATTAACAAACACTTTTTCAAATTCAACATGATGTGAGAGCTCAACATCATTCTAACATGATTCTCAACTTGGATAAGTGTACTTTTAATAATGGGAATACAACCCAATCATGAAGATATACTTCCATAAAATTATGGATGAAATATTTGAATGCAGTTACCACACCCCTATAAAAATAGTAGGATTATTAATGAGACCAAAAGGAATTGCCTTGTGTGAAAAGGCACCCCATTTTGTTGAAAATTTGTTTTTATCATGATCTTTGGTTACGATCGGGATTTGGTGATATCCATTGAAGTTATCTATGAAGGAATAGACTTTGTGCCCTATGACTTACTCCATAACCTCATATATAAAGTGAATTGAAAGTGTGTCATTTATGCAAGCATCATTCAATGTCCTATAGTCCCCATAACCTTTGGCATCTCCTAAATTTTTAGTTTGTACCACCATTAGAATTACCAATTCTACATTTTTACCAAATAGATAATCCCTACCTCTTGTATATGGTCAATTTCAACCTTAAATTTAAGTTTCATATTTGGATTTATCATGTATGGTCACTTCTTAGTAGGTTGTTTTCATTCTTTAAGTTTTATGTGCATCTCTCCCAATGATGGATCTACAC
This sequence comes from Torreya grandis, assembly GCA_037957365.1. Lineage (NCBI taxonomy): Eukaryota > Viridiplantae > Streptophyta > Pinopsida > Cupressales > Taxaceae > Torreya > Torreya grandis. Next base: position 518,147 of record JARHVA010000605.1, on the reverse strand, counting down.
CCTTGACTTTTGAATACTTTTTTGGGAACACACCTTGATAATCTCACAATAATTTCAATCCTTATGATACCTCTTTTTGTGTCCAATAGTCACCCGAACTCACAAGCTTTGGTGCATCCTTGGTACCAATGTTACCTATAAATTTATTTAATAGTGCTTAATATATCTTATTGGACCCACCTAGCATAGAGTCTCATAGTGTCCTTTTCCCTTATTGTTCCTTAATGTTCAAATCTCTTAGTTATGCATCTTCAATTTTCTCTATGATTTTGGCATTTGGTTCTTATACTTCTTGCCCATCTTTAAATCAACCCTTCAATTCTAGGTCCTCATTGTTGTCAATGGATTATGTCTATGCTTCGTCATCTATGATTTTATAAGTTTACATCAAAATATTCTCTTTCCATTTACTAGCCTTGTAATTTTTTGAATCTATATTAAAATATTTTTGCTTCTTATTTTTAGTTTCCCGCATGCATTCCTAGTACATGTGTCATGTTTTAAGAAGAGTTGTTAGAGTATGCTTGAATATTCATACCCATTATATAGGTTCTACACCTTGTAAATACCATACACTGAGACATTTATGAATATGCATTTCAAGACATTTCCCTTCTAGGAAAAATGTCCACTGACTTGTGATCACATGTGTTATTTGAGATCAAGCTCATAGTAATTCATAAGCATCTTCCCAATGTAAATAATTTTCCTGTGTACTTCCCACCATGTCTTAGCAATACCATTTAGAGCATAATTCATCACACTAGTTCACTGATCTACATTCGGAACATGTTTCTCCAATCTATAAATAAATTGGCTCAATTCCTCAGTTACAAAATATTGATATAATTATCACTAAGTAGCAAAAAAATTCTCATTAGTCTCACCTAATGGTCTCCTCTTACCCAATTTAGCATATGGGTATCTAAATTCCTACTCAATTAATATGCAACTTCCCATTATACAACATCTTCTTGAGTTGGTTTGGTGTAATCCATGTCTATCACACCCATTTGATATATCAAATCTACTTCAAACCTTATTGGTGATCGTAAAAATGGAGACTTGCATTCCCATATATATAACTATAGATATTATTTATTTTTTTATCATAGGTATCGATTAAGGATGATATGTTTGTTGTAATGGCCAAAATGGTTTTGTCTTTATATGGAAAAATTTGAACACTACAGCTCACAATGTGTTGTGTTTAGGCTATGTGTCAACTTTAAACTAGTTATGGTCCCCATATTCATATTTTAAATATAGTTATATAGGAATTAAGGATTTATTTCAACTTTATTCAGAGATATGATGATAATCTTATCCCCTTGGTGCACCTCTAATTGATTTTACATTGTGTTGATGGTCATCTTCCTATCACATGCCCACTTATTTTTTATCAACACTATGTAGTGCAATTTTTTTGTCTTTATATCTATGAATTGGAAATATCCTCACATATTTAGACTATTAACTTTCATTTTTACATTTTCTAGTCACTGAATAGGTTCTACCCTACTGTAGTCTATGATACTCAACGTAATTGGGTTGTAACTAAGATAAAGTTATCTAGTGGCTTCCTATGTTGACTAAGGGATCATATTTACTGAACTTATATATTTTAATACAACATTTGTAACTTCTTACCTTTATAATTCAATATCCATTCGAGAGTCAATATCCCATGGAAAATTGTTATTTACATACCATACCACCTTATTAGTGCATTATTGACCTCTTTGTGCATAGTCTAATAGATTATGCATAATATTTGTGATCTTATATGATATATATTAATTTTGTATAGTGTTTACCAATTTGATTTTATCTATCAAAGCAATAATTACTCCATCCTGCCTCATAATTCAAACAATTTGACCATACATTTATTGTCAATTACTAAAACATCACTCTCGAATGCAGTATAGTGTTGTATATTATACAATATAAATGTTGTTTGATACATTAGACCCTTTTATATTATAATATTAGGGTATTTTTCCTATTGTGCCTTTCTAATTTGTTGATCATGTGGCATTTATAACGGTGGTAATCCTTATTTTGTGTGTTGATACTAAGTGACTACTTGTATGTACACATGATCATTTAGGTATGAATTCATTATGTTTACATTTTTATAGATTTTTTTTTCTCCACTTTTATAACATAGGTGAATATTATGTATGATGTTGTCTTTGAACTCTAAAATGTGCATAGTAGACCTATATTTATGGATTGGTTGGAAAATTTCATGCAAAGTGATTTTATTCTCCACATAAATAATAGATAATTAGTTGTTGACCTTATCTCTCATTTGGTATATGATTACCTCCCTTGTATCTACCTTGATACCCAACTCTATAGCATCCTTATCTCTATTGAAAACCCCAACCTTATTATTGTTGACCATCATATCTTCCTTATTGCTATAGTGAACCCCACCCCTATTTTTGTTGATCATCATATCCCCCATATGGATCTTGGGGAGAATATGGGCCCCATATTATATATTTTTGTTTAGGTAATGTGGTGTTTTATGACTATGGATATTAAAGATATGGTAGATTCCACTTTACCTAGTATAATGAATATTCTGGTGTATAACTTTGTAATCCCTAAGGTTGATAATGAGTCACATTTTTCATTTATACATCTGGACTTGGAACCCCTAGTTTGATAATAGGAATCTCTTGTGCTGCTATTGTAAAGAAATTTTCGGCAATGATTTTCTTTAATTATTGGACATCTCTCTCATTTTTATCATCATGATTATGCAACATGTAAAATTTACATTATAGACTCTAATATTTTTAGGTAAGTTGTTGTAAGAGATGACATTTTGTAGTCACATGCCTTACTACCCAACATATCTCATAGAACATTATTTTGACTCTTGGGTAGTCATTCTTATGGTACCCCTCTTTTTCTAAAATCCATACACCATAATCCTAGATAAGGCCTATTACTTTCATGCATCTCATACATCTTTCACAAAACAACATCTATTATTGCACCAATTTTTATAGTAGACTATGGGCTTTCCCCATAGTCTTGTATCTACTTCACCTTGAGTGCAGATGATAAAGCATCTGCCTTGTAAATGAGTTGAGTTTGAGCAATGAAAAACCTAATCTAGGCTCACAAACATTATAAAAACCATGCAAACTTACTTATATCTTTAAATAAAAAATCCATTGTGTTCATTACATCAGAGAACTTGCAATCATAGTCCCATACTGAATAACCTAATATTTGGTGAATTTATTTCAAATCTTGTATTGTTTAACTTATACATTTATTCATTTTAACTACTATTAACTAATTTTTAACATCTTAAAATCTCAATTTAGTGTCATCCCTTTTGTACATGAACTCTATAGATTTGTTAGTTAAGGATTCTATGGATTCTCACTTCTTTTCACCATCTATAGTTACACCTTTGACCTACCATTTCATCTTGCAGGTTAATAGATACTATTTGAGGTTAGTAAACCCATCATACTATGCCAAAGTGACAACAACACATGCATTAAAATCTATTTTTCTTGCATTTACACCTAAAACCATTAGATATTATGGACTAGACTTTAACGACATATTAAAATTTATTGTGACCTGAAATCTAAACTCAATAAGTTTCTTCTTATCCAATGCCCTCTTATCATCTTCACTAAATTTTCAAAATTTATCTATAAAATAACCAAACCATGTATTATCTTTACCAGCTTCTACACTTTTTATTCTACTCTATATTGATAAATTAGGCACATGGTATGTGTACCCTTGAAATAAATGACCATTATCTATGACTCCTATTTTGTTTGAACTTGAACCTAATTAAATCCTATTATTTAACATAAATTCTTATTAGAGTGTTGTCAATGATATATTGTGATTTCATTGAGGTGTCCTTCTAAGTGGATAAAGTGCCTTGATAGTCCAAGTGACAATGACAAAGTGTGAAATATGCTTGTCAAAGTGTGCTTGAAGTTGGTTTGGTTTATCTTTAGTTTTGGCTTGGTTAAAGATGTTAAAGGATGAGTATGGTGACTTGAGCATGATAAAATGGTCCTATTATTTCTAAAATATGATTGGAGATCTTGTGTACATGAGTTAAATTCACCCAGTTCATCATTGTTCTCATCTAGACATTTTGGGTCCAATGGCAGAAAATCAAAGTAGGCAGTTTGATGACATCATAATTTCCATGTGTGGAAGAGTCAGGGGGAGTTAGGCATATGGTTGTGATCACATTAGTACATAGTTTTATGTGATAAGTCTTAGGTCATGCACCTAAGTGAAATCAAATATATGTGGGTGCAAAGTTGAGCTCTCAAGCATTTTGACAGTGTTTTCTATGTTCAAATAAAGCTGAGTAAGCATGTTTATGATGTCAGCGTTTGCACTCATGGAAGATTCAAGAGGAAATGGTCACATGGGTTTGTTTAGTATTATTCATAGTTATTATGAAATAAATATTAGGTCATGCACCTAAATTTTTCAAAATATATGAAAGTGAAAATTTGGGCTGCCAAGTAGTTTGACAGTGTTTTCCCATACTTGGCCAAATTTGCATGAGGCAAGAAAGAGTTGAGTAAATAGTTTGGTAATGGCATATCTCTCATGTGTGAATGTTTTAGGATAATTTTATCATATGGGTTTATTTATTTTTTCCTATTTTATTTGGGCTAAATTTTATATTATGTATTGAAGCATGCCAAAAGATATACATGTGCAAAATTGGCCTTCTAGGAAATTCTTGACATTGTTGGCTCTGTGGAAAAAAAAGTGAGGAGATTAATGGAATTATATCTCACTCATACTAAGTTTTAAATAGTATATTAACACATGGTTTTAGTTTCATATGTGAGGAGATCATATGGTCCAAATTTTAGAACATGCGCTTGAGCGAAGCAAAAGATATGGAGGTGCAAAGTTGGCTTCTCGAACAGATTGCAATGGTTCCCATAGTATTTTTTGCACAAGTTAATATTAAAGTAACATAAATGTATCACATTTATATAATAAGTTAGGAAGTAGTGAGATGGTTCTGAGTGTTCAATGTTTAGCATTGAGCAAAGATAAAGATCAAGCTTCTTCCAAATATCAATGGTTCACGAGAGTTTGTACATCTAGATCTACAGTGCACATTAAGTCAAATGGGTCAAAGTGTTAAATGATTAAGCTAAGTAAAAATCAAGTTCCTTATAAATACATAAATTAAACATGTTCATTCCAAGATTTCTATAAACAGTGAGATGAGGACAAGTATTTCATGTTTAACCTCAAGTAGAGATAAAGACCGAGATATGTATAGGAGATCGATGGAGCAAATTAAGTCAAATAGTCAAGATGAAGATCCAATGATGAGCACTAAAAGGTAAAGATAGAGTTACTTAAAATAATATTTATGGTTCATGATTTATATAACTATAGAGGACATGATATATGAGTATAGTGTTCAAAGTTTAACTGTGACCATTTGCATTTGAATATTTGAATTTGCAAAGGAAAAACCAGTGCTCTATATTTTGGCTATAACTTTTGATCTAGGTAGAATTTGCTCAGGGTGTAAAAAGCGAATTTGTAGAATAATCTAATGTACAGATGAAAATATGAATTTTAAGGTCCAATTTTGTGTAAATTCAATGATATTGAGGTTTAAAGTTGACTGTGTGTTCATAAATGTTATGCAAGCAACCTGAGAAGGGTATTTAGCTTGTTATGATGTTGTTTTGATGTTTAATGATGAATCAAATATTGGAGCATGTTTTAAACCCCTTAAATATTCCCTGTGTATATTATTAATTTTTTATCAATCATATGTAGTATGAACAAAGGTTTATAAGGTGACTATATATTCATTCATGGTGATTCTAAGCATAGAATGTTGTTTGAGTGATTTGTGTTTATGTAGAAGGGTATTGTGATAGATATGGAAACTTAAGGAGGACCTATAGATCATGTGTAATGGTTCCATGCATTTGAAATTTTTCATGTGTTCTTAGTTTGCTCAAAGAAGTGTCAAAGAGATGAATGGGTCTCCATAGGACCTAAAAGTGACTTAGACCTATTTGAAAGTGGATTGTGCTTAAGTGTGACCCATGTGACATGCCTTAAGGGTGAAGGAATTTATTGTGGATAAAAAGGAAATATTGTGGACTTGATAAGTGTGACCCATGATTTGACAAGAAGAAAGATGCTCCTAAAATTCACTCAATGGTATTGAGACCAAATACTATAAAGGATAATCGTGATCAAGGTGGAATGCCTTCTACAACAAAGAAGGAATCAAATATGAAAAAGATACAAAATTTGTCTTTTGTCTAGATACAAAAAGGAAGATAATAATCATCATCAAGAAAACGGTATGAATGATCTTATTTTTTTTAGTTGTCATAGAGTTATTCACATTGATAGGTTTTTAAAGAACAATTTGAATGAGTTTCTAAAGAAAAATAAGCTGTATATAGCTCTTAGTTTGCAAGGAAGAGGTCACAAATTGGAATGGAAACCTAAGCCTATTAAAAGAGATTAGACTGAGACCAAATATGGTTTGTTTGCCATGATAGACATGAATAAAAGTCAAAAGCTTCTATTGATAGCATTTATTGATAAATATAAAGAAAAGAATGAAGTCAAGGATTCATTCAAAGTCAAGCAAGAATACAATTCATATAAATGTATGAAGATATGGGAGTCTCCAAAGCTTTGGGACTTTTAGTCTCACTATGTCAAAAGGGGTGTCTCTCTCTTAGCTTAAGGAGACACTTTTTAGAAATAGAAAGCATGGTGGATGTTGGTTGGGTATTTTTTTAATGTTAAAAGATAAATAAGGTCATGAGAAGATGTGTTGGCTTACTATGAATGAATTTGTTGATTGGCAGACATGTGTGTCTTATTTTCTCTCAATTTTTGAAGAACTAGCCCAAAGGATGAAAGGCAATAACTTGAGGGTTTGATGCTTACAAAACCTAAGGTGTGTATTCATGATGCTAATGACTCATTTTTGGTATATGGATCTAAGTGAACATTAGATGAATAATATGTGATGTTTTTCATCAATTGCTGGCATGTTTGTAATGCATGATTGAGCCCAGTTTAGTGTTCTTTGTCATGAAAGAATATTGACAATATGTGCAAGGTCTACAAGCAAGGAATGGGTGGTTCTATGTAGATTAATGAGATTAATGGAATGACAATAAGATTTTGGTGCTAAAAATGTTCTATACACTTCTTTATGATGTGCTTCAGGTGTTTTTGTAGTCTTAAGGTTTGTTAAAGACAAATTGGAGATTTGCTCTTAGGTTTCTCAGTTTGTGCTTAAGACTATGTAGGTCCTAAAATGGGTTATAGAATGTATGGGTTCCCAAAGATTTAGAATCTAAAATCTTGGTCCAGAAGCATGTAATGGTTATCTTCAGGTGTTAAATAATTTTTAGAGGTGGACATTGACTAGAAGGAGGTTTGTTGACTCTATTTGTTTTAAGATTCTAAGGTTTTGGGCTTTGCTAGAAAAGTGATCTGCCTTATGAGTTGAGGTTTAAGGATTCTTAATAAGTTTAATGGGACAAAATTTTTATCAAATAAAGCTTCATATAGGTTTTAAAGTTTTAATTTCTCAATTTATTCAAGTTTTTGCCAAGATGGAGGCCTAATTGGCAAGTTGGTTTGTGAAAGAAGTATATTGTAGAGGATGAGCTAGTTGTTCCAAATTGGTGTGCTTAAGGGTGCATATGAGAGTGATCCAAATATAAATTTTTAGGTCTTGATGATATGTATTCTAAAAATTTTGGGATCTTAAGTTTCCAGTAGGGATATAAGGAGACTAAATGGGCCTAGTGAGAAGAAAAGTGTTCTTTGTTCAGTTTCTCCAAAAGAGTAAGGCATGAGTTTTTTCAAGGTGAGTTCTCAGGTTGGTTTAGAGCATGTTCCCCATTTAGTCTGTGGATATATAAATATATTAAAGATATGAAATGGCTCAAAAATATTAGGGGGAGTCCCTCTTAGATGTTTCTTGGTAAGTTCCATCAGATTTTAGTGTTTTGTGTGTTCTTTTTTCATTGGTTGTAGTGCTTGGTTGAAGAGAGTGTTGGCATGTAGCAAGAATGATGTTGTCAAGGCAAGAAAAGGTAGGATTAAGGTAAGAGAGAGTTTGTATCATATTTCAAAGGTGTTCATCTTCTATCGGTAGTATTTTTAGTTCCTTAGGATTAGTTGGTGCCCACTTTGTCATTGTGTCAAAGGGGGAGAAAGTTCCTATTATGAGAGTGCTTGAAGAGAGAAAAGGAAAGTGAATTGTATAATGTGTATTGACATCAATGATAAAGGGGAATATTTTTAGAGTGTTGTCAATGGTGTCATGGTGATGTCATTTAGGTGTCATGGTGAGTGGACAAAGTGCCTTGATAGTCTAAGTGTCAATGACAAAGTGTGCAATATGATTGTCAAAATATACTTGAAGTTGGCTTCATTGATTTTTAGTTTTGGCTTGGTTAGAATGTTCAAGGATGAGTATGGTGACTTGATAATGATAAAATAGTCCTATAAGTGGTCAAGGATTATTGGAGAGCTTACGTGCATGAGTGGAATTCACTTGGTTCATCATTGTTCACATCTAGACATTTTGGGTCCACTAGCAGAAAATCTAAGTAGGCAATTTGATGATGTCATAATTACCACATGTGGATGAGACAAGGGGATTTGGTCATATGGTTATGATCAAATTAGTGCTTTTTTACTATGCACTAGGTCTTAGGTCATGCACCTAAGCACAGTCAAAGAAATGTGGGTGTAAATTTGGGCTCTTAGGCATTTTGATAGTGTTTTTTATGTTCAAATAGAGTCGAATAAGCATGTTGATGATGTCAGCATTTGCATGCATAAAAGTTTATGGAGAAAATGGTCACATGGGTTTTTTCAATATTATACCTAGTTCTTATGCACTAAATATCATGTCATTCACCTAAGCACATAAAAATTTATGCAAGTGAAAATTTGGGCTCCCAAATAGTTTGACAGTGTTTTCCCATTCTTAGCCAAATTTGCATGAGGCAAAAAAGAGCTGAGTATGCAGTTTGGTAATGGCATATCTCACACATGTGGAAATTTTAGGAGAAGTTAATCATATAGGTTTATTTATTTTGTGCATATTTTATTTTTATAAATTTTATATCATGCACTAAAGCATGCTAAAAGATATGCATTTGCAAATTTGGCCTTCTAGGCAATTCTTGACATTGTTGGCTCTATGGCAGAAAAATCTGAATGAACAGATTAAGAGAATTATATCTCACTCATAGGAAGGTTTTAGGAGCATATTAACACATGGTTATATTTTTATAAGTGAGGAGATCATATGGTTCAAAATTTAGAACATGCACTTGAGCGAAGCAAAAAACATGGAGGTGCAAAGTTGGCTTCTCAGTTAGATTCCAATGGTTCCCATACTTGGTCATTTTTACACAAGTTAAAGTTTCAACAACATTAACAAAGTGTGTTAATACAATAATTTAGGAACCAATGATGTGGTTCCAAGTTTTCAATGTTTAATATTGGGCAAACATAAATATCAAGCTTCTTCTAAGGATTAATGGTTCACAGGAGTTCATACATCTAGATCTACGGTGTGTAGTAAGTCAAATGGGTCAAAGTGTTTGATGCTTAAACTGAGTAAAGATAGAGTTCCTTATAAAAATATAAATGGAGTATATTAATTCTAATATGTCTATAATTAGTGAGATGAGAACAAGTGTTCAATGTTTAACATCAAGCAGAGATAAATACCGAGCTACGTACACGAGATCGATGAAGTACATTAAGTCAAATAGTCAAAATGAAGATCCAATGATGAGAACTAAAAGGTAAATATTGAGTTTCTTACAATAATTTTAATGGTGTGTGATTTATCTAAGTATAGATGACACAAGATGTGACCATAGTGTTAAAATTTTAACTATGACCATTTGCATTTGAATATTTGAATTTGTAAAGGAAAAACTAGTGCTCTATATTATAGCTATAACTTTTGATCCAGGTAGAATTTGCTCATGGTGTAAAAATTGAATTTGTAGAGGAATGTAAGGCACATCTATAAATATAAATTTTAAGGTCTAATTATGTGTAAATTCAAATATATTAATGTTTAAAGTTGATTGTGTGTTTGTGCATGTTATGCAAGCAACCTAAGAAGGGTATTTGATCTCATTTTGATTTTATTTTGATGTTTAATGATGAGTTAGTTGTTGGAGAATGTTTTATAGTATATAAGGATGCCTTTGTAATTATTAATGTTTTATTAATGATATGAATTATGAACAAAGGTTTATAAAGTGATTGTATATTTGTTCATGGTGACTATATGCATAGAATGTTGTTTGAGCGATTTGTGCTTAAGCATAAGAGTAATGTGATGGATATGAAAAATTGAGGAGGACTTATAGATAATGTGGAATGGGTCCATGTATTTTAAAGTGTTCTTGTGTTCTTATTTTTCTTAGAGAAGTGTCAAAGAGCTGAATGGGTCTCCATAGGACCTAAAAGTGACTTAAGCCTATTTGAAAGTGGATTGTGCTTAAGTGTGACCCATGCGAGATGCCTTAAGGGTGAAGGAATGTATTTTAGCTAGCAATGAAATATTATGGAATTGATAATTCATGAATTCTCTATATTTATTGAAACCAAATTTGTTGGTTTTTAGACTTGAGAGAAGACTTGTGAGTAGGTGCTCAAAGTGAAGGCTTATGCGAATGTCAAGCCAAGTAAAGGAAAGAACCTTTGAAAAAGAAGGTGCAGGTCAGTGAGGACCATCAAAAAGTTAAGAGGATCAAACATGCTTATCTAATCAAGGTGATGAAGGTGATCACATAGGTCACTATACCTAATAAGAATAGAAGAGGCAGAATGAGTGAGTATGCTCAAGAGGATATTTTGAGATAATGTGTATGGTGAGCGAAAGCAAGGTGAAGGTTGTGTGTGATTAGTGAATGGGTTGAATGGTAGATTAGGTTGATGATGGTTTGTATGACCTGTAGATCATATTTTTGATTTCATAATAGTGATTTTTCAAGTTTTATTATGTATGAGGAGAGGTAGAGTGTCTAATTGATGAGCTAATGAGTAGAGCAAATTAAGGACTATGTGTATGATCTATAGGTCACATTTATAATGTCCAAATAATGATCTTGTAGCTTGAGGATATACAAAAAGGTCTAAGTGTGCATATGAGTCTATTTTGAGTGAAGGAGAGATATTATGGCATGCCTATGTGAGAGGCCTGTATGAGATAGAGAGAGAGAGAGAGAGAGAGAGAGAGAGAGAGAGTTTGTATAGGGGTTAGAAAATGGAGATCCACCATCAAGTGTTGAAGACATCAGTTCTAAAGTGGAGATGTTTAAGGAGGGTCTAAAGGACTTGATCTTACTTAGGTGCACTTACTCCTTATGAAATAGGTGTTTCACTAAAGATGTTCAGTCAGGAGGACATGATCAAGTTTTTCTAGTCTAAATGAGTTGACCAGTCTCTTATTTGTAACTTATTATAGGACAAGTAGTCCATGTGTTATAGGCTTGAGAGTGGGTTTTGTTCCCCATGAGAGTTTCCCATAAGAACTATGTGTTATGTGTTTAATCTTGTATATGCATTGAATGAATGAGTTATCTTGTTAATGTTGCTTGATCAAGTTGATATATGATGATTATTTAAATAGTTTGAAAGGATTGGAATTTAGATTGTAATATTTGGCTCATTAATTCACCCCCACCTCTCAGTGATTGTACATCTAACACTTCATCCAAATATTGTTCCTTCTCTTCTCCAAAAAATATTCTCCCATGTAACTATGATCCAAAACTAACTTCTAACTGATCTAACAACTCCTATACTCTTTTTCCATTTTCTTCCATCTCCTTTGAATCCCTTTTCCAATATTTATCCATTTTTATGCTCTCATATGTGCCTTATCATATTTTCAGGTCCTTTCATTTCCTCATATCCATAATCTCTAACTCCTCTCTAAGATATCATTCCTTATTTATCTTCTAAACTCTCTTCTCTACTCCTATTCATAGCTACATTAAGATTGTTTTGTTTATTCCATCTTCTCTATTGTCGTAGGTCTCACTCTAACCCCAAAATTCTCTTCTCATTATGCTTCTATGTGTCTTTTATATTTTGGGTTTAGGTTCAAGTTTTTTCTCTCAATTATCCAACATTCACTTCATTATCACATGCATCCCCATAATGTCCAAAGTTACTACTCCATGTTATATAGAATAGGCACCATGGCTTTTTCCATATCCAACATTTTAAGAAGAGTAGGTAATTGTTGCATAAAATTTCCCCAAATTCATATTATGAACAAATATTGCACATCTTTGAACACTATGTACCATCACATGGTAAATTCAGTGATTATTACATCTTGATTCCTCACCAAACAAACTTTCTAGATTATCCGTGGATATCTACGATTAAAAAATTCATATTTGGTTATATTTCTGATTAAACTTGAGATTTATGCTATTTCAAGATAATAGAAGGTTGCTTAATTAGATGATAATATATGATTGCTTATTAGGAATTGATTTATGTATGAGTTTACATTTTAAGCATATTAATGTATTACTTTAGTTGCATATTATTGCCTTATGATTATCATGTGATATGATCTAATTACCTTCATTTTTTTGAAGTTGATGCAAGAGAATTCTTGCCTCAAGTGTACTAGAGAGAGAGCATAATCAAAGAGGATGATGTAGATGGAGACGTTGAAGGTCTACAGAGAGATAACAAACCCTACACACACAAAATAAATAGTCATGGTAGATATGCATTTAAAAATTATTACTTTTGTTGCTTGTTTGAATTATTAAGTCAATATTAATTTGATTTAAATTAAAATATGAAATCAGGCATTTCATGTTAAAATATAAAAAAAGGAATTAATTAGAAAAAAAATATAACAGAATAAAACAAAATGAAAAAAAATACAATAAAAGAAATAAATCATGCTTCAAAAAAAAACATTAAAATATCTTTTAAAAAAAGGAATAATTCTTAAAATAATAATAATAAAATAAAACAAAAAATTAAATTAAATCTAAAAAAGAAATCTAGCTTTACCATATATCTTTAAAAATGGGAAGAACAAAGAGTTGAGAGGGAGTATGGCATGCCATTTCTGGAAGGAGGGTAGCAAGGAAGGGAAATGAAGCGGGGAATAAGATAAACTACCCAATTTTGTTAGGTAGGTAATGTTTTTGAATTTATATTAATCGATGGTTGAACGCTACTATCAATCGGTATGGTATGAATTGAATATTTGTTTAATTATTATTTTAGCCTATAAATATTCCTTTCTTGTTAAATTATTGTTCAACAGGTCAAGATATTATTCCATCCAGTTAACAATATTTAAATCAATACTCAATCCATGTAATGACTTTAAGAAAGTAAAATTTATAAGACAATTGCTACAACTTTCTCATCAAAATCCAAGCAAATACAGGTCATTTTATAATTAAATATCCTTATATATATATATATGGAAATACAGTGATTTTGAAAGTCACCGATTTATGGATGAGTCAACTAATAACATTAATAATTAGTATAATACATTACATCATATCCACCAGCGACTTGATATAAATAAATTTGATATAAGATGTGGATATACATGTTTGAGGTAGTAGTCAAGATGGTATAAATTCTTAGATTTATAATGGGAATGGTAGATTTTTAGAATGTATCTTGAAATCTATATATATTTAATTTAGGCATTGTATTTTTCCAACAGGTTTTGACTTTGATTGAATAGCTACTTTTATAATTATATGATATAGTGAATTTACTTAAAAAATATAGCCTCCCAATTATAAATAACAATTTCGTTCCATTCATGAATAGTGATTTATAATGGCTAGGTACAAATATGTATTGAGGTATGCCTATAAAATATAGCATAATTTGCATGGATAACATGCAGGAAATAGTGATTTAAAACAAATTTAGAATGAAATCTATTTTTAATATAGAACAATGACTTTATTATTAAACCAATGATTCACTATTGTAATAGCTAGAATTATAGGTAAATTAAATTAAACAGAGAATTCTTGTCTATAGAGCTACTTGTTGATGATTTTGCTTCCCTACATATTCAACACATCTCTTAAGTTTCATTGCATATAGTTTTCCCTTTTCCTTATAGTATTAAAGGATGTCATTTAAAAAAAAATTGGTTGAGAGAGTTCAACATGATGGTAAAGAATGGATATAAGACAAGGAATTTAAGCATGGCAATCCTTCAAGGAAATGTTGCCATCAAAACATCAATAGAACTACAGATATATTGTCCAACTTAAAAATAAAGGAAATAAACTTGTACAACAACCACTTTTTATTAGATTAAGAAGTTACTAGACAATTTTAGATCTCTTGAGGATCATCTTAGGCTTGCATGAAATAAATAGCCACAATTGCCACTGACATTTGGTCTGTTAATTTCAATTTAGTGATAAATGATGGACTAGGTCTTGGATATATATGGAACATATAAAATTTATGGATTTTTGATATAATATTATATTAGGGTTATATTTATACAAAAAAAAAAACATATAGGTTAATTAATGCTTCAGATAATAGTAAACATCTTAGATTGAGTTAAGATCAAAAATATATTTTGGATTGAGTATGAGCTTAGATATGAATGCATATTGAATCAAGAATAGGATTTATGATTCATGATCAATGGTATTGATCCTACTGTAAAATATATAAATTTGATTATTGAATTCAAAGAATCATAGTTATTACTTATTGGAATTTTAAAAATGGTATCCCTTAACAAGTGAAGAATAAAATGTGATCCTTCATTATTTAAGGATAACCATGATATGCTTAGGATATATATTGGGGTACAAAACACATATCATATGGTAAAATTATTTAGCAACATATTTTTTATTATGCAAAAATAACATAGCTTTACCTATACTTATGCTCAAGTGAAAGAGCGTACCACTTTAACTGTAGTTCCATGAATGAGTGAAAAACTTTAGAACTATGTTCAATAAGAGATTTATATTTTATGTATAATAACACCTTTGAAAAAGGATCTTGATCTTATGTTTGACTCGGATGGTTAAGTTATATCTTTTTAAGGTATAAAAAATATTTAATTGGCACTCTTGAACCCTAGTTGTAGGTGCTTATACTCTCAGGCAGCACAACCACCTAAGGAATCTTTGGGTATTAGGAGTATATAAAATATAAGGTTTGGGTTCAAAAATCAAGAGTTGTGTTATAGGATACTAACTTGGAATTTAATAGTAGAGGCATATTTAAAAATTAGCATGGTCTTCATTATCTAGAGATAAGTACCTAATTTGATATCGTCGAATAGAGTTATAAATACCTTTAGGGAAATCTTGTTTTAAAGTATAAATGAACAGTGGTTCAATATTTGCATAACTTTGGAATAAATACTTGTGGTGTGTATTACTCATGTATAGGGTTTGTACTTTTAAAATATGGTTTGAGTAAGTCTTTAAGTTCTCAAAAACTAGAAAACTATAATCTTTTGGAACAATCTTATAGAAAAGAGAACAAGATGTATAAACATAACAAGTTTATATGATTTCTATTTCTCTGTAAATGATTAGTTAATTGTTATTATATGTGCTCTACACTGCTTACTTGAGTACATTTTATGCTTGGCTATATCTAGTATATAATGATGCATCATGATTCATGCTCATTGTTATGTTACTCTGAATACTAGTTTGCAATCTAAACTCAGGGTACGCCTGAATGGTATAACCCTATATTTGTTTATTGTTGTCATCTATGTGGATCATTGGATTCTTGAAATCATATGTTTAATTATGTGTATTTATGTAGCTAGAAACCTATGATAATATGGGATATCATAGGGTATAATAGTAAAAAAATATGTTGTACTTGAATGGTACATATTGTAATTATTTTGCCTAAACTCGTATCTATATTTGACTATTTTACTATATACATGTTGATTGTTGCTATGGATAATTTGTTTTGTAATAGTTAGTAATACTTTATGTATGTATGCATGCATGCAATATTTGAGATTTTAATGAATGCAGTGTTGGTATGTTATTGTGTTCTATGTGAGCTATGACTTATTTTGATATATATAGTCACTTTTACATTTGTTTATATTTTCATGATCTTAAGACTACTTTATATGACTATTTTTGGAAAAATTAGTAGTTATGTCTTAGAATACTATACTATGGTAATATGGGTTATCATAGGTGTAGCATGTTTAGAAATAAATTATGGTTGTTGAAATATATAGTTATGTATATTTTATTTGGATGGTATAGACTATAGTCATTATTTCTAATATGGGATAGAAATAATGTAAGATTCATTCATATGTTTGATGGAATAAATGAATGATTTGATTAATCCTATGTTTGGCATATTATATGTTGTGTTTTCAAATCAGATGTAACTAAATGAATCTTATGGTTGAATTATATTTGACCAATCTACTTGTTGATATGAAATAAGGAGTGAGATGGACTTCATTGGCTTACTAGTATCGTAATGATAGATAAAGACAGTCCAATCAAGTGGTGTGTATGAATTTGATTGATCTAGATAATTATTATTTATCATTTATAAAACCTTAGAACAAAGTATGTTTAGTGATAAATTATCATTTCATGAGTATGGTTCACATGTTTATGTGATATCTTGCAATAGAACAAATTTCTATGATATACGACATGTTTACTTTAGAATCATACAGCCCCTGAGTTCTTATTAGTCTCTCTGGATTCTTTTGCCATCACTATATACTAATATATGAAGGGACATTCATTCCTAGATGTGAGATTGTGCAGGGGATCGTTGCTCTGTGGTTAGTATGGAAAAGAACTTGAATGATACTCTCCCCCCACAACAATACTATTATTGAGATGACATATGAGATTGCCACAGATACTAGAGAGTCTAGGGAACTGATGCTATGAAGAGCCATGTATCTATACATACATTGTATTTTATTATATTTATCTTTGAGTATTAACATGAAGAGTTGTAATTACCTGTTGTTGTAAATTAATAGTGATAGTTATAGACTTGTTTTCAGTTGTAGCTAAGTTAATGTAATTACTTTCCATTTTTGCATTATGATGTGTACTCTCATGATATTAGAGATGAGTATTATGTGATGTATTATAATTGTTTCTATTATCACCTTGTATTTTTATTATGGTCTATATAGATTCTCATTGTGTAACCTATATTTGGTATATGTGTTAAAAAAAATCACATATTTCTATGTCTAACCCAATGAGGTTGTTACATGTGGTATCAGAGCTATGGCTCAAACTCTAGGACCTGATGAGTCCATTATCATTTTTGTGTCTTATGAACCTAGTGACATGAAATTTTGCATTAATATTTAGAATTGTGGTGTCTCAGTGCAAAACCATGTTACACCATGATTAGAGTTTTGTAACATTCATAAAATGTGTGTGAAACATTGAGTGTGTACCCTTAAGAGCACTTATACCCATTTGAGTTGTTTAGGAGATTGATTTATCGAGTGTCCCAATGGTGATGGTTATATTCAAGGCTTAGGTAGATGAGTTTATAACATAGATCATGAGTTATGAACAAGATATTTATACCATAGTTTGATCACTTAGATTGAACACCTCAAGTGTGTTACATCCTTTTTGGTAATTAAGTCACCTTCACCATTTGTGTTTATGTTTTTTTTCAAAGTTCAGGATGCTTATCACTTAACATATATATGTGAGCTTTAATTTTGTGTCTTATTTTCAATATTCTAGGAAGGAAAAAACTTATGAAACCAATTTAGTTTTGGTACCACCTAGTGCAGTGGAAATTTTCTTGTAATAGAATGTTGTTGTTTTGGTTGAGAGTTCCTATGTGATTGGATATTGTTTATGGTTGGAACCCTTTAAGTTATGTGGTTTAGGAAGAAGTGGCATCTCTCTTAGTTAGCTTAGAGATGAGTCATTATTATCTCATTCTCTTTTGACATTATTATAATGATGTTGATTTAGTATTCTCTTAAATAGGAATTGTTTCTGAATATTGTTTGGTTGTACTCCCTTGAAATTTGTGGGAGAATATTTTCTACTCTTGGTGAGAGAGAAATTTTATGATTGGATGGATGGGCACATATTTATGGCTGGAATATCTCTCTTTCAGTTGTGAAAATAGATTAAGATACCATACTTACAAGATTTGGTAAGTAGGTAGTATTTGGGCAACATTGAGTTGCAGTATTTTATTTTACCTGGTGAAGGTATGTAGGAATTATTGAGATGATAGTTCTCTAATTTTATCTTGAGACTCTTTCGAGTCACTACTTTATTTTACTTGTGATTGTAGACCACGCAGAGTGGCAAAATTATATATTAAATTCTAGATTAAGAACTATAATTTGATTATAATTATTTTATTATTATTCACCCTAGACTAGATTGATATTGTTATTTTTTTATTTAAACATGTTGTATGAAGAGATATTTTTATACCTTTCACCATAAGTGAGTAGGGTATAGGAGGTACAAAACATCTTGTCAATCTAGGGGTTGGAATAAACCTTTAACTTGTTGTGTGCTAGTTGAGCAAGCAAGAAGATATTGTTTCGTTTATTCCCTTATAAGGTAAAATAAATGGTGTGATTTTTGACCTATGTATATTATGTTAATTATAATGTTATTTCCTCTTAATCACAAACATAATAGAATAAGTTAAGTTGTAAAATATGATACTAGTATGTTTAACTAGTAGTAACTTAATATAATTATAGATTGATTGGATGCTCTCTTTTGTATGTATAATGATACATCTAGAATCATTTAGCATATAGCTTTGCTTTCAATGACTTGATATCATATAATTGTGATTATTTGAAACATTGTGCATATTTTAAGATCATTAGGTCATGAAGACCTAAGGTAAGAGTGGTGAATAGAGAACATGAGTTCTAAGTGATAGGACGGTATCATACTTAGCCTCACATTGACTCAGATGTTACTTAGTTAGGTCTGATAGACAAACTTGTTGAATCCAAGATTTGAAATGTGTAACTTCTCAAATGTAGTCGTATGGCCATACACATGTATAATGTGGATAGGTATTCAATGATTTTGTATACATTAGAAGTATAGTATTTCTATTTCTTATTCATCATCATACTTGCCAAGAAATCCATAGAGTAGTGACAATATTGACATGCTATACTTATCAAGAGCTATGTTCAATAGCGATAATATTAACTTATATACATTAATCTTGTTAGGTTCCCTAATTACTTTTCTCTGAGATGAAAAAACCACTCTCTAAGATAGAGAGATGTGTTGAGGGATGGAATATTTTATGGAACTTTCCCTGATCATTTACTTGACTTGTATGATCTTATGTGCTTTTGAAAAGTTAGTACTGAGATATGTGGGACACTTCAAGGTAACAAAAGTGGTCAGTCCTATGGTATATAGGTTTGTCTCTATGGTTCTAGACCCCGAGGTGGTCATGACAAAACCAATTAGAGTAAGTAATACTTGCAACCATGTTTGGTTAATAGAGAGATGTCTTGAGCAAGTTCTTATGGGACTAGTACTCTAAAATAATGCAACTCAAAGGAACTATGGTGAGTTATGCAGGTAAATTTTCATTTATTTACTCAATTTGATATTGTATATCATGATATTTTTTTTGCTAAATATTGTTTTAATTTAAAATTTATGATTGAATAAGAGTCATCGAGGATGGTGACTAGCTTTAGGGGGTAAGGATGTTACATCCTAATTCCTCACCAAACAAACTTGCTAGATTATCTATGGATATCTACAATTAACAAATTCATATTTAGTTATGTTTTTTATTAAGCTTGAGATTTGTCTTATTTAAGGATACTAGAATGTTGCTTAATTAAATGATAATATATGATTGCTTATTAAGAACTTATTTATGTATGAATTTACATTTTATGCATATTAATGTATTGATTTAGTTGTATATTAGTGTCATATGATTATCATGTGATATAGTCTAATTACCTACATGTTGTGAGGTTGATGCAAGATAATTCCTCCCTCAAGTGTATAGGAGGGAGAGCATCATCAGAGAGGGTGATGTAGATAGAGATGTTGAAGGTCTACAGAGAGCTAATAAACCCTACACACATAATAAATAATCATGGTAGATATGCATTCAAAAATGATTGCTTTTGTTGCTTGTTTGAAGTATTAATTTATGTGAGTTCCTAAGTAGGTAAAATTATAAAAGCAAATTTAAAGGTAAAATTAAATATGAATTATTTATGAATTTTGAAATGTGTCATTAAATTGCTTAAATTAGTCAATACTAATTTGATTTAAATTAAAATATGAAATCAAGAATTTTATGTTAAAATATAAAAAAAAGAGATTATTTTGAAATTATAAAAAAATAAAATAAAATGAAAAAAAATATAATAAAAGAAATAAATCATGCTTTAAAAATATAACATTAAAATATCTTTAAAAGGGAATAATTCTTTAAAAAAACAATAAAATAAAAAGAAAACAAAAAAAATCTTTAAATCTAAAAAGGAAAGTTAGCTTTGCCATGTATCTTTAAAAGGGGAAGAATAAAGAGTTGGGAGGGAGTATGACATGCCATTTCTGGAAGGAGGGTAGCAAGGAAGGGAAACGAAGCAGGGAAGAAGATCAACTACCCAATTTTGCTAGGTAGATAATGTTTTTGAATTTAGGTTAATTGATGGTTGAACATTAATATCAATTGATATGGTATGAATTAAATCTTTGCTCAATTATTATTTTAGCTTGTAAATATTCCTTTCTTGTTAAATTGTTGTTCAATGGGTTGAGATATTATTCCATCCAGTTAATAATATTTAAATTAATTCCCGATCCATGTAATGACTTTAAGAAAGTAAAATTTATAAGAGAATTGTTGCAGCTTTTTAATCAAAATTTGAGCAAATATGGGTCATTTTATAATTAAATATCCTGATTAAAATATATATATTAATGGAAATGAAACTATTTTAGAAGTCATTGATTTATGAATGAGTCAACTAATAACATTAATAATTAGTAAAATACATTACATCATATCCACTAGTGACTTGATATAAATAAATATGATATAAGTTATGGATATACATGTTTGAGGGAATAGTCAAAATGGTATAAAGTCGCATATTTATAATGAGAATGGTAGATTTTCAAAATGTATCTTAAAATCTATATATATTTAATTTAGGCACTATATTTTTCCAGTAGGTTTTGACTTTGACTGAATAACTACTTTTATAATTATATGATACAGTGAACTTACTCAAGAAATACAGCCTCCTAATTATAAATAACATTTTTTTTCTATTCATAAATAGCGATTTACAATGGCCAAGTACAAATATGTACTGAGGTATGCCTAGAAAATATAGCAGAATTGCTTAAATAACATGCATGAAATAGTGATTTAAAACAAATTTAGAGTGAAATCTATTTTTACTATAGAACAATGACTTCACTATTAAAACAATGATTCACTATTGTAATAGCTGGAATTATAGGTAAATTAAATTAAACAAAGAACTATTTTCTATAGAGCTACTTGTTTATGATTGGTGCTTCCCTACATAATCAATGCATCTCTTGAGTTTCACTGCATATAGTTTTCCCTTTTATTTATAATATTAAACGCTACCATTTAAAAATATATATTAGTTGAGAGAGATCAACATGATGGTAAAGAATGGATATAAGATGAGGAATTTAAGCATGACAATCCTTCTAAGGAAATATTGCCATCAAGACTTAAATAGAGCTACAAATATGTTATCCAACTTGAAAATAAAGGAAATGAACATGTACAACAACCACTTTTTTATAAGAATAAGAAGTTACCAGACAATTTTAGATCTCTTGAGGATCATCCTAGGCTTACATGCAATAAATAACAACAATTACCGTTGACAATTGGTCTGTTAATTTCAATTTATTGATAAATGATGGACCAGGTCTTGGATATACATGGAACATATAACTTTTATGGATTTTTGATATATATATATATATATATATCAAGTTATATTTATACAAAAAAAATCATATAGGTTAACTACTGCTCTAAGTAATGTTAAACCTTTTAGATTGAGTTAAGATCAAAAAAATATTTTGGATTGAGTATGATCTTAGATATGAATGAATACTAAATCCTGAACAAGATTTATGATTCATGGTCAATGGTATTAATCCCACTATAAAATATATAAATTTGAATGTGGCATTCAAAGAACCACAGTTATGAGTTACTAAAAATTTTAAAATGGTATCCCCTTATAGGTGAAAAATAAAATGCAGTCCTTCATTATTTATGGATAACCATGATATGCTTAGGATACATATTGAGGTAAAAAATCCATAGGATAGGATAAAATTATTTAGCAATGTATTTTTGATTATGCAAAAAGAAGATAGGTATACCTATACTTATGCTCAAGTGAAAGGGTGTACCACTTTAATTGTATTTCCACGGATGAGTGCAAAACTTTAGAACTATGTTCAATAAAAGATTTATATTCTATGTATAATAACACCTTTGGAAAAGTATATTGATATTATGTTTGACTCAGATGGTTAAATTATATCTTTTAAAGGTATAACAAAGATTTAATTAGCACTCTTGAACCCTAGTTGTAGGTGTTTATACTTTTAGGCGGCATAGACACCTAACGAATCTTTGGGTACTAGGATTATATAAAATATAATGTTTGAGTTTGAAAACTGAGAGTTGTGTCTTTGGCTCCTAACTTGGCATTTAACGGTAGATGCATATTTATAGCTTAGCATGGTATACATTATCCAAAGACAAGTACCTAATTTGAGATCCTTGAATAGAGTTATAAATACCTTTAGGGAACTCTTGTTTTAAATTATAAATAAATTGTGGTTCAATATCTGCATAACTTTGTAATAACTATGTGTGGTGCATATTACTCATGCATAGAGTTTATACTTTTAAAAGATGGTTTGAGTAAGTCTATAAGTTGACAAAAACTAGAAAACTATAATCTTCTTGAACAATTAGAAAATAGAAAAAGATGTATAAACATAATGGGTTTATGTGATTTACATTTCTCTGTAAATGGTTAGTTGATTGTTTTTATATGTGCTCTACATTGCATACTTGAGTGCAGTTCATGATTGGCTATATCTAGTAAATAATGATGCATCATGATGCATGCTCATTGTTATGTTACTCTGAATACTAGTTTACAATATAAACTCAGGGTACGCCTAAATGGTATAACCCCATATTTGTTTATTATTGTCATCTATATGGATCATTGGATTATTGAAATCATATGTTTAACTATGTATATTTATGTAGCTAGGAACCTATGATAATATGGGATATCATAGGGTATAACAATATAAAAATATGTTGTACTCAGATGGTATATACTGTAATTATTTTGCCTAAACTCATATCTATATTAGAATGTTTTATTGTATACATGTTGATTATTGCTATAGATAATATGTTTTGTAACAATTAGTAAGACTTTATGTATTCATGCATTCAATATTTAATATTTTAATGAATGTAGTGTTGGTATGTTATTGTGTTCCATGTGAACTATGACTTACTTTGATATATCTATAGTTACTTTTATATTTGTTTATGTTTCCATGATCTTAAGACTACTTTATATGACTATTTTTGAAAAAACTAGTAGTTATGTCTTAGAATATTATGATATGGTAATATAGGTTATCATAGGTGTCATATGTTTGAAAATAAATTATGGTTATTGAAATCTACAGTTATGTATATTTTACTCAGGTGGTATAGACTATAGTCATTATTTCTAATATGGGATAGAAATAATGTAAGATTCATGTATACATTTGATGGAATAAATGTATACTTTGATTACTCCTATGTTTGGCATGTTATATGTTATGTTTTCAAATAGGATGTAACTAAATTAATCTTTTGTTTGAATTGTATTGAACCAATTCACTTGTTGATATGAAATGAGTGAGATAGATTTCACTAGGTTACTAGTATCACAATGATAGATGAAGGCAGTCTGATCAAGTGGTGTGTATGAATTTGATTGATCTAAATCATTATTATTAATCATTTATAAAAATTTGGGATAAAATATGTTTAGTGAGATATTATCATTTCATGAGTATGGTTTACATGTTTGTGTGATATCTTACAATAGAATAGATTTATATGATACATTAGATGTTTAGTTTAGAATCATACAGCACACAGGTACTTGCTAGTCTCTTTAAATTTCTATACCATCACTATCTACTTATCCATGAATTGAGGGTCATTTCCAGATGGGAGATTGTGCAAGAGATCATTGGTCTATGGTTGGTGCGGAAAATCACTCAGATGATGCTCTCCCTCCCCACAACAGTACTACTATTGAGATGACACTTAATATTACCATAGATACTGGAGAGTCTGGAGAACTAATACTTTGAGGAATCATGTATCTATACGTATATTATATTCTATTATATTTATCTTTAAATATTGACATGAAGAGTTGTAATTGTTATTGTAAATGAACAGCAGTGGATGTAGACTTGTTTTTAGTTGTAGCTAAGTTAACATAATTACTTTTTATTTTAGCATTATGATGTGTACTCTCATGATATTAGAGATGAGTATTATGTGATCTATTATGCTTGTTACTATTATCACCTTATATTTTTATTATGGTTCATATATATTCTTGTGGTGTAATCTATATTAGGTATATGTGTTAAACATAATTCACGTATTTCTATGTCTAACCCAATGGGGTTGTTACAATGATACAAATATCAACTGCAGTCTTTAGCCAATGATATATTATGTGCATCTAATTGGTGTCCATATTTCACAATTTTTTTAAATTTTCCTCAGTCTAAACAAAGTAATTTATTTCTCTCAACTTGAAGTAATAGTAATCAATTCTCAATAGCCATATAGCTAGCAACCCAATAAATCTGAACAAATAGATTTCATAAATCTTTCCATGTACACACATTAGTATAAATTGTCTCACAGAGATTCCTATCCTCTTTGCCTCCTATTATATGAAATTTTGAATTCTATCATCCAACCATCACTCCAAATATCTTTGTCTAGGTAACCATCTCAACATGTTTCAAATTTACATGCTCATTACACCATTATTAGTAAAGGTTCCTAGAAAACCCATCAAAACATGTTAATGTGTGTTTTTGTGTGAATTATGATTTGGGTTCAGAACACAAAGAATTATAATATTTAGTATTAATTTGGTTTAGAATTACATGTTTATTCAAAGTAACACAAACTTGAATTAGACAAAATGTTCATTATTTTTATGTAATTAAATAGATGTAAAAAAAATAAGGTATACACTGTGCGTAGAACAAGTATAAAAAGACATTCAAAAAACCTGTTAAGTGATATATATATATATATATATATATATATATATATATATAAATATAAATATTTCAAAACTATTTTCCTTTACAAATGATCACTATATATATAACTTACAAAGTTCTATTGCTTTGCATTCTATCTTTTTAGTTCAGGCTCAAAGGATTCATTTCACATTTTACAATCTTGTAGAATACATACAAAATGATATATGTTACACAAAATTTTCTACATCATACACTTGTCTTGCATTTACACTCTGTGATTTTGTAGTCCTAAGTTTATTACCAACATTTTTATAAGCATTTAAATTTACAAGTGGATTTTTTATCTTCAAATCCTACAAATGTTCTTTTTCTCTAGATTTACATATATAAGGAAACTAAATTCATGTATTTTCAAATCCCTTAAATTTGTGTATTATATGTAACAATCTATTTCTATCAAACTTAAAAACTTTGCTTGTGAAAGGATACAATAAATCAAAAAAATATAAGTTCCTTGTCAAGAAACTTTGTTTAGATTTAAAGTAATTATCCAAATTTATAAATAGTATTCCACTAACAAGTTTTATGCCCATCAAAATTAAATTCTCCATTTAATAGATTATAATAAAACAAAAAAATAATTTAATTATAACTATCTCTAAAATTTCATCCTGAATCGTTACCATCGGTTAACGCAAAAAGAATATTTTCTTTTTATTTACTAAAATGCATCATTTTTTATAGGACTTTCCATATCATGTCCTTTTTTATAATAGTATATAAATATTACATTCAAATTTTCAAAGGGAACATTCAATTATTGAATCTTCTTTATACTCTTTTGTTGGAATGTTTTCATCCACATTCAAATTTGTTTTGGAGATTTTGAACTATCACCTTTTTATACTCTATTCAAAACTCTTTGAACATGGTGAGGATGGAATATTTCAAACCATATCTATTCAAATTGAAATTCATGCCTATTATGCATGCATGAATATTATAGTTAGATTTACTCTGGAAAAAGGAATGGGTTGCTTCATCTTTGTAGTTTATAGAGAAATTATTGATACAATGGTCATGGTCCCTATTTTATTCTATGCAACTATGAAAATACATATAAAAAGGTTTGAATACATATGATATAAGTCTACTTTGTATGGTGTAATTTCTAATAGTCATACTTGGCATGGTGCAGAGTGGCACGAATTCTACACATGGCTGATGATGGTTCTCCATAAATGAAAATGTATGTGAAGTGTATGTTCACATTGTGTGGATGGTTTAAGGTAGCATAGGGTTATGGAAATGGACTTGGTTAATATGATGTTTTATAAAATGGGTTATGTGCATATGATTCTCAAGTGAGAATGTGTATCCATGTAACTACACTTGGATAACATTGCTCATGCTTAATGTAGCATGATTTTTTAATTTTAAGCCTTAGCAACAATTTACTTCAAAGGTCATGTCCATTGATGTTTACTATTAGAATTTATGGTTCTAGATTATACACCCATATAAATAGGATCATTATTAGTCATTTACAAACTAAAAATCACATATAATTCACTTAGCACTAGAAAATCAAAATATCACTCTTACATTTTTTAAAGATTAGTGCAAAGGAACTTCACGAAAGAAAGACAAGTTAAAAATAACAGTCTTTGATATTGATGAATAAGTGATACAATAAAAAACATATACCAATTATTTAGATTCCCCAAGTAATATACAAGGTTTTATTATTGTATGCTTGACTCCAGTTATAATCCTCTCTCACAAGGTTTCACTTGGGAAAAAGTGTTCAAAGCACTTGAAACCACTCAATTATGAAAATCTGATTTTTTCAGGAATCTACCACTACCTCCTCTTATTATTGGGACTTATTTTACACTAATACCCCTATTTTTACTAGTGTATTGGTTTACAAGTTATATACAAAAATCACCCTTATATGGTTGTATGTAGTTTTTACTAGCTTAACAAGGTGACACTCCCATTTATATATTACATCTAATGGGCCCCTAGTTTTTTTAATTAGATATCATTAGTAATAAGTTGTTTATTTTGAAGAATACATGATCATAAAACCAATAGGAGATTATTTTTTTCCCTTATCAAGGCATATGAATTTCTTTGGCTTGGTATATAATGAGAAGTATAAACTTTACCCAAACATAAAGTTCTTGACCAATCACTCTTTATGACCTTTCAATAAGGTAAGTATTTAAACAAAGGAGATAGTTGAGCAATTAGAATCTTGAGAAGTTTTTTTTTTCTAAATTTTCATGAACAAAATGAAATGTTTTGAGAATCATTATAATAATTAACAACACATCTCCAATCTAAAGCAATGAAGGCAGTTGAGCAGTTGGAATCCTAAGGATTTATTTCCCTAGATTTCCATTATTGAAATGACTTGTTTTGAGAATCACTAAAGTATTTTGTAGCAAATCTTGAATCACTAAAGTATTATGTAGTGAATCTAAAGTCTAAATCAAAGATAATATCATGAGTAGGTAATAAACTCAAGAATTTGGGATTGTTTAATCCTAAAATATAGATTGATGAATATAGGGTTAAATGGGTAGAGATAGCTTAGGGCACAAGGATAGTAGACTATCTCTAAATCAGGCCAATTATTTATGAAACTTAGATAAAACATATACTAAATTTATTATGATGAGATGATAAAGATATAAAGTATAGCTATTCTATATATTTAAATGATAATGAGAGCAAGATACCTAGTTTGTTTTGATGGTATATATATATATATATATATATATATATATATATATATATATATATATATATATATATATATATAACTAGAACAAGCAAAAAATGGATTAGATATAGGTTATAGATCAGTTGTCTAATTCTTCAAAATGTACCTCTATGTTATGAACACTTGCATTGACTTGGAATGGTTGTGTCAATGTTATTGTCTAATTTAGGTGCATATGTCTAGTATAGAATATCTACTAGAACTAGATGCAATGGCCTGGATGCTTTGAGGTTCTATATCACCTTCGATCTTATGCATTCAGATCTAGATCATGGACTGCCACTCTTTATCAAATACTAAAACCCTAGTTTTTCATCTTCAAAATGGTTGTGAAAAACATGGGTTAGTGAGTACATGGTGTTGATCTACCCCAAAGACCTCTCTATTAATGAGCACTACCTACGTAGCCAATAATTTGAAGATGGCCTCACAGTTATGTAGTTATTTGTTATGTTTTGGCTTGTGTGTGTGAATCATGTAATGTTTGATAAGTAAGTACAAGAGTGACTGAGCTTGTAACTTGTAAAATGTCACTCGTGGAGTTATCCTTTAGTATTTTAGACCTATAGATATGATTTCCCTATGACTGATATAAAAATAAAATAAAATAAAATAAAATAGGGAAGCTTTGTTCATTTGAGTGATTTTGGTAACTTGACTTGTGAGAGGTAAGAATTTGTTAATTCAGGAATGACTGAGGGTTGATCTTATATTTATACTAATCCTTTTTGAGAATATCTCACATTAAATCACTTAGGTAGATCATAGAAATATGTTTCATCTTTAAATTAGATGACTTTAGAGCACTGGACACTTGCATTGGGATATGACACTTACATTGACATAGGCATCTAACTGGCACACAAATATCCAAGTGGTTGGAAAATAGGTTCAGTTCTAGAACTTGTAGAGATAGAAGATAAGTAGGTTTATAACATTCTAGGCATGATATAAGGTCTAGGTCATCAGATTAACATTGGTCATACTAAGAGATATGAAATTTGGCATAGAGAGATAGTGTACACAAGACTTTAAACAATGGGAAAGGTCTAGAAGTTGAAGGTACATCCATGATATTTATTTTCCATGTGTAAAAAATTGAAGTTCTATATAATTTAGAAATAATATATACATTCCCCCCGCCTCCCCCACATTAATCTAGTGATGAATTTGTTATTTTAAAGGCAAAGAAATGTGTACCTATGTGTATGTAAAATACCTTGTATTTGCTTAAGTCCAACTTCAGTGCTTTGTTAGTGACTAATAGATAATTAAGAGCATGTTAAAATATATTATTAGTGCATATAATTGAAAATTTAAAGCATTGAAATTATTGAAATTGAAAGAGAGTAAGGCTTAGGAGTAGATCTATATGTCGATGCAACTACCTTATCTGTTGGTAATTTGATTTGAAAAGATATATCATTATGAATAATTAGAGATGAGATTAGGACATATATAAAATATAAAAAGTGCATGTATCTAAATATTATAGGACAGATACTCCAACCTTGGAAAAAATTTGAGTTACCACCCGACAGTTGAGATTAGCTCAATCGTGCAACCCAACCATACTTATAACCTAGTGAGTTTGAGTGAACTAAGCCAACTCATACTATAAAATTGGTGAGTCTAAATGATTTAATCAATTCCAACCAATAAACTTGGTAATATTGAATGATTTAATCACCTCAACCATGTCAAAAGTGAACCAACTACTACAATAAATTAGCTTAATATAATTCATAAATATCCAACCTAGTGGGTGATGAAAGTGCCTGAAAGTGTTTGAAATATAAATCTGATTTGATTTTGTAATTTAGGTTCCCTTTGCATAGCATATACACCTTATATGTGTCTAATGTTGAAACTATGTATGATACTGGTACCAATTTACAAAATTCTACCAAAAATGTGTATCTAAATCATATAACTATGAATTTTAGTCAATTTATAACATGTCTAAGTGTTGAGAACATGTTTCCAAAATATGCCCCCATTATAATCTGAAACTAAGAACTGAAGTAAGTGTGGAAAACATGTTTTTAAATCATTTTCCCATTATAATCTAAAACTAAAAACTGGTGTAAGTGCCAATGTGAAGAAATCTAAAAACTAATATAAAGTGCCATTGTGGAGAACATAATTCCAAAACATGCCACCACTATAATTTTAGTATGTTGTATACTGAATAAGTGTGAAGGACATGTTTCAAAAACATGCCCTTATCGAATATAAAACTATGACAACTGTAGAGACCATGTTTTCAAAACATGGCCCCACTATAATATGAATCTATGAAGAAATTTGGAATTCATGCCTCTATGACATGCCCCCATTGATATTCCCCCCTTTTGAGGTGATGTAAAGTGGCAATTGATAGTTACCTTATGTCAAAAGGATAAGATAACCATGTAAACTATGAATGTATCATGTATCATATAGAGGGAACATGTGTAGGTAAATATATTATTAAATCACAAATAATGTGATCACACTAAGCCCTAAGATGCATGAAAAATATCATGTAAACATCTAGTTAGTAACAGTACAATATCAACAAGTAATCAAACACACACACAATAACATTGAAAAGCAAATCAAAATACAATGGTCCATGAAGACCTCAAACAAGGGGCATGTTCAAATGATGCACAATAGAATGGATATGACTCATTCAAATGTCCACAAAGCAAATAATGACATATTCAAATGTCAAATATAACAAAAAATAACATATTTGAATGTAAAAGAGGAAAACAAAGGCATGGGGGCTAAAAAAGTGGAGCATATTCAAATGCTCAAACAAGCAAGCTAAAAATGACCTTGCATTGATTTGTATAATGATAATTTATTAGATGATAATTATGATATGATAATCCCTCTTTAGTAAGAATTTTGTTGCTTGATCTACATTTTTTTTAAAGGTAAGATATAATGTTATGTTCAAGTAACATGGAAAGTATTGTATCCATAGTATCCTAATTTGTTATAATCTATATAATATGTTGTGGAGTCTTATGAGAAACCTCCACATTATTTATATGATGTATTTGAATTTGAACCTTGTATGGTTGACTTAATGTGTGAATCCAAGAGGGGTGTATGGAATAACAAGTGTTTACATATTCATTGGTCATTTTTTGCCCTTAACTTGATTTGGTCTCATATCCTCTATAGGTGAGTTTAGTTTATATGTATTGAGACCTATAGTTTCAATAGGTTTTGAAAAATATGCTCAAATGGATCAAAATAATGTTTTTACAATGTCTCATATGTCATATCATGGGTTGGATCATCATCATTGTCATAATAATCTAAAACATGTCCATCTTGTTATTTAGTATTGACCAATAAAGGAAGCTCAAGTATTGGAGGTACTTACAAATTTTTGTATCATTGGTTCCTTTGTTATTGGTTCATATTCTTGAGATGAATCTATATGCACTTCAATGTTTTGTGCCTTACCTATATTTGGATATAATGGAGCCATTATACTTGACTCACATACTTCATACATTTGGATATTTTTAAGAGGAATATATTGTGTAGGAGGCACCATTGTAAGAATATGTTCTATATCAGAATGTATCATTTTAAAAAAATTAAAAGGTTCATCATCGGTAGGTATTGTTAATAAGGGACTATCACGTATGCATTTTACACATCGACGTAAAGTAGATGGGATGGCCTCCATTGTATGTATCCAATGTCTACCCAAAAATAACTTATAATGTAATGATTCAGACATTACCTGAAAGTTGGTTGGAACCATTTTTGGCCCAGTGTAACATCCAAAGTTATTTGGGCAATCGAGGTGTTATGTGAATTATCAAATCCCTTCATATGTATCACTAATTTTGGAAGAAATTTGGTGCTAATAGCCATGGTAGTTAGAAAATTCATGCTAAAAATGTTTAAGCCTAACCCATTATCAATGAGCACCCTTTTGATACCCTTATTATGCATAGTTACATGTATGAACAAAGGTAACTCTTGGTTAATGACATCTTTAGATGGTAAATATAGTGGATCATGGGTGATTCTTTTTCATTATTTTTGATATCTTGCATGATGTCCGCAAAGTAAATTGGCTCAATATCACTAAAAACTTGGGTTTTATGCAAGGCTTTATATATGATATCCTTATAGATAGTAAATTGCTTTAGAAGTTCAAGGATGGAAATCTTAGCATTTGTATTATTTAATTGGTCAACAAGGTCATATCTATTAGGGTTGATCATAAACTTTGGCTTAGGAGACACTTATTATATATTAACAGGTGGTAGATTAGGTTGAATATCTTTACCTTTTTTTATTAGTGACATTATGGACCATAAAATATAATATAAGTCATGGGTGAATAATGGGTGTGGGATTGTAGTTGTCACTTGAATAAGGTCTAGTGTAACAAATGATTGAGAACATGTATGTTGTCATCTGGATATTGAATCTATAATATTACAAAAGGAAATTTCAAGAGAGATTAGGTGTTTTTTTTCATTTTAAAACCCTCTCATTATATTGATAGATCTATTTATTTCTTTAGATGATACCTTGGATTAGCATAGTATAATAGAAAATTGTCATTACAATTACAAACTGTAACATAAAATAAGCTACACATGCATCCATATTGAACATATTGGTATTGAATGGGTCTACAATTCTGACCTTAACGAAGTAATTCTCAGTTGGAACCCAACCTTCACACATCCCTGGCTTATGGAATTATGGAAGCAAGCTCTGCCATGTTTGAGTTGGACTTTATGGAAATAGCGCAACCACAGAATTTATAGGGACACTACTAGAAATGCTTCTCAAATGTTTAATTCCTTTGCTAAGACCATTATGGAAAGTGTTACAACAACTCATATTCATGTTGTAGAGAAACCCCTATCTCAAATTGAAAACCAAATTACAGCCAAATGAAAAGTTTTAAACTAGGTCCCTGGGTATGATAACTCCAAAATGCTATAGAGACTAAATACTAAATGGATCCCCCCTAAACCTAACTGGATGAAACTCAACTTTGATGGGGCATCCAAGTTGGATGGTAAAGCTAGTGGAGGAGGAATTATAAGGAATGATAAAGGATGGATGTCTGCTATCTATGCTGGTGGAATTGGATGCCAGAGCAACAACTATGTTGAAGCAATGGCTTTACTATGGGGATTAAAGTTAGCTATATCCCTAGGAATAAGGAACTTGAATATACAAGGAGACTCTAAGATGGTCATAGATGTCATTAATAAAGCATCAAATGTGGGAATCAAGCTAAAAGACATCATTATTGATATCTAATTTCTTTTACAAAAGTTTTCCAAAGTTGAGATTTCCCATACCTACAGAGAAGGAAACAGGGTCATTGATGCTTGTGTCAACCTTGGTCAGCAATTTTTAGGTTGGAGGGTGTGGCGAAAAGGTGTTCATATTCTCTTAAACATTAGGGAGATCATTCAAAAGGAGATGACTTGTCAAGAATGAGGCGCATTGATGACAAGGATAGCTCTCTGAGGCGGTCCACGTGGAGAGGGCCATCGAGGATCTCAGAACTTAATTACCTTAGTAATTTTTTGGTAATCATTCATAATTCATTGTATCATGAGGTTGAGGCACGTGTGTCTCATCATGAAAATCAAGGGAAAATTAGTTTCAAGCATGGGAGTAGACAACGTCATCTCTGTAGGGTATTTCATAAAATGAGCTATCACATCTACATTCTTCATAAACAGAAGCAAGGGTTAGCTACCAGTTCAAAGCTGAAGGTGGAATTTAGGAACTCCACTGTCTGGGTCTGCAAATACAGAATGGGGGGAGACCATATTCAAACTAAACATGTCTCTTGCTATGAATTTAAAGATAATCCACTGGTTTGGCATTATTGTAAAGAAGGGGGTATCAGCCCATATCTGGAAAGGCTGAATGGTTGTGACGAAAACTTGTCTGAGTAGTTTATGAGATCCTAGTTGAATAGGCGGGTCACAGTGAGCAGAATTAGTTTTGAAATCTCTGAAAAGGTGATTTATATGGCCATGAGAATGACCATGCAGGTTATAAAACTTCAAAGGAAAACCAAAATCATGGATATGGCTAGCTATAAACTGTTTCTAGGTGAGGGAGAAGAAATTGTCCTGTATCAAGGAGGGTTCGAGCGCGCTAAACTTCTTGAGCCATGGGATGGAGTGTGCTTCATTCTCATGAAGTACTTCACACTCTAGGGGTGATTTACCAGGTTCTACAATTACCACCTTCCTTTGTTAAATCATTTTAGGTGCAATGTTATTATTAGCTTTCCTTTTTACCTGCTCTCCTCTTTGGAATACTCTATCCTGAGGGTGAGAGCTAAAATGGCTAAGAATCTGGTTATAAACCCTATTCCCCTACACTAGGGGCTAATTTTCTGCTTATACAACTTTCATCATGCCCTTGAGCCAACCAAGAATATCAGAGTTGATAGTGGAGACATTCCTTCCAACCCGATGTCTGATGATGCTATTAATGAGTCCTAGGTTTCCCCTGCTCCTACCAAAACAAAAGATGTCTCTTTCTCCACCCCTGAAAGGACCCCTGCTGATACCCCTAGCTCCTTTGCAAGAAAGAAGGGTAAGAAGAGAAAGGTTGATGAAGAGGAAGAAAATATTAAAGAAACTACGGAGGGGACCCACAGGAATTTGGGTAGGGCCACGGGGGGCCAAGGTGGCAAATCTCACAAGCCTTCCAAAACTAATAAGTAAGGATTCCCCTCCAGAGTGCGAAGGTCGGGGTGAATTACTGGTAAACCTACCCTGAAGGCCAAACTGAACTCAGAAAGTGATTCGAAAGAAGCAACCCAGGAGGAAGAGTCTAAGGAGTTGGAAATCCAAGAAATTTTAGAGGACACTGGAGGGAAGCATGCTACTAGGGATTTTGAGTTTAATGAGGAGCAGGGTGCTGACACTATGGGAACTACTGACAATAAGGGGAAAATGTATGTCAAGGAAGCTAGCGAGGGTACTGAGAATGAGACTGATTGGAAAACTAAAATTGGGGCCCTGAAGGACCGTATTTAGAAGATGGAGAAGGTTTTCAACAAAGGGCTTCAGAATACAATTTTGCTGAACATGTCTATGTTGGAAGTGGTGGGTAATACTGGGTATGCTGACAATGCAGAGAATGAGAAACTTAATGATCTTATCAAATCAATAGTTATGTAAGGGGAGACCTCTCTGACTCTTGTCTTTCTACTGCCTGTGTTTTGTTTCTGTCTATTGTTCTCAGCTATGTTGTCGTCTCTCTAAAGGCATATTTTGTTTGTTTGCCTTCTTCTCTTTTTTGTTTGTAAAGGGTTCAGCCCCTGGTTTTCTACCTTACTTTATCACAAACATATTGATAGAAAATAAAATTTTATTTTGAACTTGTAAACTCTTGTGAAATCAAAAATTAGAAATCATAAATAGAGAATCAGGAAACCCTAAGTCAACATCAAGGGTTTAGGGATCAAAGGTTAGGTTCAACAAATATTTAACCCTAAAATCTAGATATAGAAAATCTAGGGTTAAAGGGGTAGATATAGCCTAGGGCACAAGAATGGTAGACTATTTATAAAGCACGTCAATTATTTATGAAAATAGGATAAAACATATACTGAATTTATTATGTTGAGATTATAAAGATAGTATAACTATGTTAGATATTATAGTGATAAATAAAATAAGATAGTTGGTTTTGATGTTAATACAAATATGGAATTAGAACATGCAGAAAGTGGACTTGATTTAGATTCTAGATCAGTTGTTTGATTCTATAAAATGTATCTTTATAGCCATGGACACTTACATCAACTTGAGATAGTTGTATTGACACTATTTTCTAAGTTAGACATAGGTATCCAGTATAGAATACCTATTAAAACTAGATGCAACCACCTAGATGATTTTGGGGTTCGTGTCACCTTCACTTTGGTGCATTCACATATGGGTCATGGATTATCGTTCCTTGTCAAATAGAAAAATGCTAGTTCTTCATATTCATAGTGGTTGTGGAAAAAATGGTTAGTGGACACATGGTGTTAAATTGCCCCAAAAACTCTCTGTCAATGAGCATTGTCTACATAGCTAATACTTCGAAAAGGGTCTTAGACTTATGTAGTTCTCCTCTACATATTGTCTTATGTGTGAATCATATAGTGTGTGATAAGTACAACAGTGACCTAGCTTATAACATGGAAAATGTGGTTCATGGAGTGCTCTTTCATTACTTCAGACCTGTAGATATGTTGTCCCTATGACTGATATGGAAATAGGAGAAAATAAATAAGCTTTTTTCACTTGAGTGCTTGATTAAGTGTTTTTTGTTAAGTTTCTTTGTGAGAGGTAAGAAATTTTTAGGTGAGTAATGAACGAGAATTCATCTTATATTTATACTAATCCCTTTGGATAATATTTCACACTAAAGCACTTAGGATGACCATAGGAATACACTTCATTTACACATTAGATGATTTTAGGGCACTAGACACTTGCATCTAGATAGGCCACTTGTGTTGACATAGGCATCTAACTGGGACACAAGTATTCAAGCAATTGAAAAATAAGTGCAAATCCAGAACTTGCAGAGATGGAAGATAAACAAGTTTATAACATTTTGGGCATGATACAAGGCCTTAATCATTAGAATAACATTGATTAGACTAAGAGATAATCAATTTGGTACAAAGAGAATATATATAAACCTTTGAATAACATGAAGGGTCTAGAAGCTGAAAGTACATCCATAATATAAATTTACCAAGTGTACAATACTAAAATACTATATAATTTAGAACTACAATAATAAAGGAGCATGCCCATTCCAAAAATCATCCCATAATAATATTTAAAAATCAGTACCCATATTCCAAAATATATAATCTTAAATAATATATCCAACCATTGTATATCATTCTAAATGTATGACCAATGTAATGGCCAACAAATTTTATTGTCATTCAAGCTAAAGGGTGAAAAATATTTAAAATGCATGAAACCAACTTGAATAGATGATAGTTAGAAAAATCTTTGTCACTAAAGAAAGATTGGATAATACAAAAGATCTTTAAGGCTAGGCTGAAGAATGACCTTAGAATCTGGATTTATGGTGGAGTGGATTATACCTTTTTTTAATAAATATATATTTTATTTTGTGTTCTTGAAATCATCTCATTTGTGAGATGATAGGATAGGCTGTTTTTGGTTTTTTTTAAAGGTTGAAAATGACCTTGGAATCTAGATGTGTGGTTGAACTAGAATTTATTTTAAAGGTTTTTTTTATATTGAATCAAATAAATTTACAAAGAATAAGCTACCAATAGGGAGCTGAGAGATACAAATAAAAATATAACATATTTACAAATCAACCATAAGAAGGTAACTAGTAGCCGAGAGACAAAAACATAAACCATAATTACAACTCAGCCATAAGAAGGCTAAAATGAACAATCATTTCACATACTATATAATTTTACAATGACAAAACTTGTTATCGGACTGGAATTTTAAGATTTGATATTTAATTTGCTAAAGTTGAATCATGGCCTTTGAATTCTTCTTGCATAAAACTTGCTGCTGCGAAAAAAAAAAGCCACCTGAAGAAGGATGTCAGAGTAAAGCCTTAAAGTTGCAGTTGCATGATAATAGTTATTAGAGAACATAGCTGAACATCTAGCTTTCCAAATATGCTTTAGAATAACTCATCTAATAGAATCAACAATAACATTATTTTGCAAACCCAAGCCCAAAAAGGCTTCTTTCCAGTTTAACTCATGATAGAACTTGTTTTAAAGGTTTTTTTTTTTTAAATATGTTTTAGCTTTTTTTTTTAAATGGATGTAGGGTTGTACCTTTTTTAAAGGTTAATATATAATCCATGATTTTGTTTTAACAATGGAGTTCTTGAAAGAAAGAATCCAATCTTGTTGGACAATCTCCATAGATTTGTACCATCACTTGTTATTATGTTTCCATTTAATTTGGGATTATAAAAATAAATAAATGATTATATTTTTTAGTGAGTGAAATTTTATCATCATCATTTTATTTTTTTTAATTTTTAAATTAGTTTATAAGAGAATTATTGATTTTACACTTTCACAGTCCATAATATTATATAGTTTTTTTTGGAAAAATTGTATGAAATTTTGATGCTTAATATTTTGAATCCTCTTTTGTAATCCTATATCAAGAGGATCTGAAATGTTGAGCATTAAAATTTCACACAATTTTTATAGAAAAAATTATGTAAGAGAATTATTTTTCAATTCAATATATAGTTCAATAATGCACTATAAGTATTTGCGTAACAAGATAACATAAATTATTATTATTGATAAATAGTTAGATGATTTGTATATGGTAATATTTTATTAATAAATATGTAAATTGTTTTAAACAACAAAAAACATCTGATTTATTGAGATTGATATCAAATTAAATGAAATAATATACCATCTAAGGATTTATAAATGCTTATGGACCAATTTTAGATGTGTATAATACAAAATATTTAGAAATGTTTAGAAATCATTCTAGTCATTTCTAGTATGAAATAAATTTTAAATTCAACCCTACCTATCACATGTAAAATTTATAGTCAACCCTACTTATCATGTAAAACTTTGATAACATTTTTTAATTAAATATTGCCCTTCAAATAATATAGTTCATACTAGAAGGAAACATTTGTTAGAAACATGTTTTACACACTAGACTATAGAGTCAGAATGAGGCCTTCCTCCCTTCTCGAGATGAGACAATAGCCCTAGACTAATCTAGGGGTGGGTAGACCCCAATGGGGTTTAATGCAATGCCTCAATTTTTTTGGGTATCATATTGGCATATATTTAGATAGTTTTAGCCCATGCTTTATATAGCCCATGATTTTGATACCCATGAAATTGTAATACTACTTTGATGGTTGCATATGGTTGTGCCTATATATACTTGGGCATTCAGTAGGGAAAAGAATAACTTTAAAGTACATTATTATATTGTAAATGGTTGAGTTATTACATTAAAGGAATTACTACGCTATATTTTTTTAACCTACAAGGATTTTTCCAAGTGAAATCATGCATGCTATGTAATGTTGTGTGTATGCCATTATTTATTTTTGTTAGCTTAAGGATGATGTTAGTATTGATTTTCTATTTTTAGTTTATCAAGTCTAGTTTTCTCTTCAACATTAAATGAAATGCATATATTTATTATAATTTCTTAATAAATTTTTTGATGATCTACCCAAATTGTACCTTGCACCAAATACAAAGTACCAAAAAAAATGGTTGTTATTGATCCTTCTTGATCATAGCTTCCAAATATATCCTTATAGATAATGAATGGCTTTGTTAGACCTTGTGTGTGTGTGTGTGTGTGTGTGTGTGTGTGTGTGTGTGTGTGTGTGTGTGTGTGTGTGTGTGTGTGTGTGTGTGTGTGTGTGTGTGTGTTCCCCTATGATAGCCTAGGCACATTTTCTAACTGCAATAATGTAGAAAAACAAGTGCAAAGGCACAATATTCACAACAACATGATAATGGACGTACAAAATAAGAATGATAAAATATATAGGAGTACGTGTTTATCTATAACAAACATGTACAATGTATAGGGTTGTCAAGGAGTTGATTCCAACTTTATTTTTGAGGCAAAGCTAGATAGAATATGATAAATAGTCCATATACGTTAATGAACACATTTTTTAATAAGTGTTAGAGTATTTTTAGGAAGTACGCGTTTATCTATAACAGACATGTACAATGTATAGGGTTGCCAAGGAGTTGATTCTAACTTTATTTTTGAGGCAAAGCTAGATAGAATATGATAAACAGTCCATATATGTTAATGAACACATTTTTTTTATAAGTGTTAGAGTATTTTTAGGATTAATGGAACAAGTATAGACCTATTGTGGGGCTAGAGGAGTCCTAGAAATAGGGTAAATGTACAAGTTTTGTAAATAAATTAAATTAGGAATAAAACACTGGGAATACAGGTCTTGTGCCATATTCAAGTGTCTATAAGTTGGAAGACTCACATGACAAAAAAATACCAAGGGGTAGAAGGCTTTATATTTTCTACAAATCAAATAGAAGATTGTAGAACTATGGGATGGGAAAACTACTATGACCTTGTTCACGTTCTTGCCATGTCGCTAGTGCTCTATGGATTGAAGCTTGGGACATCAATGTGTCAAATATAAAATACAGAGAATTAAAGAGAATTAAAAAATGTATAATAACAATCATCATCAAATTTTAAATATCGGTTCTATATAATAAATTTTAATTGAAAAAGGTATTTTCTATTGGAAGCATTTTGAATGATACTAAGGTTCAATGATTTGAAGAAAACAAAAAAATAATGGATAGTCATTGGTGTCCCATAATGTTAATGGAGGAAGAGTTGAGCAGGAGGAAGAACACGTGGATGAAACAAATCAAGAAGTAAATGAAACAATAAGGCATTAGCAAGCAAGAGTGCCCAAATATTAATGAATAAATAAAAGAAGTATACGATACAAAAATACATAGGAACCCATGTGGACAAAACAATTTAGACAAAAGAAATAAAACTATATATCAAAAAATTTAACGCTACTTGTAATTACAATAAAAAAAATCCTACATATGTGTAAAAATAAAATACAAGGAGAAAATGTTGATGGTTCAACTAAAGACCAATTCACATCACTTTAAATATGAAATTGATAGATAAATAATATTTAAAAAAGAGTAGAAAAATAAAACATGTTTGTTTTATACCTTAAAAATAGTAGAGACAAAACAATACTATATTTTATAATCACAGTGTATAATGACATACAAATTAAATATATGGACAATCTAAAAATAAAAATTTTAATAACATGCAAATTAAATACGTCAACAGCTTAGAAGTAAAGATTGATTGTGACTACTTTATTTAAAAAGGCTAGACTTAAAAAAATATTATTTTTTAATCAAATTTTATAATGAACGACATTTGTTTCAAATGACTATTCCCCACACATTAAACATCCTTATTAATACTTTTGGTTTAACACTACTTGCTTCGTAAACATTAATAAAATATTTTATTTACTCAATCACGTGACAGTTTGTGATGACATTATTGTAATCATATTTGATTATTTCAAATCACTTTCCTCCTCCAATAACATTTTTTACCTTAAACTTGAAATTCTGCTACAATTTGATTATTTCGCATGTAAGGGATGTAGGCTGATTGATGTAGTAACATTGCAGGATTACTGTACCAGAATTTTAACTTTACAGGCTTGGCAGATACTTCCTCCACATTTGCCTCTGCAACCACAACCCTTATTCCTGTTATCACATTTTTGATGGCCACAACTCTAAGGTTCTGATTTAATCCCAATATTGTTCTAGTACTTGATCTGATAAATGACTTATCGGCAAGCAAATCAATAATGTTTAGAGACGAGTATGGTAAATTTGTTTGGCTAGTGATATTATAAGCAAACCAATTTAAGGCATTGACCCTACAACCAGCATCATTGAGATTTACTTCAAAAAAAAAATTACTAATTCAAAAGACATTCTAGGTTTATGGATCTCTAACTGATTTTTAATAAGAGTTTAGTTTGCTTGACAATTTTATCTTTAAATTATGCATTTTATTAAATTGACTGTTTTTAAAAGAATAATGAATAGTGAAAATTTAGAATGTTTTTTTATTGAAAATAGTAATTTTATTAATATAATTTAAATGAAAAGTACATTTTTATTAATATGATAAGATATAATATAATATTTATAATAATTAAAATTTAAAAATATATTTATTATAATTAATTATTATTTATATTTAAATAATTTATAATATTTTATATATAATTAAATATCATCAAAATAATTTAATTATACTTTTATAAACCTTAAAATATTTGGAAAAAAAATAGAAAAGCAATAAGAATTATAAAATATTTATTTAAAATTCAACTTAACTATTAAATTATATACCTAAATTAATGAAGTGGGTTGTAGTCCACTGATGCAAATGATAATGTAAAAGGAGCTCTCTAACCATCAACCAAAGTACAAATCCTAAGAGATACCAAAAAAAAAATTTAAGAGATACAAAAAAAGGGATGAAATGAGAATCGCGTAGATGAAATTAAAGGAATGGATACTCCTCAGTGCTTAACACTAAACAAAAGAAACTTTTGTACACGTAATCAGTTTTTAAAAAAAAAATTAAATAAAAAAAATTATATCCATTAAAAATATTTCCTTACAATTTTTCCACCAATAATGGTGTGCGAAATCTTTAAATCTCCAAAAGTTAATTGACTTTAAACTTTTTTTAATCCCAACTTATTGCAGAAGTGGGCGCTGCATGAGACTACTAATTTACTTGTGACTCGAGGAATAAAATATCATGTTTCCATGGTGACTTGAGGAATTTTGTTATGCAAATTGCCCACAAATAACTAAGGCTATAACCAAGAATTCTACTATATAAATTGCCCACAAGTAATTGATAAATGTGGCTCATAGAGTGCTCTTTTAGCACTTTAGCGCTGTAGATCTATTGTCCCTATGACTGATATGAAAATAGGGGAAAAGAAGGAAGCTTTGCTCACTTGAGTGCTTGATTAAGTGCCTTTGGTATGTTGCCTTGTGAGGGGTAAGAAGTTGATAGGTGAGTAATGAATGAGGGTTGATCTTATATTTATACCAATCCTTTTAGAGAATATCTCGCATTACAACATTTACATTGACCATAGGAATACACTTCATTTACACATTAGATGATTTTAGGGCACTAGACACTTGTGTCGATATAGGCATTTGAGTGGGGTGTAAGTATTCAGGGAGTTGAAAAATAGGTGCAAATCCAGAACTTACAAAAATGGAAGATAAATAAGGTTGTAACATTTTGGGCATGATACAAGGCCTTAGTCATCATAATAACATTGGTTAAACTAAGAAATAAGCAATTTGGTACAGAGAAATAGTGTATGTAAACTTTTTGACAACATAAAAGATCTAGGTACATCCATAATATATATTTACCAAGTGTACAAAACTAAAATGTTATATAATTCAAAAATAATATTTACAGTGATAAAGGAACATGCCCATTCCAAAAATCATCTCACAATAATATTAAAAAATCAATATCCATATTCTAAAATATACAATCTTAAATAATATATTAAATCATCATATATCATAATATATCAAACCATCATATATCATTTTCCATGTATGACCAAATATAATGACCCACAAATTTTATTGTCATTCAAACTAAAAGATGAAAAAAATATACAATGCAAGGCACTAACCTAAAAGAATGATGTCTATCATCCCTCACAAGAAACACTTAACAACTGAAAAGAGGTTAGACGATCAAATTGTCATTCAATCCCAGGGTTAAACAATAATATCTAAAATGCATGAAACCAACCTGAATAGATGATATGTCTCCCACCCAACGTTATAAAAAAATCTTCGAGACTAAAGAGAGGTTAGACAATACAAAAGATATTTAAGCCTAGGCTCCAAAATGACCTTAGAATTTGGATTTATGGTGGAGCGGATTATTCGTTTTTTTAATAAATATATATTTTATTTTGAGTTCCTCAAATCATCTCATATGTGATATGATATGACAGGGTGTTTAGTATGTGATGTGATATGATATGGTTTTTTTTTAAATGGTTGAAAATGACCTTGGAATCTAGATGCGTGGTTGAGTTGGCATTTGTTTTAAAGGTTTAATTTTTTATAAAGGATGTTTTAGATTTTTTCAAAAATGAATGCGGTTCGTACCTTTTTTAAAGGTTAATATATAGTCCACGATTTTGTTTTTAACAATGGAGTTCTAGAAGATATATATATATTTTATTTGTTTTAGAAGAATCTAATCTTGTTGGACACTCTTCATAGATTTGTACCATTACTTGTTATAATTTCTACATTCAATTTAAGATTATAAAAAAATAAAAATAAATAAAATGATTCTATTTTTTCGTGAGTGAAAGTTTATTATTGTTATTTTATTTTATTTTATTATTAAATTAGTTTATAAGAAAATTATTGATTTTACG
Source organism: Torreya grandis (assembly GCA_037957365.1). Taxonomy (NCBI): domain Eukaryota; kingdom Viridiplantae; phylum Streptophyta; class Pinopsida; order Cupressales; family Taxaceae; genus Torreya; species Torreya grandis. Next base: position 473,777 of record JARHVA010000605.1, on the reverse strand, counting down.
TTTTTAGAGTTTATAGTATTTACTATAATTTCTACATTTAATTTGAGATTTAAAAAAAATAAAATTAAATAAAATGATTCTGTTTTTTAGTGAGTGAAAATTTATTATTGTTATTTTATTTTTTTAATTATTAAATTAGTTTATAAGAAAATTATTGATTTTACGTTTTTAGATTTTATAGTATTATATAAAAAAAAATTTGAAAAAATTGTGTGAAATTTTGATGCTTATTGTTTTGAATCTTCTTCTTTAATCTTTCGTAATTTTTTTTTGAAGGATCATAAAAGAGGATCTGAAACGTTTAACATCAAAATTTCATACAATTTTTCTAAAAAAAATTATGTAAGAAAATTATTTTTCAATTTAATATATAATTCAATAATATAGTATAAGTATTTGCGTAATAAGATAACATAAATTAGTATTATTAAATAATTATTATTGTTAAATAGTTGAATGATTTGTATATAATAATATTTTATTATTAAATATGTAAATCATTTTAAACAACAAAAAACCTCCGATTCATTGAGATTGATATCAAATTAAATGAAATAATATATAATTTAAGGATTGATAAATGCTTATGGACCAATTTTAGGTGTCTATAATAGTGAATATTTATAAATGTTTAGAAATCATTCGAGTCATTCCTAATGCAAATTAAAGATGATGTCAATATTGTTTTTCCAAGTGAAATCATGTGTGCTATGTAATCTTGTGTGTCTGCCATTATTTATTTTTGTTAGCTTAAAGATGATGCCAATATTGATTTTCTTCGTTTTAGATTATCGAGTCTAGTTTTCTCTTCAACATTAAATGAAATGCATATATTTACTATAATTCCTTAATAACTTTTTTGGTGAACTACTCAAAATTGTACCTTGCAACAAATATAAAGTACCAAAAAAATTGGTTGTTCTTGATCCTTTTTTATTGTAGCTTCCAAATCTATCCTTATAGATAATGAATGGCTTTGTTAGACCCTGTGTGTGTGTGTGTGCGTGCGCACGCACGCACGTGCTTGTTCTTAGGATAGCTTAGGCACATTTTTCTGACTAGTAGAAAAACAAGTGCAAAGGCACAATATTTACGACAACATGATAATGGACTCACAAAATAAGAATGACAAAATATATAAGAATACGTGTTTATTTATGACAAACAAGTACAATGTATAGGGTTGCCAAGGAGTTAATTCCAAATTTATTTTTGAGGCAAGGCTATGTAGCATATGAGAAATAGTCCATATATGTTAATGAACACACACACACACACACACACACACACACACACACACACAACATAAAGGAGGGGTAAAAATTTATTAAATCAAGAAGAAGTGCAAAGCAAGGGAATTACATAGCCCTATCAAGCTCCACCAAGTGATCCAACTGTTGAGACAAATCCAGGGGTAAATGACCTCGGTCCATCAAATTCCAATCATGAATATGCTCAGAAGCGCATTTAGCCAAACAATCAACAACACCATTCCACTCTCTAGGAATATGAGTAAACGTACCAAACTCCAAAGAAGCATAGAGGTTAAGAATCTGAATACCAATAAAATTCAAATGCCAATTGACATCATCTAAATGCCGCCTATTCAATAAATTCACCACAACTTGGGAATCAGACTCACATATTATCCTTTGTCAGCCCAATTGACTTCCATGCTCCACAGTCGTTAGAATAGCATGAGCCTCCATTAGATTATTAGTATGAAGACCCTTATAAACAGAAAAGATAAACTGAACATCTCCAGAGCTATCCCGACCAACACCACCAATCCCAGCATGACCAGGGTTACCTCGAGAAGAGCCATCCGTGTTGATTTTTAAGACACCCTAAGGAGGAGGAGACCATCTCCCCTCCCTATTCACCTTCGGGGTAGGATGTCTACATTTGTTGTGCATGAGCTAACGTTGCTGAGGCGGAAGATGAAGATGATTACAACATCCAACATCACAAGGATCCACTGATGCAGTAAGATCACACTTAGCTGCAACAATTTCTCCCAAAGAATGCAAATTTTCCACCACAACTGAGGGGCCACCACCATCTCCTCTTGAAAAATCTATCGATTTCTTTCCAACCAAAGGTTCTAGATAATAAAGGATGGGCCAATAGCCCAAGCTGCCTGAAGAAAGGAAGTAGAAACTAGAGCCCTACCCCACCAATCCACAAAATCAACCAATGAGGAAACATGCCAACAGGGCTTATTCCACACCCTCCACCAAAAATGCCAAATCTCCCTAGCATAGGAACATTGGAAGAAGAGATGAGAGACACTCTCCTCATATTGACAACACAAAACACACATAGAAGGGCCTTGGAACCCACGCTTACACAGATTATCGCAAGTGAGACACCGGTTTTGAGCAACTAACCACATGAAGAAAGTGCATTTGGGCCACGACAACTTGTGCCAAACATGCTTCCACCAAGGGACCTCATTATTACCAAACAACTGCTTACCCAGCTGCTTATATCTAGTAGACATAGAGTACTTCCCAGACAAATCAGATCCATCCCAAGCCAAGACATCAGGACCCCTCAAAGAGTTACAAGCACGGGAAGCCAGAAGCTGAGCAAGCTCATGCCTATCTTCCTCAAACCCTCCAGGGGGCCACTCAGAAGGAAGCTTCCAACGAAAGCTTACAACCAATCCACAGTGTTGTGCACACTTATAATGCTCAACGGTATCCCAACCAGCCGCAATAAAAACATCAGAAAGTGACTGGAGGTGAGGGAGAGAAGAGAGAATAGGTGGGTGACCATCCCAAGAATCTAACCAAAAAAGAGCATGTGACCCTTTTTTAGAAGTGTTATAATACTTTTAGGATTAATGGAACAAGTATAAACCAATTGTTGGGTTAGAGTAGTCCTAGAAATAGGGTAAATGTACAAGTTTTCTAAATAAGTTTAAATAGGAGTAAGACACTAGGAATATAGGTCTTGTGCAAAATTTAAGTGTCTATAAGTTGGAAGACTCACACGACCAAAAAATACCAAGGGGTAGAAGGATTTATATTTTCTACAAATCAAATAGAAGATTGTAGAACTATGGGATGGGAAAACTAATATGACCTTGTTCAGGGTCTTGCCATGTCGCTAGTGATCTATGGATTGAAGCTTGGGACATCAATGTTGCAAATATAAAATCAAGACAATTAGAGAGGATTAAAAAATGCATAATAACAAGCATCATCAAATTTTAAATATCGGTTTTATATAATAATTTTTAACTGAAAAAAGTGTTTTCTATTTAAAAAAGAGTGGAAAAACAAAACACGTTTATTTTATACCTTAGAGATAGTAGAGAGACAAAACAATACTATATTTTATAGTGCCCAGTGTATAATGACATGCAAATTAAATACATTGACAACTTAAAAATAAAAATTGTAATAACATGCAAATTAAATCCATCAACTTAGAAGTAAAGATTGATTGCGATTACCTTATTTAAAAAAGGCTAGATTAAAAAAATATTATTTTTTAATCAAATTTTATAATGAACGACGTTTGTTTCAAATGACTATTCCCCACACATTAAACATCCTTATTAATACTTTTGGTTTAACCCTACTTGCTGCGTAAACATTAATAAAATTGGGCGGTTGTACATATTATTACAACGTACAACATTCTTTTATCGTTTCGTAATGATAATTGTCACGCCTAAAATGATTAGACTGGTTTGCATTATGATATGTATAATATAATGAACGAATGGAATGAAATGGTTAGATGAGCTGTATATATCACTATTGCATATTTTTAACATATACACTATTTTTTGTTTGTTTGAGTTGGTGATATTGAGGGTACAATGTGCAGGGTACATCTGTAGAGTTCTATTTGTTATTTTTATAAATTATTTATATTGTATTTTTATTTGTAGTTTAACTTTTTGGATTAATATTTATGATATAAGTCTTTTTTCTTTCAAAATCTGAAACATCAAGTTATAAATGGAAACACAATTATTTTATAAATATTATAATTAATTGTATAGACTATGAAAATATTAAATATTTATATTATATTTAATTGTAATCTATTTATTTAGAATTATTTGTTATTAATATTTTCAACTCTTCATACTTTTATGACATAAAAACCTAAGATCCTATTACTATATATCTTGAACTTCATTAAAAAATGATTTGTAACTTTATTTCTTATATGAATTAAATCCTCTCAATTTAATTATTGATATTATATATAAAATAATAATATTCAATAGAGATTTTTGTTAAAGATAAAGTATTTTTTAAATATGAAAAACGTTTTTTTATGAGAAAATAATACACATGGCTGATGATGGTTCTCCATAAATGAAAATGTATGTGAAGTGTATGTTCACATTGTGTGGATGTTTTAAGGTAGTATAGGGTTATGGAAATGGAATTGGTTAATATGGTGTTTTATAAAATGGGTTATGTGCATATGATTCTCAAGTGAGAATGTGTATCCATGTAACTATACTTGGATAACATTGCTCATGCCTAATGTAGCATGATTTTTTAATTTTAAGCCTTAGCAACAATTTATTTCAAAGGCCATGTCCATTGATGTTTACTATTAGAATTTATGGTTTTAGATTATATACCCATATAAATAGGATCATTATTAGTCATTTACAAACTAAAAATCACATATAATCCATTTAGCACTAGAAAATCAAAATATCACTCTTACGTTTTTTAAAGATTAGTGCCAAGAAACTTCACGAAAGAAAGACAAGTTAAAAATAAAGGTCTTTGATATTGATGAATAAGTGATACAATGAAAAACATATACCAATTATTTAGATTCCCCAAGTAATATACAAGGTTTTCTTATTTTATGCTTGACTCCAGTTATAATCCTCTCTCACAAGGTTTCACTTGGGAAAAAGTGTTCAAAGCACTTGAAACCACTCAATTATGAAAATATGATTTTTTCAAGAATCTACCACTACCTCCTCTTATTATTGGGACCTATGTTTACACTAATACCCCTATTTTTAATAGTATATTGGTTTACAAGTTATATACAAAAATCACCCTTATATGGTTGTATGTAGTTTTTACTACCTTAACAAGGTGGCACTCCCATTTATATAATACATCTAATGGGCCCCTAGTTTTTTTAATTAGATATCATTAGTAATAAGTTGATTATTTTGAAGAAGACATGATCATAAAACCAATAGAAGATTATTTGTTTCCCTTATCAGGGCATATGAATTTTCTTGGCTTGGTATATAATGAGAAGTATAAACTTTACCCAAACATAAAGTTCTTGACCAATCACTCTTTATGACCTTTCAATAAGGTAAGTATTTAAACAAAGGAGATAGTTGAGCAATTAGAATCTTGAGAAGTTTTTTTTTCTATATTTTCATGATCAAAATGAAAGTTTTGAGAATCATTATAATAATTAACAACACATCTCCAATCTAAAGTAAAGAAGATAGTTGAGCAGTTGGAATCCTAAGGATTTATTTCCCTAGATTTCCATTATTGAAATGACTTGTTTTGAGAATCACTAAAGTATTTTGTAGCAAATCTTGAATCACTAAAGTATTTTGTAGTGAATCTCAAGTCTAAATCAAAGATAATATCATGAGTAGGTAATAAACTCAATAATTTGAGATTGTTTAATCCTAAAATCTAGATTGATGAATCTAGGGTTAAATGGGTAGAGATAGCTTAGGGCACAAGGATAGTAGACTATCTCTAAATCAGACCAATTATTTATGAAATCAAATAAAACATTTACTAAATTTATTATGATGAGATGATAAAGATATAAATTATAGCTATTCTATATATTTAAATGATAATGAGAGCAAGATACCTAGTTTGTTTCGATGATATGTGTGTGTGTGTGTGTGTGTGTGTGTGTGTGTGTGTGTGTGTGTGTGTGTGTGTGTGTGTGTGTGTGTATACATATACATATCATATGTATATATGTGTGTGTGTGTGTGTGTGTATACACACACACACACACACACATATATATATATATACATATATGTGTGTGTGTGTGTATAACTAGAACAAGCAAAAATGGATTAGATATAGGTTATAGATCAGTTGTCTAATTCTTGAAAATGTACCTCTATGCTATGAACACTTGCATTGACTTGGAATGGTTGTGTCAATGCTACTGTCTAATTTAGGTGCCTATGTCTAGTATAGAATATCTACTAGAACTAGATGCAATGACTTGGATGCTTTGAGGTTCTATATCACCTTCGATCTTATGCATTCAAATTTGGATCATGGACTGCCACTCCTTATCAAATACTAAAACCCTAGTTCTTCATCTTCAAAATGGTTGTGAAAAACATGGGTTAGTGAGTACATGGTGTTGATCTACCCCAAAGACCTCTCTATTAATGAGAACTACTTACGTATCCAATAATTTGAAGATGGCCTCATAGTTATGTAGTTATTTGTTATGTGTTGGCTTGTGTGTGTGAATCATGTAATATTTGATAAGTAAGTACAATAGTGACTAAGCTTGTAACTTGTAAAATGTCACTCATGGAGTTATCCTTTAGTATTTTATACCTATAGATATGATGTCCCTATGACTGATATAAAAATAAAATAAAATAGGGAAGCTTTGTTCATTTGAGTGATTTTGGTAACTTGACTTGTGAGAGGTAAGAATTTGTTAAGTCAGGAATGACTGAGGGTTGATCTTATATTTATACTAATCCTTTTTCAGAATATCTCACATTAAAGCACTTAGGTAGATCATAGGAATATGTTTCATCTTTAAATTAGATGACTTTAGAGCACTAGACACTTGCATTGGGATATGACACTTACATTGACATAGGCATCTGACTGGCACACAAATATCCAGGTGGTTGGAAAATAGGTTCAATTCTAGAACTTGTAGAGATAGAAGATAAGTAGGTTTATAACATTCTAGGCATGATATAAGGTCTTGCTCATACTAAGAGATATGAAATTTGGCATAGAGAGATAGTGTACGCAAGACTTTAAACAATGGGAAAGGTCTAGAAGTTGAAGGTACATCCATGATATTTATTTTCCATGTGTAAAAAATTGAAGTTCTATATAATTTAGAAATAATATATGCATTCCCCCTACCTCCCCCACATTAATCTAGTAATGAATTTGTTATTATAAAGGCAAAGAAATGTGTACCTATGTGTATGTAAAATACCTTGTCTTTGCTTAAATCCAACTTCAGTGCTTTGTTAGTGACTAATTGATAACTAAGAGCACGTTAAAATATATTATTAGTGTATATAATTGAAAATTTAAAGCATTGAAATTATTGAAATCGAAAGAGAGTAAGGCTTAGGAATACATCTATATGTCGATGCAACTACCTTACCTGTTGGTAGTTTGATTTGAAAAGATATATCATTATGAATAATTAGAGATGAGATTAGGACAAATATAAAATATAAAAAGTGCATGTATCTAAATATTATAGAACACCTACTCCAACCTTGAAAAAAATTTGAGTTACCACCCGACAGGTGAGATTAGCTCAACCGTGCAACCCAAATATACTTATAACCTAGTGAGTCTGAGTGAACTAAGTCAACTCATACTATAACGTTGGTAAGGATAAATGATTTAATCAAGTCCAACCAATAAACTTGGTAATATTAAATTATTTAATCACCTCAACCATGTTAAAAGTGAACCAACTACTACAATAAATTAGCTTAATATAATTCATAAAAATCCAACCTGGTGGGTGATGAAAGTTCCTGAAAGTGTTTGAAATATAAATCTGATTTGATTTTGTAATTTAGGTTCCCTTTGCATAGCATATACACCTTATATGTATCTAATGTTGAAACTATGTATGATACTGGTACCAATGTACAAAAAACTACTAAACATGTGTATCTGAATCATATAACTATGAATTTTAGTCAATTTATAACATGTCTAAGTGTGGAGAACATGTTTCCAAAACATGCGCCCATTATAATCTAAATCTAAGAATTGGAGCAAGTGTGGAAAACATGTTTTTAAATCATTTCCCCGTTATAATCTAAAACTAAAAACTGGTGTAAGTGCCAATGTGAAGAAATCTAAAAACTAATATAAAGTGCCATTGTGAAGAACATAATTCCAAAACATGCCACCACTATAATTTTAGTATGTTGTATACTGAATAAGTGTGAAGGACATGTTTCAAAAACATGCCCCTATCGAATATAAAACTATGACAACTGTAGAGACCATGTTTTCAAAACATGGCCCCACTGTAATATGAATATATGAAGAAATTTGGAATTCATGCCTCTATGACATGCCCCCATTGATATTCCCCCCTTTTGAGGTGATGTAAAGTAGCAATTGATAGTTACCTTATGTCAAAAGGATAAGATAACCATGTAAACTATGAATGTATCATGTATCATATAGAGGGAACATGTGTAGGTAAATATATTATTAAATCACAAAGAATGTGATCAAACTAAACCCTAATATGCATGAAATATATCATTTAAACATCTAGATAGTAACAATACAATATCAACAAGTAATCAAACACAGACACAATAACACTGAAAAGCAAATCAAAATACAATGGTCCAAGAAGACCTCAAACAAGGGGCATGTCCAAATGATGCACAATAGAATGGATATGACTCATTCAAATGTCCACAAAGAAAATAATGACATATTCAAATGTCAAATATAACAAAAAATAACATATTTGAATGTAAAAGAGGAAAACAAAGGCATGAGGGCTGAAAAAATGGAGCATATTCAAATGCTCAAACAAGCAAGCTAAAAATGACCTTGTATTGATTTGTATAATGATAATTTATTAGATGATAATTATGATATGATAATCCCTCTTTAGGAAGAATTTTTTTGCTTGATTTACATTTTTTTAAAAGGTAAGATATCATGCTATGTTCAAGTAACATGGAAAGTATTGTATCCGTAGTATCCTGATTTGTTGTAATCTATAGAATATGTTGTGGAGTCTTATGAGAAACCTCCACATTATTTATATGATGTATTTGCATTTGAACCTTGTATGGTTGACTTAATGTGTGAATCCAAGAGGTGTGTATGGAATAACAAGTGTTTACATATACATTTGTCATTTTTTATTTGCCCTTAACTTGATTTGGTCTCATATCCTCTATAGGTGAGTTTAGTTTATATGTATCGAGACCTATAGGTTCAAATAGGTTTTGAAAAATATGCTCAAGTGGATCAAAATTAAGTTTTTGCAATGTCTCATATGTCATATCATGGGTTGGATCATCATCATTGTCATAATAATCTAAAACATGCTCATCTTGTTATTTAGTATTGACCAATAAAGGAAGCTCAAGTATTGGAGGTACATACAATTTTTTGTATCATTGGTTCCTTTGGTATTGGTTCATATTCTGGAGATGAATCTATATGCACTTCACTATTTTGTGCCTTACTTATATTTGGATATAATGGAGCCATTATACTTGACTCACATACTTCATACGTTTAGATATTTTTAAGAGGAATATATTGTGTAGGAGGCACCATTGTAAGAATATGTTCTATATCAGAATGTATCATTTTAAAAAATTTAAAAGGTTCATCATCGGTAGGTATTGTTAATAAGGGACCATCACGTATGCATTTTACACATCGATGTAAAGTAGATGGGATGGCCTCCATTGTATGTATCCAATGTCTACCCAAAAATAACTTATAATGTAATGATTCAGACATTACCTGAAAGTTGGTTGGAACTAGTTTTGGCCCAATGTAACATCCAAAGTTATTTGGGCAATCGGGGTGTTATGTGAATTATCAAATCCCTTCATATGTATCACTAATTTTGGAGGAAATTTGGTACTAATAGCCATGGTAGTTAGAAAATTCATGCTAGAAATGTTTAAGCCTAACCCATTATCAATGAGCACCCTTTTGATACCCTTATTATGCATAGTTACATGTATGAACAAAGGTAACTCTTGGTTAATAACATCTTTAGATGGTAAATATAATGGATCAGGGGTGATTTTTTTTCATTATTTTTGATATCTTGCATGATGTCCGCAAAGTAAATTGGCTCAATATAACTAAAAACTTGGGTTTTATGCAAGGCTTCATTTATGATATCCTTATAGATAGTAAATTGCTTTAGAAGTTCAAGGATGGAAATCTTAGCATTTGTATTATTTAATTGGTCAACAAGGTCATATCTATTAGGGTTGATCATAAGCTTTGGCTTAGGAGACATTTATTGTATATTAACAGGTGGTAGATTAGGTTGAATACCTTTACCTTTTTTTATTAGTGACATTATGGACCATAGAATATAATATAAGTCATGGGTGAATAATGGGTGTGGGATTGTAGTTGTCACTTGAATAAGGTCTAGTGGAAGAAATGATTGAGAGCATGTATGTTGTCATCTGGATATTGAATCTATAATACTACAAAAGGAAACTTCAAGAGAGATTAGGTGTTGTTTTCATTTTAAAACCCTCTCATTATATTGTTAGATCTATTTATTGCTTTGGATGATACCTTGGATTAGCATAGTACAATAGAAAATTGTCATTACAATTACAAACTGTAACATAAATAAGCTACACATGCACCCATATTGAACATATTGATAGAAAATAAAATTTTATTTTGAACTTGTAAACTCTTGTTAAATCAAAAATTAGAAATCATAAATATAGAATCAGGAAACCCTAAGTCAAAATCAAGGGTTTGGGGATCAGAGGTCAGGTTCAACAAATATTTAACCCTAAAATCTAGATATAGAAAATCTAGGGTTAAAGGGGTAGATATATCCTAGGCCACAAGAATGGTAGACTATCTATAAAGCACGTCAATTATTTGTGAAACTCGGATAAAACATATACTGAATTTATTATGTTGAGATTATAAAGATAGTATAACTATGTTAGATATTATAGTGATAAATAAAATAAGATAGTTGGTTTTGATGTTAATACAAATATGGAATTAGAACATGTAGAAAGTGGACTTGATTTAGATTCTAGATCCGTCGTTTGATTCTATAAAATGTATCTTTATAGCCATGGACACTTACATCAACTTGAGATAGTTGTATTGACACTATTGTCTGAGTTAGACATAGGTATCCAGTATGGAATACCTATTAAAACTAGATGCAACCACCTAGATGATTTTGGGGTTTGTGTCACCTTCACTTTGGTGCATTCAGATATGGGTCATGGATTATCATTCCTTGTCAAATACAAAAATGCTAGTTCTTCATATTCATAGTGGTTGTGGGAAAAATGGTTAATGGACACATGGTGTTGAGTTTCCCCAAAAATTCCTCTGTTAATGAGCATTGTCTACATAGCTAATACTTCGAAAAGGGTCTTAGACTTATGTAGTTCTCCTCTACATATTGTCTTATGTGTGAATCATATGACGTGTGATAAGTAAGTACAATAGTGACCTAGCTTATAACTTGGAAAATGTGGCTCATGGAGTGCTCTTTCATTACTTCAAACCTGTAGATATGTTGTCCCTATGACTGATATGGAAATAGGAGAAAATAAAGAAGCTTTTCTCACTTGAGTGCTTGATTAAGTGTTTTTTGTTAAGTTGCCTTGTGAGAGGTAAGAAATTGTTAGATGAGAAATGAACGAGAATTCATCTTATATTTATACTAATCCCTTTGGAGAATATTTCGCACTAAATCACTTAGGATGACCATAAAAATACACTTCATTTACACATTAGATGATTTTCGGGCACTAGACACTTGCATTTAGATAGGCCACTTGTGTTGACATAGGCATCTAATTGGGACACAATTATTGAAGCAATTGAAAAATAAGTGCAAATCTAGAACTTGTAGAGATGGAAGATAAACAAGTTTATAACATTTTGGGCATGATACAAGGCCTTAATCATTAGAATAACATTGAATAGACTAAGAGATAATCAATTTGGTACAGAGAGAATATATATAAACCTTTAAATAAAATGAAGGGTCTAGAAGCTGAAAGTACATCCATAATATAAATTTACCAAGTGTACAATACTAAAATACTATATAATTTAGAACTACAAGAATAAAGAAGCATGCCCATTCCAAAAATCATCCCATAATAATATTTAAAAATCAGTACCCATACTCCAAAATATACAATCTTAAATAATATATCCAACCATTGTATATCATTCTAAATGTATGACCAATGTAATGGCCAACAAATTTTATTGTCATTTAAGCTACAGGGTGAAAAATATTTAAAATGCATGAAACCAACTTGAATAGATGATAGTTAGTAAAATCTTCGTCACTAAAGAGAGATTGGATAATACAAAATATATTTAAGGTTAGGCTGAAGAATGACCTTAGAATTTGGATTTATGGTGGAGTGGATTATACATTTTTTTAATAAATATATATTTTATTTTGTGTTCCTGAAATCTTCTCATTTTTGAGATGATATGATAGGATGTTTTTGGTTTTTTTTAAAGGTTGAAAATGACCTTGGAATCTAGATGTGTGGTTGAACTGACATTTATTTTAAAGGTTTTTTTATATTGAATCAAATAAATTTACAAAGAATAAGCTACCAATAGGGAGCTGAGAGATACAAATAAAAATATGCCATATTTACAAATCAGCCATAAGAAGGTAACTAGTAGCCGAGAGACACAAACATAAACAAACCATAATTACAACTTAGCCATAAGAAGGCTGAAATGAACAATCATTTCATATATTGTATGATTTTACAATGACAAAACTTGTTATCAGTCTGGAATTGTAAGACTTGATATTTAATTTGCTAAAGTTGAATCATGGCCTTTGAATTCTTCTTGCATAAAACTTGCTGCTACGAAAAAAAAAGCCACCTGAAGAAGGATGTCAGAGTAAAGCCTTAAATTTGTAGTTGCATGATAATAGTTATTAGAGAACATAGTTGAACATCTAGCTTTCCAAATATGCTTTAGAATAACTTGTCTAATAGAATCAACAATAACATTATTTTGCAAACCCAAGCCCAAGAAAGCTTCTTTCCAGTGTAACTCATGATAGAACTTGTTTTAAAGGTTTAATTTTTTTTTAAATATGTTTTAGCTTTTTTTTTTTTAAATGGATGCAGGGTTGTACCTTTTTTAAAGGTTAATATATAATCCATGATTTTGTTTTAACAATAGAGTTCTTGAAAGAAAGAATCCAATCTTGTTGGACAATCTCCATAGATTTTTACCATCACTTGTTATTATTTTTCCATTTAATTTGGGATTATAAAAATAAATAAATGATTATATTTTTTAGTGAGTGAAATTTTATTATCGTCATTTTATTTTTTAAAATTATTAAATTAGTTTATAAGAGAATTATTGATTTTACACTTTCACAGTCCATAATATTATATAGTTAATTTTTGGAAAATTTGAATGAAATTTTGATGCTCAATATTTTGAATCCTCTTTTGTAATCTTATATCAAGAGGATCTGAAATGTTGAGCATTAAAATTTCACACAATTTTTCTAGAAAAAATTATGTAAGAGAATTATTTTCTAATTCAATATATAGTTCAATAATGCACTATAAGTATTTGCGTAATAAGATAACATAAATTATTATTATTGATAAATAGTTAGATGATTTGTATATGGTAATATTTTATTGATAAATATGTAAATTGTTTTAAACAACAAAAAACATCTGATTTATTGAGATTGATATCAAATTAAATGAAATAATATACAATTTAAGGATTCATAAATGCTTATGGACCAATTTTAGATGTCTATAATACAAAATATTTAGAAATGTTTAGAAATCATTATAGTCATTTCTAGTATGAATTAAATTTTAAAATCAACCCTACCTATCACATGTAAAATTTATAGTCAACCCTACTTATCATGTAAAATTTTGATAACGTTTTTTTATTAAACATTGCCCTTTAAATAATATAGTTCATAATAGAAGGAAACATTTGTTAGAAACATGTTTTACACACTAGACTATAGAGTCAGAATGAGGCCTTCCTCCCTTCTCGAGATGAGACAATAGCCCTAGACTGATCTAGGGGTGGGTAGCCCCCAATGGGGTTTGATGCAGTGCCTCAGTTTTTTTGGGTATCATATTGGCATATATTTAGATAGTTTTAGCCCATGCTTTATATAGCCCATGATTTTGATACCCATGAAATTGTAATACTGCTTTGATGGTTGCATATGGATGTGCCTATATATACTCGGGCATTCAGTAGGGAAAAGCATAACTTTAAAGTACATTATTATATTGTAAATGGTTGAGTTATTACATTAAAGGAATTACTACGCTATATTTTTTTAACCTATAAGGATTTTTCCAAGTGAAATCATGCATGCTATGTAATGTTGTGTGTATGCCATTATTTATTTTTGTTAGCTTAATGATGATGTTAGTATTGATTTTCTAGTTTTAGTTTATCAAGTCTAGTTTTCTCTTCAACATTAAATGAAATGCATATATTTATTATAATTTCTTAATAAATTTTTTGATGATCTACTCAAATTGTACCTTGCAACAAATACAAAGTACCAAAAAAAATGGTTGTTCTTGATCCTTCTCGATAATAGCTTCCAAATATATCCTTATAGATAATGAATGGCTTTGTTAGACCTTGTGTGTGTGTGTGTGTGTGTGTGTGTGTGCGCGCGCGCGCGCGCGCGCGCGTGCCCCCATATGATAGCCTAGGCACATTTTTTAACTACGATAATGTAGAGAAACAAGTGCAAAGGCACAATATTCACGAAAACATGATAATGGACGTACAAAATAAGAATGAAAAAATATATAGGAGTACGCGTTTATCTATAGTAGACATGTACAATGTATAGGGTTGCCAAGGAGTTGATTCCAACTTTATTTTTGAGGCAAAGCTAGATAGAATATGATAAATAGTCCATATATGTTAATGAACACATTTTTTTAAAATTAGGAATAAAACACTGGGAATACAGGTCTTGTGCCAAATTCAAGTGTCTATAAGTTGGAAGACTCACATGACAAAAAAATACCAAGGGGTAGAAGGCTTTATATTTTCTACAAATCAAATAGAAGATTATAGAACTATGGGATGGGAAAACTACTGTGACCTTGTTCACGTTCTTGCCATGTTGCTAGTGCTCTATGGATTAAAGCTTGGGACATCAATGCGTCAAATATAAAATGGAGAGAATTAAAGAGAATTAAAAAATGCATAATAACAATCATCATCAAATTTTAAATATCGATTCTATATAATAAATTTTAATTGAAAAAGGTATTTTCTATTGGAAGCATTTCGAATGATACAAAAGGTTCAATGATTTAAAGAAAACAAAAAAATAATGGATAGTCATTGGTGTCCCATAATGTTAATGGAGGAAGAGTTGAGTAGGAGGAAGAACACGTGGATGAAAGAAATCAAGAAGTAAATGAAAGAATAGGGCATTGGCAAGCAAGAGTGCCCAAATATTAATGAATAAAAAAAAGAAGTATACAATACAATTTGGGCAAAAGAAATAAAACTATATATCAAAAAATTTAACGCTACTTGTAATTACAATAAAAAATCCTACATATGTGTAAAAATAAAATACAAGGAGAAAATGTTGATGATTCAACTAAAGACCAACTCACATCACTTTAAATATGAAATTGATAGATAGATAATATTAAAAAAAGAGTAGAAAAATAAAACATGTTTGTTTTATACTTTAAAAATAGTGGAGACAAAGCAATACTATATTTTATAATCACAGTATATAATGACATACGAATTAAATACATCGACAATCTAAAAATAAAGATTTTAATAACATGCAAATTAAATACGTCAACAACTTAAAAGTAAAGATTGATTGTGACTAACTTATTTAAAAAGGCTAGACTTAAAAAAATATTATTTTTTAATCAACTTTTATAATGAACGACATTTGTTTCAAATGACTATTCAAAACGCATTAAACATCCTTATTAATAATATTTGTTTATCTTGCTGGACTTTTAGTGGGAGACAGGGTCGGGATAATACTTATCCGATTGCTGTGTATAGGGAAGAAGTCCCATCACGTTGATAAAATAAAATACAGCACATTAATATGTCAACATAATTTTAGTAAAATATAAATCTTTTGTTTTACATCTCTCTCAAAGCATATGGTAATATTGTTTCTATCAAAATCAATTAATTTGTTCAAAAAATTTGTGGATAACCCACCAAAATAAATAAATAAATAATACAATTTAATAATATTTGAAAAAATTATATATGTGTACATTGATTGGGTTATGTTATAATATTTTCTATTGATAAATTTTATATATTCTTGGACACGATGATACAGCCTTTAATAGTGCACATCAAATTATTTTATGTCAATAAACTTATTGCAACAATTCAACTATCAGACGCATCTATCACAAACGTCTTTCCATTAAACCAGCAAACAATGTCTTGGAAAATAATAATATGACTATCAATTGGGTTTCGAATTGTATGGTGAATTGCAAGTATAAATGATATTATTCGAAAAAATAATACAAAGAAAGATAAATAGATATTCAAAAATAATGTTAAGGTGTAATTAAGTGAAATTTGTATATACTGAAATGATAATTGACGTTAATCATAAAAAGAGAGAGAAATAAATACTCATTATTTTGTTTTAACATTTTTTTAAAAATAGTTTTTTATTCTTAAAAAATTTTAATGTTGTGCAAATATAAACAAAATAAGAGAAATTTTTCATTTCGTACAATCGTCAATTTTTATTTTTTTTTCCATGCCACATCCACCTTATTTGTCATGAAAACTAAAAGGTTAATTTGGAGGACACAGTGGACGATCTTAATTATGATGGCTAGCACTCACTCCCCTTCTTTACTCACAACGAGCTAGGGCTGAGTCCTCTACAAACATTTTGTAGTAACATTGCAGGATTACTGTACCAGAATTTTAACTTTACAGGCTTGGCAGATACTTCCTCCACATTTGCCTCTGCAACCACAACCCTTATTCCTGTTATCACATTTTTGATGGCCACAACTCTAAGGTTCTGATTTAATCCCAATATTGTTCTAGTACTTGATCTGATAAATGACTTATCGGCAAGCAAATCAATAATGTTTAGAGACGAGTATGGTAAATTTGTTTGGCTAGTGATATTATAAGCAAACCAATTTAAGGCATTGACCCTACAACCAGCATCATTGAGATTTACTTCAAAAAAAAAATTACTAATTCAAAAGACATTCTAGGTTTATGGATCTCTAACTGATTTTTAATAAGAGTTTAGTTTGCTTGACAATTTTATCTTTAAATTATGCATTTTATTAAATTGACTGTTTTTAAAAGAATAATGAATAGTGAAAATTTAGAATGTTTTTTTATTGAAAATAGTAATTTTATTAATATAATTTAAATGAAAAGTACATTTTTATTAATATGATAAGATATAATATAATATTTATAATAATTAAAATTTAAAAATATATTTATTATAATTAATTATTATTTATATTTAAATAATTTATAATATTTTATATATAATTAAATATCATCAAAATAATTTAATTATACTTTTATAAACCTTAAAATATTTGGAAAAAAAATAGAAAAGCAATAAGAATTATAAAATACTTTTTTAAAATTCAACTTAACTATTAAATTATATACTTAAATTAATGAAGTGGGTTGTAGTCCACTGATGCAAATGATAATGTAAAAGGAGTTCTCTAACCATCAACCAAAGTACAAATCCTAAGAGATACCAAAAACAAATCTTAAAAGATACAAAAAAAGGGATGAAATGAGAATCGCGTAGATGAAATTGAAGGAATGGATACTCCTCAGTGCTTAACACTAAACAAAAGAAACTTTTGTACACGTAATCAGTTTAAAAAGAAATTTTCAATAAAAAAAATTATATCCATTAAAAATATTTCCTTACAAATTTTCCACCAATAATGGTGTGCGAAATCTTTAAATCTCCAAAGTTAATTGACTTTAAACTTTTTTTAATCCCAACTTATTGTAGAAATGGGCGCTGCATGAAACTACTAATTTACTTGTGACTCGAGGAATAAAATATCATGTTTCCATGGTGACTTGAGGAATTTTGTTATGTAAATTGCCCACAAATAACTAAGGCTATAACCAAGAATTCTGCAATATAAATTGCCCACAAGTAATTGATAAATGTGGCTCATAGAGTGCTCTTTTAGCACTTTAGCACTGTAGATCTATTGTCCCTATGACTGATATGAAAATAGGGGAAAATAAGGAAGCTTTGCTCACTTGAGTGCTTGATTAAGTGCTTTTGGTATGTTGCCTTGTGAGGGGTAAGAAGTTGATAGGTGAGTAATGAATGAGGGTTGATCTTATATTTATCCCAATCTTTTTAGAGAATATCTCGCATTACAACATTTATGTTGACCATAGGAATACACTTCATTTACACATTAGATGATTTTAGGGCACTAGACACTTGTGTTGATATAGGCATTTGAGTGGGGCGTAAGTATTCAGGGAGTTGAAAAATAGGTGCAAATCCAAAACTTACAAAGATGGAAGATAAATAAGGTTGCAACATTTTGGGCATGATACAAGGCCTTAGTCATCAGAATAACATTTGTTAAACTAAGAAATAAGCAATTTGGTACAAAGAAATAGTGTATGTAAACCTTTCGACAACATGAAAGATTTAAAAGTTGAAGGTACATCCATAATATATATTTACCAAGTGTATAAGACTAAAATGCTATATAATTTAAAAATAATATCTACAGTGATAAAGGAGCATGCCCATTCTAAAAATCATCTCACAATAATATTAAAAAATCAATATCCATGTTCTAAAATATACAATCTTAAATAATATATCAAACCATCATATATCATTCTAAATGTACGACCAATATAATGACCCACAAATTTTATTGTCATTCAAACAAAAAGATGAAAAAGATATAAAATGCAAGGCACTAACCTAAAAGAATGATGTCTATCATCCCTCACAAGAAACACTTAACAACTGAAAAGAGGTTAGACGATCAAATTGTCATTCAATCCCAGGGTTAAACAATAATATCTAAAATGCATGAAACCAACCTGAATAGATGATATGTCTCCCACCCAACGTTATAAAAAAAATCTTCGAGACTAAAGAGAGGTTAGACAATACAAAAGATATTTAAGCCTAGGCTCCAAAATGACCTTAGAATCTGGATTTATGGTGGAGCGGATTATTCGTTTTTTTAATAAATATATATTTTATTTTGTGTTCCTCAAACCATCTCACATGTGATATGATATGACAGGGTGTTTTTGGTTTTTTTTTTAAAGGTTGAAAATGACCTTGGAAGCTAGATGCGTGGTTGAGCTGGCATTTGTTTAAAAGGTTTAATTTTTTATAAAGCATGTTTTAGATTTTTTCAAAAATGGATGCGGGGTCGTACCTTTTTTAAAGGTTAATATATAGTCCACGATTTTGTTTTAACAATGGAGTTCTAGAAGATACATATATTTTATTTGTTTTAGAAGAATCCAATCTTGTTGGACAGTCTTCATAGATTTGTACCATCACTTGCTATAATTTCTACATTCAATTTGAGATTATAAAAAAATAAAACTAAATAAAATGATTCTATTTTTTAGTGAGTGAAAATTTATTATTGTTATTTTATTTTTTTTAATTATTAAATTAGTTTATAAAAAAATTATTGATTTTACGTTTTTAGAGTTTATAGTATTATATTAAAAAAAAAATGAGAAAATTGTGTGAAATTTTGATGCTTATTGTTTTGAATTTTCTTCTTTCATAATTTTTTTTTGAAGGATCATAAAAGAGGATCTGAAACGTTTAACATCAAAATTTCATAAAATTTTTCTAAAAAAAAATTATGTAAGAAAATTATTTTTCAATTTAATATATAATTCAATAATATAGTATAAGTATTTGTGTAATAAGATAACATAAATTAGTATTATTAAATAATTATTATTGTTAAATAGTTGAATGATTTGTATCTAATAATATTTTATTATTAAATATGTAAGTCATTTTAAACAACAAAAAACCTCCGATTTATTGAGATTGATATCAAATTAAATGAAATAATATATAATTTAAGGATTGATAAATGCGTATGGACCAATTTTAGGTGTCCATAATAGTGAATATTTATAAATGTTTAGAAATCATTCGAGTCATTCCTAATACGAATTAAAGATGATGTCAATATTGATTTTCCAAGTGAAATCATGTGTGCTATGTAATCTTGTGTGTCTGCCATTATTTATTTTTGTTAGCTTAAAGATGATGCCAATATTGATTTTCTTGTTTTAGTTTATCGAGTCTAGTTTTCTCTTCAACATTAAATGAAATGCATATATTTGTTATAATTCCTTAATAACTTTTTTGATGAACTACTCAAAATTGTACCTTGCAACAAATATAAAGTACTAAAAAAATTGGTTGTTCTTGATCTTTTTTATTGTAGCTTCCAAATCTATCCTTATAAATAATGAATGGCTTTGTTAGACCGTGTGTGTGTGTGTGAGTGTGTGCACGCGCGTGCGCACGCACATGCTTGTTCTTAGGATAGCTTAGGCACATTTTCTGGCTATGACAATGTAGAAAAACAAGTGCAAAGGCACAATATTTACGACAACATGATAATGGACTCAAAAAATAAGAATGACAAAATATATAAGAATACGTGTTTATTTATGACAAACAAGTACAATGTGTAGGGTTGCCAAGGAGTTAATTCCAAATTTATTTTTGAGGCAAGGCTATGTAGCATATGAGAAATAGTCCATATATGTTAATGAACACACACACACACACACACACACACACACACACACAACATAAAGGAGGGGTAAAAATTTATTAAATCAAGAAGTACAAAGCAAGGGAATTACATAGCCCTATCAAGCTCCACCAAGTGATCCACCTATTGAGACAGATCCGGGGGCAAATGACCTTGGTCCATCAAATTCCAATCATGAATATGCTCAAAAGCACATTTAGCCAAACAATCAACAACACCATTCCACTATCTAGGAATATGAGTAAAAGTAACAAACTCCAAAGAAGCACATAGGTTAAGAATTTGAGCAACAATCAAAGCCAAATGCTAGTTGACATCATCTAAATGCTGCCTATTCAATAAATTCACCACAACTTGGGAATCAGACTCACATATGATCCTTCACCAGCCCAATTGACTTCCACGCTCCACAGCCATTAGAATAGCCTGAGCCTCCATTAGATTATTAGTATGAAGACCCTTATAAACAGAAAAGGTAAACTGAACATCTCCAGAGCTATCCCAACCAACACCACTAATCCCAGCATGACCAGGGTTACCTCGAGAAGAGCCATCTGTGTTGATTTTTAAGACACCCTGAGGAGGAGGAGAAGACCATCTCCCCTCCCTATTCACCTTCGGGGTAGGATGTCTACATCTATTGCACATGAGGTGACATTGCTGAGGTGGTAGATGAAGATGATTACAACATCCAACATCACAAGGATCCACTGATGCAGTAAGATCACACTTAGTTGCAACAGTTTCTCCTAAAGAATGTAAAATTTTCCACCACAAACGAGGGGCCACCACCATCTCCTCCTGAAAAATCCATCGATTTTTTTCCAACCAAAGGTTCCAGATAATAAAGGATGGGCCAATAGCCCAAGCTGCCTGAAGAAAGGAAGTAGAAACTGGAGCCTTGCCCCATCGATCCACAAAATCAGCCAACGAGGAAACATGCCAACAGGGCTTATTCCACACCCTCCACCAAAAATGCCAAATCTCCCTAGCATAGGAACATTGGAAGAAGAGATGAAAGACACTCTCCTTAGATTTAAAACACAAAACACACATAGAAGGGCCTTGGAACGCACACTTACACAGATTATCCCAAGTGAGACACCAGTTTTGAGCAACTAACCACATGAAGAAAGTGCATTTGGGCCACAACAACTTGTGCCAAACATGCTTCCACCAAGGGACCTCATTATTACCAAACAACTGCCTACCCAGCTACTTATATCTAGTAGACAGAGTACTTCCCAGACAAATCAGATCCATCCCAAGCCAAGACATCAGGTCCCCTCAAAGAGTTACAAGCACGGGAAGCCAGAAGCTGAGCAAACTCACGCCTATCTTCCTTAGACCCTCCAGGTGGCCACTTAGAAGGAAGCTTCCAATGAAAGCCTACAACTAATCCACAGTGTTGTGCACACTTATAATGCTCAATGGTATCCCAGCCAACCGCAGTAAAAACATCAAAAAGTGACTGGAGGTGAGGGAGAGAAGAGAGAATAGGTGGGTGACCATCCCAAGAATCTAACCAAAAAAGAACCTGTGACCCTTTTTTATAAGTGTTCTAATACTTTTAGGATTAATGGAACAAGTATAAACCTATTGTTGGGTTAGAGTAGTCCTAGAAATAGGGTAAATGTACGAGTTTTCTAAATAAGTTAAATTAGGAGTAAGACATTGGGAATATAGGTCTTGTGCAAAATTCAAGTGTCTATAAGTTGGAAGACTCACACGACCAAAAAATACCAAGGGGTAGAAGGATTTATATTTTCTACAAATCAAATAGAAGATTGTAGAACTATGGGATGGGAAAACTAATATGACCTTGTTCAGGTTCTTGCCATGTTGCTAGTGATCTATGGATTGAAGCTTGGGACATCAATGTTGCAAATATAAAATCAAGACAATTAGAGAGGATTAAAAAATGCATAATAACAAGCATCATCAAATTTTAAATATCGGTTTTATATAATAGTTTTTAACTGAAAAAAGTGTTTTCTATTGGAAACATTTGGAATGATTTTAAGATCCAATGATTTAAAGAAAAAAAAAATATGGATAGTCATTGGTGCCCCATAATGTTAATGGAGGAAGAGTTAAGTAGGAGGAAGAACACGTGGATGAAACAAATCAAGAAGTAAATAAAACAATGGAAAATTAGCAAGCAAGAGTGCCCAAATACTAATGAATAAATAAAAGAGATATGTGATACAAAAATACATAGGAACCCATGTGGACAAAACAATTTGAGCAAAAAAATAATATTATATATCAAAAAATTTAGCCCCACTTGTAATTACAATAAAAAATCCTACATGTACATAGAAATAAAATACGAGAAAATGTTGATGGTTCAACTCAAGACGAACTCACATCACTTTGAATGTGAAAATGATAGATAAATACTATTTAAAAAAGAGTGGAAAAAGAGAACACGTTTGTTTTATACCTCGAAAATAGTAGAGACAAAACAATACTATATTTTATAGTGCCCAGTGTATAATGACATGTGAATTAAATACATCGACAACTTAGAAATAAAGATTATAATAACATGCAAATTAAATACATCAACAACTTAAAAGTAAAGATTGATGGTGACTACCTTATTTAAAAAGGCTAGATTAAAAAAATATTATTTTTTAATCAAATTTTATAATGAACGACATTTGTTTCAAATGACTATTCCCCACACATTAAACATCCTTATTAATTCTTTTGGTTTAACACTACTTGCTTCGTAAACATTAATAAAATATTTTATTTACTCAATCACGTGACAGTTTGATGACATTATTGTAATCGTTTTGAATCACTTTCCTCCTCCAATAACATTCTTTATCAATTCTTGCTATTGGTAATACATAAAGATATAAAATACTCCTTTTCAGGTTGGAGTATAACGATGAATTTATTGTGATTAGGTGGTAGCATTAAAAACCGGTCTCTTGTAGCTTGGCGAATAATAATAGATCTATTAAGTGGTAGCATTAAAAACCGGTCTTTTTGAGTGATATTTATTTTTAAAATTTTATATAAAATATATATTATTATTATTATTTAAATTATATATTATTTTTTCTTTCAATATATTAAAACATTAAAAATTGATAAATAAATATTTATTATTGATAATGAAATTATTGTTATGTATATATAAATTAGATATGTGAATTGTCTTATTTTTTATTGTGTATTAATTTTATATTTAAAATGAAATTGATATTGTCTTTAACTTATTTTTAATTTTATTATTGGAATGTTTTAGAATATTTATTAAAAATAATTGAAAGTTACATAATAAGGTGGTCGATAGGTATGCATGATCCATACTCTATATTGGAGGAGAAAACCATCTCAAAACAACTCTTAAAGTTTCTTTACTTGTTCGAGTGAAACAAAGCAAGTAAAATAACAACTCTTACAATGTCTTTATTGATCGAAAAAGTCAAGGTAGTGAACATCAAACTTTAAAACATATTGGCGAGCTAAGGAGAGACAACAAACAACAAGAACAACCGTCAATGAAACACCGCTGCAAATGAAATCAACACAAACAAAGATCATTGAAGTTGTTGCTACAAAGAACAACAGATACAGTCAAACCTATGTCGTTACCATTGAATAGCCATGAATATCTAAAAAATGGCAATACAGAAGCCAAAAGTCACCACCACTATCAACACGCTATCCAACACACCATACCATCACATACAAAGCATAAACAACATTAATTAACATAAACCTAAAAAATTCTGTAAAAAAACCGTGGCTACCTAGCCCTTCCTCCCCCAACACGTAACACTCGTAATCGCACTCCTCAAACCCATATTAATATAAAACGAACCTTAAAA
This sequence comes from Torreya grandis, assembly GCA_037957365.1. Classification (NCBI taxonomy): domain Eukaryota; kingdom Viridiplantae; phylum Streptophyta; class Pinopsida; order Cupressales; family Taxaceae; genus Torreya; species Torreya grandis. The sequence continues at coordinate 449,087 of JARHVA010000605.1, read as the reverse complement.
TTAAAGTTTCGGTAGAGTAAAGGAGGGAGGGCGCCTCCTCTATCTCCATCTCCACGTTTCAGCTTACTTTAAGTTTTAATATAAATAACTAACTAAATTATATATACACAAATTTTATTATTCTCTGTTATTAAGTGGATTAATGACTATAACACCAAAACCCGCTTTTGTACGACTGACATGTAGTGATTCGTAGGTTTTTATATACGGATGTCTTGCATGTGTGTAGATCTTGGTTCCCACTCATTTTCAACTCATATTTGGACTGGTAGTTGCATCCTCAATTCAAAATTTCAGAGGGAACATTCAATTATTGAACCTTCTTTATACTCTTTTGTTCGAATGTTTTCAGCCACATTTTGAACTATTCTCGTTCTCTGTTCTGTTCAGAGCACTGCGAACATGGCGAGGATGGAAGATTTCAAACCTCATATGGCTCAAGTTGTGATTCAGTCCTGCTATGCAGGCATGAATATCATAGTCAGAGTTGCTCTGGAAAATGGAATGAGCTGCTTCATCTTTGTAGCTTATAGGCAAGTTGTTGCCGCACTTGTCATGGTCCCTCTTGCTTATTTTCTAGAAAGGTATATATACATTTCCAACTTCAAAGCATGGCAAAACCCATCTGTGAGTGGAATTTTTAGTCTATGCAGCCATGACAATACAAAGATTTGAATACATGTATATGCTACAATAAGCACTGAATACAGGTTGGTGCAGCATAAAAATGGAACATGTAGATTTTCCGATCTAATGTTATGCTGATGTGGGTGCAGAACAGAACGCCCTCCAATGACTTGTTCTATTTTCTGGCAGATCTTTTTGCTTGCACTTTGTGGGTTAGTAGTGAATTTTTTTACCTTAAACTTGAAATTCTGCTACAATTTGATTATTTCGCATGTATCGGATGTAGGCTGATTGATGTAGTAACATTGCAGGATTACTGTAAACCAGAATTTTTACTTTACAGGCTTGGCAGATACTTCCTCCACATTTGCCTCTGCAACCACAAACCTTATTCCTGTTATCACATTTTTGATGGCCACAACTCTAAGGTTCTGATTTAATCCCAATACTTTTAAATCCAATATTGTTCTAGTACTTGATTTGATAAATGACTTATGGGCAAGCAAATCAATAATGTTTAGAGACAAGTATGGTAAATTTGTTTGGCTAGTGAATCTACTGATATTATATGCAAACCAATTTAAGGCATTGACTCTACAACCAGCGTCATTGAGATTTACTTTTAAAAAAAAAATTACTAATTCAAAAGACATCTTATACAGAGAAGGATTATGAATCTCTAAGTGATTTTTAATAAGAGTTTAGTCTTTGACAATTTTATTTTTAAATTATATATTTTATTAAAAGATTGTTTTTTAAAGAATAATGAATAGTAAAAATTTAAAATTTTTTTTATTAATAATTTTTTATTTAAAAACATATTTTTAGTAATATAATTTAATTAAAAAATGTATTTTTATTAATATAATAAAATATAATACAACATTTATAATAATTAAAATTTGAATATATATTTATTATAATTAATTACTATTTATATTTATATTTAGATAATTTATAATATTTTACATATAATCAAATATCATCAAAATAATTTAATTATATTTTTATAAACCTTAAAATATTAGTAAAAAAAATAAAAAAGCAATAAGAATTATAAAACATTTATTTAAAATTTAACTTAACTATTAAATTATATATCTATATTTTTTTAAATAAAAAATTATTACAAATTTGTTTATTTATATATAATTGTATACTCAATTTACTTTGTCATTTGTTATATTTTTGTTTGACTTTTTAAAAATTTAATACCTATTTAAATTATTTAAATTGGAAGTTAATATTATTATTTGTAAAAAAAAGAAATAATAATAATTTTTTTACATTATATATTTTCCAAAATATCAATTTAAATTAAGTCTGTTGTAGTTAACTAATGAAAATGATAATATAAAAGATGCTATCTAACTATCTACCAAAATACAAATCTTAAAATATATATATATATATCTATCTATCTTAAGAAATATATTTAAAAAAACCAAAATTACTGGAATTAATTTGAAGGAACAAATATTCCTCAATTTTTAATATTAAACTAAAAAAACATTTTATACACCTAATCAATATAAAAAAAAAAAATTCCATACAATTTTTCCACCAATTATGGTGTGCGAAACCTTTAAATCTCCAAAAGTTAATTGACTTTAAACTTTTTTAATCCCAACTTATTGCAGAAGTGGGCGCTGCATAAGACTACTAATTTACTTGTGACTTGAGGAATAAAATATCATGTTTCCATTGTGACTTGAGGAATTCTGTTATGTAAATTGCCCACAAATAACTAAGGCTATAACCAAGAATTCTGCAACATAAATTGCCCACAAGTAATTCAGACTATTGCTATATAAAACGCCCACAAATAAATTCTTAAAAAGTCCAGGACTAGCAAATTGAACATGAAAACTAGAGCCTTAGTAGTATTGGATCTACACGGGTTTAATTATTTTGAGCATTCTGATATTTCAGATTGGAGAAAGTTGACATCAAAACGAAGCGTGGACAAGCAAAAATTATAGGCACCATTACCTGTGTAGGAGGAGCAATGATCATGACCTTATACAAAGGCCCTACACTCCTTACAGGCACACTTCATCTGCTACAATTTAGTACATGGATCCTGGGTGCACTGATGTTATTTGCAAGCTCTTTTACTTGGTCTGCATGGCTTACTTTTCAGGTGTTCATTGTCTACTGCAATTATGTGCAAATGAAAAAATTTATTGAAATATTTGTATGCACAAACATATAAAATTGATGATTTTTTCCAAAACAGGGCCCAGTTGTGAAGAAGTATCCAGCTCAAAAAACAGTAACAGCGATGATATTGCTATTAGGGGCAGTCCAGAGCAATATTTTAGCCTTAGTTTTAGAGCCGAAGGTCTCTGCCTGGAAGCTTAAGTGGGACATGGAGCTTCTAAGCATTGCATACTCTGTTAGTATCTCAAGCTTTCTAAGTTAAAGCTTTCCAAAATTCCATTCTGAGTTTTAAATGTCATTCCATTCCATTATTGTGGGTGGTACATGGATACACAAAAAAACTTACATTGTAATTGATATTGATGCAGGGGATATTATGTTCAGCATTGGCATTCTCTGTGCAAACCTATTGCATCCATGAAAGAGGACCCGTGTTTGCAGCAGTGTACAATCCATTATCAACAATTTTGGTTGCAATCTTGGACCTGTTGATCCTTCACGTAAGCCTTCATGTGGGAAGGTTGGACAATCTCTTGTACTTCTCATTCAGTAAACAACCTCCAAATAAAAAATTAGAGCGTCCAAATCAATCGCTAACATATGGTCATCTAGATCCTTTACATTGGCCAATAATTATATTGTGTATGACGGTTAGTACTGTCATTTTGACACATTTCGTCATTGGGTTTTGATTGTTTTGCAGTTTGGTAGGAGCAGTTTTGATAATTGCAGGGCTTTACACTGTACTGTGGGGCAAAGCAAAGGATGAAAAAGAAAAAAACCCGAATGAGGATCGGCTGAATAATGGATCCAACCACGACATTGAAGATTTCAGAGATGAAATCCAGCAACCTCTGTTAGCAAATGAAGCATCTCATCAACACCAATCTCACTCAGACACAGAAATTTCTCACGAGGAAACTGTAACCAATCTGTAAATGAGGTTTACTTCAAAACTTTCCCAATCATTTTTCTACGTTCTCTATTTATAATGTAAGCTTATTCAAAGCCATTTTGGCTGTTAATTGAGTTAAAACTCCATTTTTTTTTGGGTAGGATTGCGAGCCACAAACAAAACATACAGGATTTATCCAAACAACTTGCAGTATGTCATCACGTGTATATTAAATAAAGAGAGTACAAAAATTAAAAGCTGACGTCCTGTTGAAATATTTGTTAAAAATAATATGAGACTCTGAAACACTAAAAACAGGCTAAAGACTGTCAGATAATGCGTCGTTTTGTGTGTTAGTAAGGCAACGATTCTCGTAGGTTGTGGTATCTTTAAGCTTGGGATTCAACCCCTTCTTAAATCATTCCAGTTCATGGAAACACTTTAAAGGGGATTTTTACTATCGCAATGCATCATTATAATAATTATTAATAAAATAATAATAATAATATACATGCATGATTATAATAATAAGGTGATCAATTGGAATGTATGGCTGGAATGCACATTTCATATTGCATATTAAAGGAATAATCTAGTTCAAATATAAAAAAATATTGATTTAATATTTTTGAGAATAATGGAGTTTTATTTTTATTTTAATTAAGGCTCTGGAATAATAAATCAATAAATAATATTGTAATAATTACAGTACTAATTTGTATAATTTATTATGTGTTTTAAATTTTTCTAAAAATAGCAATAAATAAGAAGAAATATAACTTAACTTAAAAATGGACTAAGACTGCTGAGACAAAAGTTGAAACTGATTGTACAAGATTGGAACAGTGTCACAAATCAGAATCTGGGTTTTGTTTGGTGAAAAGACAAGAGTGTCGAAAACATGACACTTCGAGGTCCAGCACTATAGTCCACTCTTGCCACTGTTGTCCAAACTGGTCATAGAGATCTGAGTTTTATAGGTTTTGTTTGTTGTCTCTGTATGAGTCTCCCTGTGAAATATTAAGTGTTGAATGTCGACGGAGCTCCTTGTAGTGCTAATTTAATCTTTAAACCCTAGATCTTCATTGTGCTTGAATAAAGCTTGAGAAAAATAGGGGGTTAGTATATATAAGATGCACTGAATGTGTGATCCACACCTCTTGTGTGGGCACGATGCCTACATACCAATACTCTGAAGAGGGATTAAGCCATATGTAGTTCTTCAACCTAAATGTGTTTTGTGCAGCAGTGTTATGCAGATACAAAAATGTCAAATTGAGAGTGCTTGAGGTGGTTAGGGATTGGTATGAGGGTTTGAATGTGTTTGCAACTATCTTGGGTGACTGTATACAGAGAATAGGGAAATTTGCCTTAGTAGTTTGCTTGTATTCTTAATTGCTTTGTCAGATTTATTACCTTCATTGTAAATGACCTTTGGATGGACTTTTATAGGGAACTATTGATCATAGGTTAGATGTATTCGCGCTAAGCCGACATGATGAAGGATAGGAATTGGATGGAAACGGTCATTTGAGCTCAAAATGTGATTGGACATGAGCGTTAAAAATGGGACACCTTAGGGTCCGATGCTATAGTCCAAGTATGATGCTCTTGTCCTACAGGCTTGGGACCTATGGAGATAGAATTGGCCTGGGAAATAGAGCCTCACTGAGTTGGAATGATCATCTAGAAGGCTATGTATGATTGGAAATAAACAAAAAGGTACCTAGGAGGGTCATAAGATCATGCAAAGAGGACCTATGGATTGGGTGTCACAAACCACAATCAAGCTACCAATTTAGACATTTTATATGACTACAAATACTAATAAAGTACAATAATTTAAAGTTATCAAAATTAACATATAAATATATAAAACTCATTTCTTCAAGCATAGGTTGCAACCCTAAAAGGAGGTGGCAAATCATCCTTGGGAGGCTAGGCACTCCAAAATTAAAGCTTAGCTAAAAGAGGATCGAGCACTACCCAACCATCCTGAGTGGTATTCGGGGCACGGGACAAGGTTAGTGGGGGGAAGAAATGGTAATGCTCCAACCATAGAGTGGTTGAACAATGCTGCCAACTGGGCTAGCTCCCTAAACACGTGAGCTCCATCATGATGGGCTAGCAGTAGACTTCCCTAAAGTCACGACAGACTATGAACCCCCTACTAAAGAGGAGGGGAGACAAATACGATTGTAAGAGACACTTTGTCAATGCTTGAGGAAAGACATGAGGTGGGTTGTCTAGGGGATGTGGCTTCTAATGCAAGGAGTACTTCCCTAGTGGTTGAACAACTACTGTAAGTGCTAAAATTCAAGTGTCACCATCTTAGTTTGAGCTTGAATCTTTATAAAATTTGAAGAGATAACAATTACCTTGTCATTAATAGAGAATCGAAAAGGCAATTCTTTATTATTAAAACATAATTGCATGTTTAGATTTCCATAGTTGAAATAAAATAATAGCTATGAAGTTATTCTAAAGGGAATCAATATAACCCAACCATTGAGCAATATCCCAAAAGAAAACCATACATTAGGAGAATGGATCTAGTTGGAAAGGTTGGAAAACATTTTGAATCCAATCCCAAGTAGATTGAGCTTTAGGGCAAGTCCATAAAAGGTGTTTAAAAGACTCGATTCTTGAACAAGTTGGATACTTGGGTTGAACAATCCCAATGTGTAAAAGGCACTCCCCAAGAGGGAGCCCTTGGTAAACCAAACACCAAAGAGAGTGGTCTTGAGCTCAAGCTTAGAATTCAAAATTTTGTTCAGTCTAGCAAGCCAAATCTTGGGTAAGGAATTTAAATTTCAATGCCTATTTAATTTGTCCAAAGCTAATGAGAACAAACTCATAATTTAAATTATAGCACATTTAAATTGTCCACCTCTTGTCATTCCATCAAGCAAGTGGAGGATACAAACCCATCTTATGAAGCATGACATTAGACATCAATTCTTAGATACACAAAATAGAATGTAAGTTTGAATTAAGCAACTTATATTTGTATTTTAGCAAATGCCACTAAATCCAAACACGTGAGAAAGTCAAATCCATAATAGTATGGTTTCCTTTTTAAAATAAATGCATAGATTTTATACTTGGCATTTTTGCTAAGGGAAGACTAGTATTGGTCATAATAGGGGACCACCAAATAATATGATCAATGAAAGAAATACCATTGCGAAAATCATCACCAACCCATTTTAGAAAGGGTTTGATGGTTTCAAAATATTTTTAGATGCTTTTGATGATAAAATAACCTTTAATTTTGAGTGGGGCAGTGTGATCAATAAAGAGTGAAACTTGATGTTTTTCCAACTAGCCTTACCACAGGGTGTATTTGTGAAAATATAGTTATTTTAGAGGATTTTATAGGCCTTATTAATTTCAATTGTTATAACCACCCATTTGACACAAAGAGCAATACTTTTTATACAAATATCAATAATGCCTAGACCTCTTTTGTCTTAAGGATGGAAACAAATATCCCAAACAACTATGTGATAACCTTGAGTTTTCTTAGCATTGGCCCAAAGAAAATCCCCGAGAACCTTTGCTAATTTACTCATAAGAGGCTTTCAAAGTGGCCAAACAGGAAGAACAGTAAACATGGGTGGCTTCCCAAATCTTGGTACAAACTTGAAATTAACTTACTAAAGAGAGGGGTTTGGATATCTAATAAGAACCTATTCCCCCCCTCTACTATTGACTTATTGCCACAAATCTAAAGGATAAATGTCAAATGCAAAGGGAATACCAAGGAATTAGAATCTCTCTCCCCTCTGTATCCACTTCCAGTGAAATTATTTAAGCTACTTAAGCATAGACATCATGCTCTGTCTGCAACATTGGGTTTTGGACCATTTCAAGTTAGAATCAGAGGCCTTGCAAAATAAGCCAAGGAAATGTAGAGTTTATTTGAATGAAAATTCTTGTTCAGTGAGAGTGAGAAAGATATCATCAAAAAAATGCCTATTAAGAAGCTGAGAGGTTTGATAATGAAGGAAAATAACCTTGATGAGTCCTTGTTCTACTCTATGAGCAAGAAGATATCCAAATGCATCAGGTGTCTAAACATATAAGGTTGGAACCAATGGGAATCCCTACCTAATGGAGTAGAAAGGCCCAAAGCTATCATATGTGTGCCCAATGATAGTGAGGCAAGATGAATCTTCAAAAAAAATTGTACCTCTGAAGTAAAGTATTGGCCAAATCCTAAAGCCTTAAGCATAATAGTAACAAAGTGCCATTCAATCTGATCATGGACTTTTTCAAAATTAATTTTGAGGAATATGATTCACTAGTCCAAGAAGTTCAAGTCCATTCCATTCCATCCCTATTTAACCCTAAATTAGATATGGGGTTATCCTATATTGGTTATATAATAGGGTTAAGAATATAGAAATGATAATGCATAAGGGTGCTAATTAGATAAATACAACAAGCTAATTAAATGCTAAACTTAGATATAAGTATACATCAAATTGATTATGCTGAGTATATACTAAATATAGAGCATACAACTAAGCTATGCATGGAAATGACAAATAAGTGATATACTTAGTTGGTTTTGATGCTAACATAGTCTTGGATCTAGAACATGCAAAAAATAGTGTGGAAGGAGATTCTATAATAGTTGTTAAATTATAGATCTAACACTTCTAGAATTTTAGACACTAATGTCAGTCTGAGATGGTTGTGTTGACACTACTATCTGGATTTGATGCAAGTGTCCTAAACAGAATACCTGCTATAAAATGATGTGACCACCTAGATGATTTTAGGTTTGACTTAACCTTCACTCCTATGTATTTAGATCTAAGTCATGACTGTCCCTCCCCATAAATTTATAAAACCCTAGTTTTTCATCTTCATAGTGATCTTGGAAAAAAATGGGTTAGTAGGCACATAGTGTTGAGATAACCTAAAAAACCTTGCTGTCAGTGGGCAATATCTACATAACTAATACTCTAGAAGAGGACCTCATATTCATGTAGTTCTTGCCTACATGTTGTCTTCTATGTGAATCAGGCAATATGTGAAAATAAAGTATAACAATGACCTAGCTTGTAACTTGCCAAATCAAGCCCTTGGGTTGCTTCTTTAATATTCATATCTATAGATGTGTTGTACCTTTAACTGGTATGGAAATAGAGAAGCTTTGTTCAATTGAATGCTCTTTGGTAAGAATACTTGGTATTATTCCCATGTTGCTGGGTGAGAAATGAACAAGGTTGATTTTGTATTTATATTAATCACTTTGGAGAAGTAACTCACATTAAATCACTTAAGATGACCATTATGATACATTTCATTTGTAAAATATATGACTTAAGGGCATTGGACACTTGCATCGGGTTAATACACTAATGTTGATGCTAGTGTTTATTTTGGACATTAGTGTTTATGTAGTAAGAAAGTAGGTACAGGTTCATAACTTGTTGAGGTGGAAGACAAGTACACTTTAAGCATTTTTTTAAAGATAGAAGGCATGGGTCATCAACATAAGACTGGTTGAACTAAAAGATAGGCTAGGGGGCATAAGATAGAGCAGATACCAGACTTGTAGAAGTGATAGAAGGTCTAAAACTAAGAGGAAAAAAAATTTCTAAGTTTTCCAAGTGTACAAGATTGAGGTGCTATATAATCCATAAATATCATCTACATTTCCCCCTTTTAATCTAGTAATGAAATTTCTAGTTTAAAGGAAAGGAATGCACACCTAGGTGTGTATAACACACCTTATCTTTTCATGTGCCCAACTTGAGTGATTTAATAGTGACTGAGATGAAAACAAGAGCATGTTATAGTATATAATTTGGAACTGAAAATACATGAAATATATTTAAATTGAAAGATCAAATTTTATGATTACACCATTGTGTCGTTGTAACTGCCTTATCTATTGGCAAGTTGATTTGAAAAAGATGTATCATTGTAAGAATCTATAATTGAGATTAGGACAAATATAAATAAATATTTAAAGTGCATATATCCAAGGACACAGACACACACACACACACACACACACACACACACACACACACACACACACACACACACACACACACACACACACATATAGAGATGCCCTCAACCTTGAAGCAAAGGTGAGTTGCTAATTGAAAGTTGAGATTATCTCAACCATCCAACCCAATGATAATTATAACATTGTGAGGATGGATGATGTAATCAAGTCTAACCTAAAAACTTGGAAATATTGAGTGATTTGATCACCTCAACCATACCAAAAACTAAACCAACTATTGTAGTGGATTAGTTCAATAAAGTCTATAAAAGTTTAATCGAGGTATCAATATGTAAACGAGTTTTGGAATCTAAAACAATTTGTATTTTATAATATTAGGCATAAATTGCATAACATATGCACCTTAGATATGTCTTATGCTGAAATTATGTATAACAATAGTACCAATGTATAGAATTCTATCATAGCTATGAATTTGAATCATATAATTGTATGATTTGGCTAGTTTGGATAATTATGCAAGTGTGGAGAACATGCTTCCAAAGCATTCCCCCACTATATATAGATAAATATGAAGCTGATATAAGTACTAATGTGAAGAACATGTTTCTAAAAATGCCTCCAATGTAATATGGATATGTTGAATACTGAATAAGTGTGAAGAACATGCTTCTAAATCATGCCCCCACTGAATCTGATAACTATGAATGTGTGGAAGCTATGACCATATGACATGCCCCCACTCAATCTAAAAATTGATATAAGTACCACATATTGAATGAGTGTGGAGAACATGCTTCTAAAACATGCCCCCCTAAATCTAGAAATTGTGCCAAGTGTGGAGAACATGCCCATATGACATTCCCACACTAATATGCCTCCTTTTATTGTGAAGGAAAGATAGGAATTGGTATTTACCTCACCTCAAAAGGATAAGACAACTATATAATCTATGAATGTAACTATTAGCCAAATTGGCTACCATAGACCATTATATTCCAAAACTTGAATAGGTACACCAGTTCCCTTTTAAATAAAGTCTCAAAAGGCATTTTACAATATATTTTAACATAAGTTATGGTAATTTTGAGAAATATAAGGTTTTTGGAAAGGTTAAGGTTAATGTTTTGCCTAATCTAGGCCATCCCAAAGCCTCTCTTTTGCACAAGTCTTCATTGTCATGGGTAATAGGGTCTAAGTCAACCAAGTGAACATTGCCATGGATAAGAAAAGCATGTGAATGAAGTCACTTAAATGAACCTCAAGTCTTATAGGTCATTTTTCATAGCACAAGTCTTTTCAAATCCTTTTCATACTTGGTCAATGTCTTTCAATATTTGCAATAATATAGAGTCATGCACATTTCTCTCACCCTTGCCAAGATTTTTAAGTCATTTGAAATGTGAATATGACTAGATACAGGTCAAATATGGAAGTCGTAAGCATAAAAGAACAATGATGGTCTGAAAAATTATTACAACTACATTTGGTGGGTTATGAAAGAGATGTAAAATGAATTTAAAAAAAGTTATAGGTGCATAATAAATTGCCTAAGGTTCATCAAGGTAAACTAATGCTTGAAAAGGTTTGCAGGAGTCCAAGAAAGCCAAAAATCCACACCATTTCTCCATTTCAAGAAGGCCAATCGGTTTAAGGATGGTGCATAGAGGAGAGAGAGTTGGATTAAATATGTATACAAATAAAAATACAGCTGACCTATTAATCAATCCTAGCGTAGAGAAGATAATCCTACTTACACTTCTATTGGTTGATACATTAGATATTCTAGGTCATGACCAAAATGGATCTGCTAGACCTAACTAAGGGGTCTCTTACCACAATAACATCATTAGAGTGGGTTATAAATCCTCTAGTCAAGTAACACTATGAAATAAACCTAGCTAGGTCCTATTTTTTCATATTCACTAAGAATATGCAATGTAAAGTAAAATCTAATCTACTGCTCACCAAAGCTTGTGGCATAAAATGGGGTTAATAAACATAAAAAATAAACATGCATAGAATATCTATACTCAAGTCAATGTATAGGAAATCCTAATGTATGGGAGAGAATTAAAAATGCAAATATATCTACTTTAAGAATGGAGGAACAACGTTAGGAATACTTACCTTTGAATATGGATTCAATCTCTCCCTTGGCCAAGGTGCTTCACAAGAGGTTGTTGTGGTATGTAAGGATAAAAAGAATAAGTCATCTCTAGGCTATACAACTCATTTATGCATTTAAAAGACTTCTCCACAAGACAAGATCCGTATCACCAAATAAAGTATTAAAACTATAAGAAATGCTCCTCAAGTAAAATCATGGATAAGCAGATGCATAATATAATATTTTTATTCTTATCTTTTCTCTAATAAATGATGAAATGAATGTGTATTTATAGTTGAATCTAACTATAGACACTAGAAAACCACACACAATAGTTCTAGTTATTGATCTAAACCACCTTGAGACCCCTTAGGGACTCTTTTGCAAACTATCGACCCCAAACCTAACTCACATTGGCTGACCTTAACCAAACCTAACCCTTACGCTCAACCACCAATGGTCATCCTAACCATTAATAGTTAGGCCTGACCATCAACGGTCATCTTTTAATGCATAAATAGTCAACTCTAGTCAAACTCTAGTTTCCTTTTTTATATTTAGCTTGTTTAATTCGTGTGTGAGCCAATGCATATAAAAGCTAAATTTAAACTACTTATTGAACCTCTTATTGAATTGATTATTTCACCTCTTCTCCCTTCCTATAAAAAGAGAGGATGAAGAGGTGAACGGGATCCATAATTAATTAATCAATCGATCAATCAATCAATCCATCATCATCCACATCTAGAAGTAGAGCCTCTTGAATCAAAATTTCCTTTTGTAGGTCTTTTTCTAGCAAACTAGCAAGTGTGACAGAGAGACGAAGTGATACCATCCATCACCCAATAGCCAAGGATTATTACTCTACCAAAATCTCTCTAGGCTCCACCAAAAAATTCTTCAACCATCTTAATATTAGCAACCAACAAGCTAAGAATATATTTTCACTAATTAGTTACTTTGTTTCTATTTTTCAACCAACCCAACCCAAACCCACTTCTAGAAACCTCATCAACCAATTTTCTTGAACTAGATCAGAACCCATAGTAATCATTAACAATCACCCTGGCCATTGATAGTCTATCTATAACCATCGATGGTTGTCCAAACTGCCAATGGTCACTCTATGACAAATAAACAAGTTGTTTTCACCCATCAGGCCTCAACCAAATCTAAATTTTAGACCTTTTGCCTAATCATAAAACCTCACCTTATTTTTTGAACCACACTTGATTCATTTAGCATTAATATTAATTTGTTTATTTCTATAATTAGTCAAATTCACCTATTCATTTATCAAGCACTTCTTGTATTTGATTTTAGTATCTTATGTGATTTATGTGAGTAATTTATCTTTCAAAACTTGATTATATAAAATCATGGATTGAGAACCTCTAAGCAAGCTCGTGCTTCTTGAGTCTAGCTTTCTAAGCAATCCACCTTACTATCTAACCAATCAACCATTTCTTTAGTTCTTTCTTATATCCAGGTCATTCCTCTCAAGCCAAAGAGGAGTATTTACAACCATCTATATCAATGCATGTACAACATACCAGGTTATACTATCCATTCTCTTCTCAAGTTTATTTTCTCTTTCTTCTAAATAATATAAGCAAAATTTATCTGAAACATTATAGCATGCCAAGTGGGACCCTTGAGTCTTTTATTGAGTTCATAGTTGCATATAGGTGCTTCTTCTTCTTGTCTTTCTGCTCATACAACAAAATCAAAATTTTATTTTGGGATTGAAATTTACTACATCCATTATTTGCTTGATTATTTTAGCTCACATAACTTAATTAATCAAGTGAATTAATTTTAGTTTCACTCTTATCACACACACAAGACCAAACCACTTACACTTAATTAAGCATAAAAAATTAACATAAGGCCCGCTTGGGATTTCATTACCTAGCAGTCACCTTTCCTAGCTATCCTACTTGGATTTCATCACTAAGGGGAGAACCAACTTAGCTCTCTAATTGAGTATAATCTCTAAAAATGGGTATATCTTGGCTAAGCACTTGACACCCTTATCGATACGGTATGTAAACTACAGGTGTAGGCCCTAATATCAAGCCATATACTAATTTCTAATACAGATCCATTTGAGAACCTAAACACAACCCAAAACCAACCTTAAAATTATTTTCTAGTACCTACTCTACAATCCAAGTTAGTCACATAATTCTTAAAGCTTAAGACATAAGCCACAAGAGAGATTAAAAGAAAACTTAGGATTTAATGTGCTTTACTGTGTGTTTTGTTTCTTTGACTTTTCTTGTCTTCTATTTATTTGAGTTGTAAGATTACTTGTATCTTCCTCCTTTGCTTATCTACATGGTTTTAACTAGGCAACAACTAAGAAACCAAGCAAGTCAAGACCCACCTCCTAATCGTCCATCTTCCTCTTCTCCCTCATCCATGGAATGCATCTCAAATGCAGAGAGTTATCCTCATCCTGATGGGAGTCTTACCATCCTTTAGATAGTTACCCAAGGTGATGTGGATTTTTCCACCTTTCTAGACAACAACCCCATAACCATCTATCATTACCTTAACACCATATCCCACCGTACCCCTGCTTCAGTTTTATCAGTTGACAAGCCCTATGGCATGCCACCCCACATTATGGGTGACACTTCTATAGCCACCATCTCCACCAAACCTATAGTCACTTAGGCATCATCCTATACCAATAAACCTACTGATACCACCATCCAAAGCTAACCCACTCAACCAAAAAACACCCAAACACTTTCTTCCCCAACTAACAACCCTCCTAACATAGGAGCTGCCCAACCTTTAGGCTCCAACACTTCCATTACCATAGGATTACCCTCTACTGGTATCACCACCATTCTTCTCGTTTCCAACCTATCTACCTCCACTCCATTCCAAAGATTGGTGGTTCCCATAACTTCCACCCTTCCACCCATCAGTACCAAAGTTACTACCTACCCTTTATCTACTAGCCTAACCATACCTCCTACTCAACCTATGTTAATCTCTCAATAGGCACCCATTGTACTAAACCCAAGTTACATCCCTAACCCACAAGGGTATATACCTCTACCTTCTACCCAACCACCTATCTCCACATATTCGTATGTGGCACAATCCCAACCACCCATGTCCATATAACAATATGTGGCAGCTTCTCAACCCCTCACCAGCTATCCATATGTTATGCCTACCCAAACCCAACATAATCTACCTTAAAACTACATGGTATACAACCCCAAATTGACCTTATAAAAATGTTAATAGACAAAATGAATACCTTAGAGTCATTCATTGATGGAGCTCATAATATTTTTTCACATGACTAAATATGTAATGAACCAATTCACCCATCCATCCCCATTTAACCATATCCTCAATAGGAACTTCTAAAGTTTTCAAATTTTTAGAGCAAGGAGGACCCTTAACAACACCTAAAAGTATTTAGGCACTCATGCTATTTGATTGCCTATGATGATGCTCTCCTTATTTGTACCTTCCCCATGTCTCTATTAGGTCCAGTGTTAGATTGGTATAGTTCTATAATAAAGCACTCCCTCTTTTATTTCACCCAATTGGATCAAACCTTTTTGGATCACTTTTATATAAACATCTCCAAGAAGGTTTATATCATCGATATTTACTCCATTTGGTAATTTGATGATGTGTCCATAGCCGACTTCATAGCCCATTGGAGAGGCTTGATAAACCAACTCTCATTCTCTCTACCCCAACCTAAACTAATTAAACTCTTTATCTGAGTTTGTGCAAAACACATTTCCTCTACTTTATGGGATCAAAGCTTTATGACCTTTGACGAGGATTTTACCATGGCTAAAAAACTAGAGAACAAAGCCATTGATAAGGGGAAGTTAATATTGAGAAACAAGAATTCCACCTTCAAATCAAATGAGGCTTCCTCCTCCAAACCAAACAATCAAACCAACACTAACTCCAAAAATAAGGGGACCATGAATTCAATTATCCTTAAGTCTACCCCTCCATCCATTGTCAACCAATCTCACTCTTCCAATTCCTCTAATTAAAACATCAGAAACCCAAACCATAACACCTAGAAGCAATTTAATCTTCTTGGAGAGTCATATGCTTTTGTCTTAGAGAAATTGTTAAAGGCTAATATCATATATCTTCACCCAATCAAACCTTCATAATAATTTGATTCCTCTCATCCTATACCTAGTCGATACAAGGAAAATGAATTGTGTGCCTTCCATTGAGTCATTGGACATGGAATTAGTAGGTATAATACCTTCAAGAATGCTATCCAAACTCTAATTAACAAGGCGGAACTTATGTTGGATAATCCCAATGTACCCCCAAACCAATCACTTGACATCTTCAAACAATCACTTCTAAACCACACCCCTTTTGCCAACAAAGAAAACAAAGCATAATTCTTTCATAATCATGAGGCCCATACTGTTAACATGGTTCTTGGTGAACTTAATGCTAAGGATATTGTCAATTGAACCACCTCTTTCCCTACTCCACTTATTGAGGTAGTGGAGTCACCAACCTCTCCTCTAATATGCACATCAGAGGAGGAAACCATTCCCACTTTATCATTTTCCTCAATAATACAATAATCCACTCTTCCTTTAGTGTTCACTTCAAGGGAAGAAACCCCTTTACCTACACCTTCCATCGAGGAATTACCTCTCTAGACCTTGAAACTTGGTAATCAGGAAGTGGATGGAGTATCCATTCCTCACTCTCAACCCCTGGGCCTATCTTTTGAATCCACTACTGAAGGGCTCAAACTTATCTATAAACCTTTATATAGACTAGTTAAAAACTTAGAATTCATATCCGAACCTAACTTGGATTGAGCCACCTTTTGGCAACAACTTGGGTTCCCTTATAGAACCAAGTAAGAGCCTTCTTTATCAAAACAACTTACCCTTCCCACTATCAAATCCAATATCATCACAACCCAACCATTGGACACCTCTACCCATCAAAATATAACAACACCATCAGAACTAAAATCACCTAAATTCACTAATTCACCTTATATCATTATAACAAAACCCATCAAGAACCTTGACATATTTCCTATTCATAACATTACTCACCCATCAGTAAAGTTAAATTTAAGCCCATTAAACCTATTAAAAAAACCTCAAACTAAGACAATAAAGAAGGTAAAACCACCTAAAAAACTAAAAACTAAAAACTAAAACTCTACCTCTCCTCTCTACTTTTCCCTTTATTTTGGGACTTCATCCCTATACCTTAATTGGGAAACCAAACATCCCAATCAAAACCCAATGACACTTTTGGTTACAACATCACTCCTACTTTCATCCAAACCTATTTTCACCGAACCACCAATGAACATATCTCCTATCTCCCAAACATCTATCCAAAACCTTCTAACCCCAAACTATCAACCTCTCTACCAAAACCAAAACTATCTGCCAAGAACCCTCATTTGTCGAAAACCTCTACACCAAACCCAATCTTAAAAGGAATTCCACCTCAACTCCCAAAACCAAGACCCCTATACCTTTACCACCATTGCTTGAGTCTTACTCAACCATCCTACAAAGGCTACTGTAAGCATCTTGCTTAACCTTACCACCTATCAGACCATTTGACCCACACAATCCTAAACCATCTTGGTACAATGACAAACTATTATGATCATAACATAGGACACCTAGGCATGATATAGAGAACTATAATGCTCTCAAAGTCTTAGTCCAAAGGCTATATCATGAGGATGACTTATTTTTAGATGAGCCTCCTTTAAGCCCACCACCGATCCAAGAACCAACAACCATAGACCAACATCTACCTACTCCTCCACTCTCACCTCAGAGTGAAGAGGAACCAAAGTAATCCTCTAGCCTAACTCCTCCCCCAATATATACCATACATGTGGTCACATAATCACAAGCCCACTCAAAGGATAAGGGAAAGGAAAATGTGTCTATTTTATGGAATATCTCTCTTCCACCACCTATCCAACACTAACCACCTTCAACCAAACCCAAGGTGTCCATATTGGGTCCTTCTCAATCCAAACCATCTGAATCAATCCAATGAGTAGGCCTGAAATAGATTCACCAAACACTAGTGAAGATGAGTTTAAATGAACTGAAAAATACCTCACCTCATCATCACCGAACAATGATATAAGTGTTACAATATATAAAGGTTATGTTGGAAGACCATCAACCTTTAACAAAATTTGTCATAGATATATAGTTTTCCAATCTTGTTACCTTTAAGGATTCAAACATACCCTCCATCCATCTAGATGACCTAGATCCTCCCCTCTTCATTACCATGTATATCAACCAAACTTGCATCAATTGGGTTATGATTGATGGGGAAGCTAGTATTAACATTATCTCCTCCCACACATATAACCAACTCAAATTACCTGAGAACATTATGTCAAAAACCTCAGTAGTGATCTGATCAGTCAATGATATCATGGCCATGACTCTAGGAAATGTTATCCTTCACTTTTGTCTATGACCTCACATGCTTCTTGATCTCTTCTATGTGGTAGAAGGAGAGTTCTAATAAAACATTTTGTTGAGATGCCCTTGGATCCATTCTATGGGTTATGTGCCATCCACCCTATACTAATACATCAAAATGAACATGAAGGTCAAGTTGTTATCATATAAGCTGATCCCAGTCCATTTATATCATGCAACATGATGTACTAACCCAACAATGTTCTCCTTCCCCCATCCAAGAAACTTTCACCATCAAAAGGTGAAGCCCCATCTTCTTCTACCACTGAAGCATCTACCATTTATTCCATCCCTTCTACCCAAATCCCCATAATGGACCCTTTGGAATGAACCTTTTAACTTCTTTCATTGGGGGAGTATCACCTTCTAACCCTTGACACTTTTCTTACTCCTCAAGAGTATGGGAATCTTGACCAACAACCCAGATATGACCCCAATATTAGAACCATTATTCCTTTTGGACCCTCAGCTTTTCAAACCAATTTTGTAAATGGGAAACTTGATAAAACCCTTAACATTTCTACCACCTCTCTTTCACCTCAAACATTCACCTCAAACATTCACCTCTAGCTTCTCCTATCTAGGTAAACCAAACTTTTCCAAGATATACCTTTATAGGTGTTCTTAGAAAGGATTTGGTCTAGGTTAGTATAAACAATGGCCACATGAGTTGCTTCTAATAAAAACCCAAAAACCTTATGGAAAGCATGGCCTCAATTTCATGCCACCTGAAAATCAAACCAACCTAGCTTCTATCACCATTGTTGAGCAAGACATCCCATCCTCACCTTCCACTCGGCCATTGATAGTTGAGGATACTAACATCATCCCCCCTAACCTTTTTTTTCATCAACATGATTAGCCTTAGACCCCTAATTCATCAAAAGGATGTGGCGACTGTAACCATTCCTTTAACCCACAATGAGTTGATAGGAGATGACTCTCCTACCATTAATATTATTCGATGTCATGATTTTGATTCCATTATCACCTATATTAGTGAAAAATATTTATCTATCCACAAATATCTTCCTCATAAGACTTAAACCATGTTGAACTAATCCACCATGGATATCAGCTTAGGTACTCTAGATAACCTATACATTGTCAAAATTGGCCAATCGCTAAATTTTGAGGAGCTTCGAGACTTCCCCTCCTTCCTGCAAGACCATAACATATCATTTGCTTGGTCTTATAGTGACATGCTAGGATTCGACCCCTACTTTTCTACCCATAACATAGTCACCAACCACAATTCTAAAATAATTAGACAAAAACTTTGATGAATGTACCCTCGCATAGCCCTTCTTTTCAAAGAAAGCCTTCAACATTTTTTATTTGTCAATTTAATTCAACCCATTGACTATCCCCAATGGGTTTAAAACATTGTACCTATCACCAAAACCATAGGGGGATTGTGCATTTATGTGGACTTTTGTGACCTTAACCTTACTTACCCAAAGGATGACTTTCTTCTACCAAGAATTGACCAACTAGTTGATCTTGTAGCTGGCTATGCGATGTTATCTCTTATAGATGGATTATTGGGTTACAATCAGATCCTAATTTCCCTTGAAGATCAACACAAAATTTACTTCATCATCCCATGGGGAAATTTTTTCTATAAGGTCATGCCTTTTAGACTAAATGACATTGGTGTAACCTACCAACATGTCATGACCTATATCTTCCATGACCTTATTCACAAAATCATTGAAGACTATGTTGATGACCTTCTTGGGAAATACAAATGTTGTAAAGATCATTTGGCCATTTTTAGGATTATCTTTGAGTGACTCATCCATTACCATGTCCACCTTAACCCCAAGAAGTGTATTTTTGGGGTCTTGTTGGGAAAGCTCCTTGGTTTTATTGTCTCCCTTCAGGGAATCAAAGTCAATCCTACCAAAATCAAAGAAATCCTAGACATGCCTCCTCCTACCCACCTCAAGAAACTACACAGCTTACAAGGGAAGCTCCAATCTATTCATTGCTTTATCTTTCTACTCTCAGATTGATGCCAACCCTTCCATTACCTTTTGAAAAAGGATGTGTCTTTTAAGTGGAATAACGACTACCAAAAGGCCTTTGATTCAATTAAAGAGTAAATTTTGTCTTCACCTATCCTCATTCCTCCCAAGGAAGATCAACCTTTTTACCTTTATTTATATGCTATTGACCATTCCTTAGGGGCAATGCTAGCTCATTGAGATGAACAATATAAAGAACAAGTCATCTACTACATTAGCCACACGATTGTAGAATATGAGACTTAGTACACACATACCTAGAAACTTTGCCTAGCTTTAGTTTTTGTGGCCACCAAACTTTGCCACTACCTTCTCAACCACAAGACCTATGTCATAACCAATACATACCCACTCAAGTATATGCACTCCAAGTCATAATAAAATTAGTGTATGGTCAAGTGGCTCATGCTTTTGGCTGAGTTTGACATTGATTTCCTTTAGCAAAAATCAATTAAAGGGTAGGTGATTAACAACCAATTGGTCGATGCACCATTAGCAAAAATCAACCTCTTCCTCTTAAATTTATAGATGATTCCATCATAACCCTCTCTCAAGTAGACTTCACCTATCAAATGACCATGTTCTTTGATGGATCAAAGTGTCACCATCGTGGGGGAGTAGGGATCATCCTTATTCCCCTTCACGGTGAACCTATTCCTTTATCCTTCAAGTTAGATTTTAAATTTACCAATAATATGGCTGAGTATGAGGCTCTAGTGATAGGTTTCCAAACTATGTTAGCCTTGGGAGTCAAAACAATCAACATTTTTGGTGACTCTCAACTTGTGGTAAATCAAATAAATGGCTCATACTGGTGAAAGAATGATGTTTTGAAATAGTACAAACAATTAGTCGATGTACTCTTAACATCATTTGAACACTACCATATCCAAACCACTCAATGATCTATGAATAATTTTACTAATATGATGGCTTCCATTGCTTCTCAGATCTAATCTACACCCTCTTACTCTAAGCTATCTCATGTTATCTACTAGCTTACACAACCCTCTTATGTCAAATTAGACTCTCCCACAATCTTTAATGTGGAGAAGACCTAACCCAAACTTTGGTATCAACAAACCTTCAACCATCTCAACCTTGCCATCATTTTTTTTGGTCTTTCTAGGAATGTTCAAAGATAATTTATCTAGTGTACCTCAATTATACCATACTGGTAATAATTATTTATAAACATGGCTTTGATGATCTTCTCTTCCATTCCCTTTGTAGTCACGAAGCCTCTCATGCTATTAGGGAAATGCATGATGGGATATGTGGGGGACACTTTAGTGGTCTCACTATTGCTAAATGCATCCTTCACCTTGGCTAGTATTGGCCCAAAATTAACCAAGATTGATGTGATTATGTGAAAAAGTGTGTCAAATGCCAAAAACATGCCAATTTACATCATGCACCTAGCCACAGTCTCCAAGTATCCAAATATCTCTAGCCCTTATCACAATGGGGTCTAAACTTTATTAGAGAAATTAACCCCCATTATTCATAGTGACATCCTTCTATCATCATTACGATTGAATATTTTACCAAATGGGTAGAGGTTATTCTCCTTGTCTCAACCAAAGTTGAAAAGATTGTTGACTTTATCAACCATCACATCATCTATCATTTCAAGGTTCCTCACAAAATTATCACTGACAATGGTAAATCATTCAAAAGCAAACAAGTCCAAGATCTTTATGACACATTCGGTATTAAGTTATGTTTTTCATCACCCTATCATCCACAAACAAATGGATAGGTGGAAACCTCTAACAAAACTCTAAATAACATGCTAATTAAAATGGTTAATGTATTTGGTCAAGATTAGCATTTACACATCCCTTTTGTCTTATGGGCCTATCGTACTAGCATTCAAACCCTAAAGGGTGATACTCCTTTCTCTCTAGTTTTTGGAGTAGAGGCTGTCTTACCTCTCAAAGTCTAAATTCCCTCTCTTCACATATCCCTACACGATCTCATCTCTGAGAATGATTATCATCAAGAACATTTATCTCAAATTGAGGTACTTGACAAGCATCATTTAACCACACTTATCCACCTTTGTGTCTACCAAGAATGCATCAAGCGTGCTTATAAAAAACACCTTATAGTGTGAGAATTTAATATTAGAGACCTCATCCTAAAGGAAAATCAACATGTCACCAATATGGATAAAATCAAGTGAGGCAAGTTTGATTTCAATTGGCTTGGACCTTATATCATAACCCACAAGTATGGATTAGGATCTTATTGGTTATCCTGTCTTAAAGGGAACCCAAATCTTGAGCCCTTTAATGCTTCGCATCTGCATCCTTTCTTTTGTTAAAACAAGATCAAACTCACCTTTTGTCCAACTTAAGCTCATCCCTAGTTTTTGAAACCACATTTATCTCCTAATTTTAAGAACAACTAGTTAAAATTGAATCATGTGATTATTCATCACAACCATAGCCTAATATTGAACAATGGGTACCATGGATCTACCCATGGCATTGTTCTTATGGTACTTTCCACCCTTTTCTGGTGATTTCCACATAAACCTCTTTTTCATCTGATTAACCTTCTTGTGCTTTTAGTTTTTCCTTCATAAAAGGTGACCCTTTATAGCCTATATAAGCAAGTCTATGACATCAAAAGAAAACATCAAAAGAAAAATAAAAAAACCCATATGGGTCACTCTTTAGCACTCGTAGATTTCTCCCTTGAAGGATAGCTATGCAAACATATCAGAATTGCTCAACATAAGGTAGACTACTCCTTTAAAGGACAACTATCAAAAAGCCTTAAATAAAGCACACAAAACTTAGACCACTCCCTTGAAGGATGGATGAGTAAAGCATTTGTCATAGCATATCAATTTTTTTGGAAGCCTCCTGCATCAATCAGCGTCCCCCAACCCTCTAAAGAAATAAAAAAATAGCAAAAGACTTATTATCTGACATAAAAAAAACAAAGTAATTTTGAAAGCCACAATTAGCTCTCATAAGTAGACTTCCCACATCGATCAGTGTACACCTTATATGACATGGACTTGCTTATACTGACTCTTTGGTAACCTTCAAAAGAGGCAAGATAGTCTCACAAGAAGGTTCCACCTTCATCCATCTCCCCTTTATACACTATAAGTAAGGGATTTTGAGCTTACTTGACATTTTGTGATCAAGACACCTTTTTTAACCAACTAATGAATGCTAATGCAAAACATTCAAAGGGATTATGTTCCTTAAACTAATCCAACTTCATTTTTTTTAGTCCTAGCCTAAGAAGAAGCATCGTGCCTCCTTATTCTGCCACATCGGTTGATATATTAATTTAGATTGTCTTCTCCTTCTCACATCTAGTTTCTATCTTTAACTTACTTTATCTGCTTCACCCTAATCTAAACAAAATTACCATAATCATAAACCACACCAAATAATATCATCATCACATCATAAACATAAACAAACATCATTAGCATAATCACCACCTCCATAAACAATCAACTATCACCATCACAAAGTCATAATCACATATACCATGTCCACCACATGTCTAAATCTACATGAGGAAACATATACTCATTAAAATTAAGCATGAACATAATCATAACTATCATCATAGTCATCCATAAACCATTAAAATAATCACATCATAGAAGCATAACCAGTAACCATAACCATAATCATATCAATATCATAAACATGATCATCTCAAATATGAAATTAACTGATCACATACATAAAACAACATCCATAAAATACCATAATCACAATGTCATAACCATCATCCTAATCATCAAACAACATCAAAACATCCTCACATAATCATATCAAGATCATCATAGTCATCCATAACCATCACATCATAATCACATCAATAACATCAATCCATATCAAATATCATTAAGAACAAAAATTAAAGAGACACATCATCACATGCATAGCTAGGTGATTCAACATCAACATCATCATGATCATAAACATAATCAACATGAAATCATTGATAATCAACATGAACATCATAACCATGAACCACAAACCATAAAAAAAGGATCAAATCTATATCTCATAAATAATCATCATAGTGTGTACAAAATACACGTCTCTAAAAAAAAATATATCTCACTATATCGACTCATATGATGGTATTAAAATCATATGAAATGTCAAAAATAACATGTCTCATAAAGAATCTATGATCTTGGGGCACCACTACCTTCTAGATCATGCCGTCTTGGAGCCCACCCTCCTATACCTACCTGTCACCATGTTAGCACCTCCTACAATCCTAGCTCTGTACTCACCCCATTGGGGCTCATCTAGAAATACCTGAAGACCAAGGCCTCATAATACCATAGTTCCTCCATGATTGCTACATATATTTACATTTAGATAGTACCTAATGGTCTTTCAGCTACTGGTACTCCACTTCCTACCTACCAAAGAGAATCTCTCTCCTACATCACCAAGGCTAGCTGAGACCTAGCTTGATCTCTCTCCCCTATAAAAGTGGCTACCTAACCCTACACTATTACCAAGGATACTTAGGTCACTACTAAAGATGCATGAGATATAGCTAGAGCTACTCATGCTTGGTCCCTCTTTGTAGTCACTACTTATACATTTGAGGCAACCCCAGACATCTGAACCTATTGACTATCTCTTCCTGCATCAACATCCATATCTTATTGACCCCATCCTCAAGACCAATATCAATCATGCCATAGTGTGCCTAGTATCATGTAGGATATATATTTATAACACCTATAACATCTATATCTATCCTCACAGGTAAATCCTCATAGTCAATAAAATCATGTACTAGCTATGGAGTAGGTAGTGGAAACTTTGTATCCTCCCTCTGCTATCTTGGGAATGCCCTAGGTATATCCTATACGAGGCCAAACTACCTCCATAAATTTTCAAATGGGATCATCTCTATCTCTTGATCTCATCATCCATATATCCATTTGTATCTCTATAGAGATAATGTATGCCTCCCATAGTGTGCTTAGCCTAGAAACCTGACATATGGTCTCCAGATCACATCCATAATGATTAAAGCATCTAGTTGGCACCTATAATAGTCTATATCATGAGATCATCCTCTTGGTCTTAAGAGAGAATAGTTACCTCTCCAGCTCATATATTTTACCCTGTAATCCATCTATGCAAACCCTCTTAGGGCAGCCCCATATGTCTCAAAACCCTGATGTGCTCATAAGCCCAACAATGAAGAACAAAACTAACATTGATCCCATATCTCTTGTGGGCTTGGCATCCCCATAATTCCTTGTAAATATTAACAAGCAACATAGGATCCCATGAAAACACTATGTGACCCAACCACATCTCTACAAGTACCACCAACAATAAGTATGGGAACCTCCCACTATTAGAATCTGGTAATGCATAACACGTAACTACTATCATCATCATGAAAAACCTCCTCATATCCCTATCTCTCTAATAATATGGCATGTAGTGGAAGCCTCCTAAGTGTCACCTTGTGAAATTGAGGTCATCTCCATATAAGAGCCCCATTTACCCATCCCACTCATCACTCTCAGTATGGTAAATTGACTCACCCTGAATAGGTATTCACATGATCTTGCATATGTCCTCAGTCAAGATAGTCAAATTGCCTATAAGAAGTAAGAATTTTTTATTAACAAGGTCCTATCTCTCGATGAGTGCCACTAACATTACAACATTCTAGTGTACATGCTGATAGTACCTTATAATTTCAAGGCCCACATCCTCCATGTGCTCCCAATTTCCATCCATCATCCTATTCTAGATCTTATATAGTATCGAGGGCACTCTATCCCTCATTTAAATCCACTCCTATGCCTGCAGGGTTTGATAACAACAACCTTAGTTCACTAACATATTTTACCTATGAAATCTATCTATAACACCTACCTCTTATTACTTTACCCCATCATCTGACCTTCTTGACCTATACACAATACCTTAACCTAATCCCCTGACCTAAAATTGTAACTATAACCCTCAATTTTTAGCCTTTCACCTATCAACCTTTTACCAAATCTTAACCCATGACCTTAACCATCAACACTTTACCAAGACTTTCAAACTTAGCCTTCCAACTATCTATTACCAATGATCAACTATTCCTATAGTTGATCATTGATGGTTAGGTGACCGACTACCAATGGTCACCATAATGTGGCCTATTGATGATCGAGTATCAACCACTAATGGTCAATCCTCAACCATCGATGGTAAGTAGTGATTGGTGATGGATTAAAATGACCATTGACGATCATTATGCAGTGACTACCAGTGATCAAAACACACCCTATCCCCTAAAAAACACTTATAAACCCTCATAATAGCTCACACAAACTTACCTACAACTACTCCTACCCTCCCTTATCTACCCTAACATTGCAAATTTGCATCTAGACTATCATTTTGACTCTAAAAACACAAACAACTACCTAAAACCTAGCCCTAGGTTAAACCCACCCACACCCACATGAAGAGTAAAAAAATAACCTAATCAATAACAAAACATTCAAATGCATAAATTAAAACATAATCTATCAATTCACAATAGTACCTAACTCATCCTCAACTAATTATAAGGAGGAACCTTGGTTACTATCACCTAACCTCACACTCTCCCTCATCCCCTCTACATCCTTGATCAACCTCAACTCAATCCACTCAACTAATCACCCTCAACCATTAACAATTTTCTCACCAAATACAAAGAAGCCAATCAACAAGGGTCAATATGCTCAAATGAGAAAATATAACTCCTGATGATCTTTTATCTTCACCCTTTTAGGGTTAACATATGACCACTGATGGTCAAGGTGACCACTGATGGTCAAGGTGACCACTGATGGTCAAGATAACTACTGATGATTGACCTTGATTGTCTACCATGACTATTGATGATCAAATTTATTAGGGATTTTTCCCTCCCAAATATACCTTTCCAACAATTTTTTTTTAACACACTTTCATCTACTACCATCTAATATATATTCTCTTCTCTGCCAACCATGACCACCAATGATTTCAACCTCGCCACTGACCCTTTTTACCTGATGATGACCTCACCTTGGTCCTTTTGACTTCACCAACTATATTTTCCAAGTTGAACATTTTTTGAACTTGTACTACCTTATGCATAACTAAACTATTTGTGTCTCCTCAGGAGCACTTCTTACCTTGGATACCCATGAAAACATTGACCCTATCTAAGAGACTTGCATTTACAATGTAGCCTAACCATCCTATATCATCACATGGTCCACTTGTCACTTGTCATTCTAATATTGACCTTATTTTACCAACCATGGTAACCTAGTCAATGCATAATCTTGGCTATCACACTTCATTACATTTCATGCACATATTTGCACTTGAGTGCCTAACCTATCACCCACTTTATCACTAACTTACCCACTCATCAAACCCACACCTAATTCTATTTCACCTCATCAATTCTTAGTTTAATGGAGAATACCTCCTATGATCAAGGCAACCTAACCTTTGACCCATAATCCATATTTTTGTTTTGCATCTTACTGATACAAACTACATAATAAAAAGGGGGAAAATGTAAACACTAGAAAAATACACATGATGGTTGTAATTATCAAACTAAACCACCTTGGGACCCCCTAGGTACTCTTTTGAAACCTATCAACCCCAAATCTAACTCACCCTGGCTAACCTTAACCAAACCTGACCCTTACCCTCAACCACTGATGGTCACCCTAACTATCGATGGGTAGGCCTGACCATCGATGATTATATTTTAACTATCTAGACAGTCAACTCTAGTCAAATTCTAGTTTATTTTTTATTTTTAGTTTGTCTAATTCATGTGTGAGCTAATGCATGCAAAAGCTAAATTTAAACTACTCGTTGAACCTCTTGTTGAACTAATTATTTCACCTCTTCTCCCTTCCTATAAAAAGAGAGGAGAAAGAGGTGAAAGTTATCTAAAATCAATCAATCGATTGATCAATCAATTAATCCATCATCATTTATATTCAAAAGTAGAGCCTCTTGCATCAAAATTTCCTTTTGTAGGTCTTATTCTAGTGAACCAACAAGTGTGACAGAGAGGGAAAGTGCTTTTGTCCATTAGCCAACAACCAAGTATCATTAATCTACTAAAATTGCTCCAAGATCCATTAATAGATTCCTCAACCATCTTCAAATCAAAAACTAACAAGCTAAGTATTTATTTTCACTAATTATTTAATTTATTTCTATTTTTAAACCAACCCAACCCAAACCCACTTTATAGAAACCTCATCAACCAATTTTATTAAACCAAATCAGAACCCACAATAACTATCGATGGTCTGTCCATAATTATAGATGGTTATCCAAACCACCAGTGGTCACCCTAACCACAGATGGTCACTATGTGAAAAATAAACAAAAAGATATTTTCACTGATTAGGCCTCAACCAAATCCAAATTTGAGACCCTCTTCTTGATCACAGAATCTCACCTTATTTTTTGAACCACACCTGATTCATTTAACATTAATATCAATTTATTTATTTCTATAATTAGTCAAATTCACCTATTCATTTATCAAGCACTTCTTGTATTTGATTTTAGTATATTTTATGATTTATGTAAGTACTTTATCTTTCATAACTTGATTGTTTAAAACCATGGATTGATAGCCTCCAAGGAAGCTCATGCTTCTTGGATCTAGCTTGTTAGACAATCCACCTTACTATCTAACCAATCAACCATTTATTTAGTTCTTTCTTATATGTAGGTCTTTCCTCCCAAGCCAAAGAGGAGTATCTATGATCATCTGGATCAACATGTGCACAACATACTAGGTTATACTTACCATACCCTTCTTGAGTTTCTTTTCTCTTTCTTCCAAAGAATATAAGTAAAATTTATTTAAAACACTAGCCCTAAACCTTTCCTAAGGTTTAGTCAATAAGGTCAGCCCAATTTGAATATACATCATTATTTGATAAAAATAAGTTAGGTCCCGGTCTAGGTTGGTGAAATCCGATCTAAACCTGTAATGTGCAAATATCAACTAGATTATAGGGTTAGCCCAAGTTGACATTATTCAATAAAAGTCAAAATGGATTTTAGGCTTAGGTAGGGGTTATATAAGGTGGTGAATTGTTTGGAGGAGTGTTTAAGAGAGGTATCAAAGATTAGGTAAGTGTATATAATATGGTTGTGTAGATAACAAATGATGATATAAGGGACAATAATTTTATGAAGCACTAATGGTCTACCCACCCTTTTCCCAGTATATCCTTTAAGGTGTGCACTTAGAGAAATTGAAACTTGATAGGTTTGTAAAAGAGAGAAAACATTTTTAAGTGATAAAGTTTGAAAATATTATGTGTATACATATGCCCCACTTGAATATAATGTAGGTATAATATGGGATGGTGCTTTGAGAAAATAACATAGTAACACAATATTGAAGCTGAATAAATTGCATTAAGAAGTGAATAAGATAAATGAAAGGATATAATTGAAAAACACATGCCTTTACTTAACTTAGTGTTGTATATAATAAATGAAGTGAAATAAATGTGGTTTCCAATTCAAGGAACATTAGGCGAACCTATAGAAATTAGCGAAAAAGAGCAAAATAATTTTTTTTTTGAAAAACATACATGTAATATATGAAAAGATTCTCTACAATGTTAGGATTTTTAGAACATCTTACAATTTAGAAAAAGAGTTAGTAAAAATAAAGATATGGTCAAAAAAATGAAATTTGATTGTAAATATTTGATAGGTAAATAATTTTGAATAGTAAATAGAAATACGATGAAAAACAATTCATTCATTATTTTTACTATTATGAGAAAATATTGCTTTGAGAGACCTAGTTTGAGCCTAGAGAGTGACCATGGTGAGGAAATGACAAATACAACATAGATAATGCATAGTGGCCGCAACGGGTGCAACACAAGTAAGAAATCATTAATTTTAAAATTTTGAGCAATTTTATTTAAAATTAAGGTAAATATAAAAAATTATATGGTAGGCAAAATTTAGAGACTAAAAATAACCCTATGAAATTTTTAGGTAGACTAGGGGTAGAACAGGGTATTGGGTAGGAAAGGATTAGACCAATAAATGTCTAAGGCATTTATGGTAAATGCTTAAAAAGTCACCACAAATAAAGAACAGAGTCAACTCTATTGACTCAGTTCATAAGGTGAGAGAGAAATAGGGGGTTGATTGCGTAGCAGTGGACCAATATAGTATCACTGAAGATGGTTAACTATGTAGCAGTAGGTTGATGTAGTTTGAAATAGGAAGATGGCCAACATAATACCAGAGGGTTGATATAGTTTACTATAAGTGGTTGACTATGTACTATAGGGCTGATGTAGTATGCTAAAGCTAGAAAAAGGGATGATTTAGTATCAAATATGCTAATATAGTTTGAAATAAAAGGGTCGACTATGTATCAGTGGGATGATGTAGTATAATAAGACTTTGATAGGGCTAATTTAGTATCAAATATGATGAATGTGTAGAAAATAAGAAAACATAAGAAACTAAACCATGCAAGATGATGAAGTATTTAATTTTTAATTTGTTGAGAATATTTAAGAATGTATTTTAATTATTATGACAATGATATTTGATACATCCTCTATTGTTTTATATTTTGTAGAGATGTTGGAGATTTTGGTACCTAGTGGATGCGTCCTAACTACTAGATCTATTAAAGCAGTTGGTAAACATGGATATGGATTGATTGGTCACCTTGGGCTTTGGAGGCATTATGGAGATGAGATTAATCCCCTAAGTGTTGATCTTGTAATCACGTTCCTAAGAGCATGAAAATGGTTGACCAATACCTTCTAATGGGAGGTGGAGGGGAACACCATAGAGGTGGCTATCATTTTTGAGGATGTCCATGTGTTATTTAGAATTTTGATAGGTAGGATGCTGGTGATTTGTGATACACTAAAGGTAGAGGATGATAAATGAGCCTTATATTAGTGGGCTACATGCTTAGCTAAGATCTACCCTAGGTTACATGTGAGCTTGTTTGATGTTTATCTCATAACCATTTTGGACATCCAAAAGGATTTGATAGGACTTATGATAGCAAGATTGAGTGTCATAAATCAAATGACAGGGTACCACTATATGAAATAGCCTTGTGTTAGTTGATTTTAGATCAGGGAGACCTATATGATTTTAGTTATGTCATCTAGGTCCAACTCATGCATGACATGCATGGGATATTGT